>PVIU01001277.1:182492-225396 GCA_004026605.1 Ondatra zibethicus | reverse complement strand
GGTCATGTCACAGTGTAGAGGGGGGATCATGTCACAGTGTAGAGGGGGGGTCATGTCACATTGTAGAGTAGATGCCAAGGTCATGTCACGGTGTATAGTCCAGGCATGTCATAGTGTAGAATGGAGGTCAGAGGGCAACTTTTAGGAATGGCTCTTCTATGTGGGTTAGGGTTAGAGAGTTAGGGTTAGGAGTTAGGGGTTAGGGTTAGGATGTTAGGGTTAGGGCTTAGTGCTGGAGTTAGTGCTGTGGTTAGGGTTAAGGTTAGGGTTGTGAGGTGTGGCAGTGGATGCATTTACTCACTGGGTTATTTTGCTAGCCCCTCCCTATTACCTTCAACCATTTTAAATGGTTGTGTAATGTCCCTTGCATAGATAACTGATCTGTAACTCACATGGTACCCTGTAGCTGGCCATCTAGGTCAGCTATTACTTAATTCTGACCATATACAAAGAGCCAGGGTTTGAGACTGAGGCTCAGAATGTGGCAATCAAAGCAGAGGAGACTATGACATGATTTCCATTACATGAGCTATAAAGTCACCAGAAGAAGACTTCAAGCACAATTTATTTCAAAGTAAACTCCATTTTTGAGTTTGCTGTTGGAGCAAGGGGATCAGGCTGCAGCCTGGAGCAGAGGGTGGCTTGTTTGCGGCATCCATGGTCTGACTATGCTGGGCACTACCCCTCAGTTGGCTCAACTTCTGTTCCCATGACTTACCTTAGTGGCCCCTCTTCCTTGACGGCAGACTGTTCCAACTGGAGTCAGAGGCAGACGCCCTGGTGAACTTCCAGCAGTATTCCTCCCAGCTGCCACCCTTCTACGAGAGCTCCGTGCAGGTTCTGCACGTGGAGGTGCTGCAGCACCTGTCCGACCTCATCCGCAGCCACCCCAGCTGGACAGTGACACACCTGGCTGTGGAGCTGGGCATCCGGGAGTGCTTCCATCACAGCCGCATCATCAGGTGGGCAGTCGGGGCCATGAGAGTGCGCGTATGTGGGGCTGGGCCCACTGGAGTGTGGTGGGGGTGTGATCGTCCCTGTGCAGTACACATGCTGCATGTGTGGAGTGTCCCCACTCAGCCTTTGTTGTGTCCGTGGCTCAGGTAAGAAAGGAACAGCACTGCCCTGGCTCACGAGTGGACACTGATTACAATCAGAGGGAAATGCAAACACTGAGTTCCTTCAGCTACTCAGTCATCTCAGAGAGAGGCCCTGGAACCAGGGCATAGCTATCGATTAGGAGAAGGCTGCATAGGGGCTCAGGCCATAGTCTCCTTCCCGAGCCTCACTGTTCTCCTGGAAGCTTGGATGTCCTCTTTTATATCCATCTAGTCAATGCTGTATCTGCAGATACCCTAACGAGAACTCCTTGGATGTCTTTGCAAGTCATTGGCTGGCTGCCCCATACTTCTCTGTTCAATGCCTGGGTTCAAGCTAAAACCTCATCAAGTTCGGCATGATAATGTGTGCCTTTAATTCTAGCACTTGGGGGGCAGAGGCAGACAGATCTCTGTGAGTTCGAGGCTGGCCTGGTCTACATAGTGAGACCTTATTTCTAAAACAAAACCAAAACCTCTCTCTGAGCTCTCCATCTCCCATGCATGTCCTTGGACACCATGGTATCCCATCTCATAACAGTTCCTGGAGTACAGAGGCTCAACAAGTGTCTGTGTTATGTGACCCTTTTCTATGTCATCCTGTTGCCCCCTCATGCTGGCTTAGCCCAAGGGCACATCTCCCCGCAGGTGAGCAGAACGCACTGCAGCCTGGCACAGCTCAGCAGACATGACACAGTGACTCTGGCTGAGCTGGGGCTTGAGTCACCCCAGAGCCCCCAAATCTTGCCTGGATCCTGCTTCTGCACTTGGGCTTCTTAGCATCCCTGCCTTTGGTCCCCATCTTACCGCTTACCTATCACTGCCACCCCACCCCCAACAGCTGTGCCAACAGCACAGAGAATGAGGAGGGCTGCACCCCACTACATCTGGCCTGCCGCAAGGGTGACAGTGAGATCCTGGTGGAGTTGGTACAGTACTGCCATGCCCAGATGGATGTCACCGACAACAAAGGAGAGACCGCCTTCCATTATGCTGTACAAGGGGATAATTCCCAGGTGCTGCAGGTGAGTGTTGGGTGGTGGGCAGGGGACCAAACAACCAGGCACCTCCTTGTGCCTGAAACTTGCTTTGGGGCCTTAGGTTCATGGGTCACTCTGAAGCGTCTCACTCAGCCATCCTTGATCCCATTCTCACCCTTCTTCCCATGACGCTTAGAGGGAGACATATCTTTAACCGTGGCATTCTCTAGCTCAGTGAGCTGAACTCCATGGAAACTCCAGTCAGGCATGGAGCTCAGTAGCTGAGACCTCAGGAGCTCAGACCCTGGGCTGGGTGCATCAGGTCAGCCCTTGCCTGGAGGGCTCAAGGTATACTGGGACTTGACCAAATTTATGGGAACTCAAACAAAGCCATACTGCCCAGCACCTAGAGGCGTTAGTGCCGGAGACACTCGTGCTGATTCTGTAAGTACTAGGACAGAAGCTGTTTTAAGTTTGTTTGTTTTTTGTTTTGTTTTGTTTTTGTTTTTCGAGACAGGGTTTCTCTGTAGCTTTGGAGCCTGTCCTGGAACTAGCTCTGTAGACCAGGCTGGCCTCGAACTCACAAAGATCTGCCTGTCTGCCTCCCGAGTGCTGGGATTAAAGGCGTGCGCCACCACCGCCCGGCTTAAGGTTTCTTTAATGTATTATTTTTATGTGTATGGGTGCTTTGCCTGCATATATGCCTGCGTACACCATGTTTCCAGTGCCCGTAGAGGCCAGAAGAGGGTGACAGATCTCCTGGGGCTGAAGTCACAGATGCTTGTGAGCTACCGTGTGGGTGCTGGGATTCAAGCTTCTGCCCTCTGGAAGAGCAACCAGTGTGCTTGCCTGCTGAGCCATAGTCATGGTTAGGAGATGGAGGGGTGCTGTTGAGAAGCCACCATTAAATGGAAAGGAAAGGTGGACACTAAGCTCGTGTTTTATTGTCTAGAATGAGCAGGTCCATCTGCAGGTTCTGTCCTCTCTGCTTGGCATCCGGATTGTTCTAGGAAACACACATCTGTGTCTAATGCAGTCTAAGAGAAGGCATGCCTAGTGCTGGAGGAGGAACAGCAATGTGCCTGGCCAGTGGTCATGCATCGCACCTGCCCCATGACTGGCGCTGGCAGTGCCTGCATCATGTGTTCTATCAGTTCTCAAAATGCCCTTCTGGGTTGGAGTACTGTTATCTTTTCTTCATACAGAAAACTGAGGTTCAGTAGAGCAAAAAGTGTGGTCACTGAGGGCCACCAACCTGGGGATAGGGCAGGCTGGCCTAAGCTTTCCCCAAGTTGCCAGCTCCTTGCCCCACTTCTAAGTCCCCAGCCTTCCTCGTGTCACAGCTGTCCCCAGTGGTCATAACCTACATCAGGGAGACAGCATTGAGAGGACAAAATCCTTCCTGCTTCCCACTAGCACAGTCACTCTGGGTGTCTTTGGGCGCGCTTCATCTCTGAAGGAAAATTATATCCATGTTTGGGCAATTTTTCCTCATCATTATTTCCTAAAAAACACAGCACAAACAGCTGTTCATCTAGCCGGACGGTGGTGGCCCTCGCCTTTAATCCTAGCACTTGGGAGGCAGAGTTAGGTGGATCTCTGTGAGTTTGAGGCCAGCCTGGTCTATAGAGTGAGTTTCAGAACAGTCAGGGATGTTACATGGATAAACCCTGTCTTGAGAAAGCAAAAGCAAAGCAAAACAAAACAAAACAACTGTTATCTAGTATTCACATTGTATTAGATTGTAGATGTCATCTAGAGATGATCACAAGTCCTATGGTGTATGCAGAATATAGTCCCAGCTAACGAGGATGCCAACGCAGTTCCGGTCTAGCCTGGGCAGCAGAGTGGCTCCCATATAATAAAGTACATGGGAGGGTATGTGTGGGCTAATAACCATTCCATACAAAAGACTCAAGTACCTTAGGATTTAGGTAGACAGGAAGGGGTGGTACCAGGGCTTGGACTCAGAACCTTATGCATGCCAGGTAAGCATTCTACCACTAGGTCGTGTTGGATTCTTTTATGGAAAGCATAATACCTGCGTGCAGAAACATATTCTGCAGGGCTGAAGGAGTCCCAGGTCCCTGTCTGTTGCTGTACTCTGACCAAAGCAATTTAGGAGAGAAAAGAATTTACTTGGCTTACACATCTAGATCACAGTCTGTCACGGAGGAAAGTCAGGGCAGGAACTCAAGCAAGGACTGAAGCAGAAACCACGAAGGACCACTGCTCCCTGGCTCCTCACTTGCTCCTCGTGCTTGGCTTAGCTAGGCGTAAGACCACCTGCCTGAAGATGGTGCCACCCAGTGGTCTGGGCTCTCCTGCATCAATAAGACAATCCCTCAGAGATACGCCCACAGGATAATGTGCCCCAGACCATTCCTCAGCCGAGGCTTCTCCTCTCCCACGACTCTAGGCTGTGTCACATTGACAAGACCAACCAGGACAGAAGGACATCTGGTGGGCAGCAAGAATTGCTCCACCTAGAAAACTTAAGGTTCTTTTGGTTGTTCTTTTTATACAGTCTCATGCAGCTCAGACTGGCCTGGAACTCACTGTGCAGTCTAGAGTACCGTTTAACTTGATCTTCTGCCTCAGTCTCCCCAGTACCGGGATTACAGGCATGTGCTACCACACCTGGGTTAAGATTCTTCAGAAATGTCCATATGAGCCACAGTCAGGCCGGATTCAGACCCCACACCCCAGCCTCATTGTCAAGCTTTCTTTTTTTTTTTTTTAAATATTTATTTATTTATTATGTATTCAGTGTTCTGCCTGCATGTATCCCTGCAGGCCAGAAGAGGGCACCAAATATCATTACAGATGGTTGTGAGTACATGTGGTTGCTGGGAATTGAACTCAGGACCTTTGGAAGACCGGGCAAAGCTCTTAACCACTGAGCCATCTCTCCAGCCCTTGTCAAGCTTTCTTATCTGCCCCGAATGCTGTTCATTCCGTTGCTCCTCTTTATTCTTGTGGAGTCGAATGCTGCTTCCCTTTCCATGTCCGGAGGGAGATGGTCCCTGGAGTGCTAGAGAGAGGCATGGCAGGTAGCTTACCTGTGTTGTCCTGTCAGCTCCTAGGAAAGAATGCCTCGGCCGGCCTCAACCAGGTGAACAAGCAGGGGATGACCCCGCTGCACCTGGCCTGCCAGCTGGGCAAGCAGGAGATGGTGCGTGTGCTGCTGCTCTGCAATGCCCGCTGCAACATCATGGGACCCGGCGGCTTCCCCATCCACACAGCCATGAAGTTCTCCCAGAAGGGGTAAGCCTCGCCATCACATGACCCCACCCCTGCAGGGCCAGGGCAGGGGCCCTGGTTGAAGTCTCCTCAGGTAACCGGCCACGGGCGCTGGCCTCAGGAAAGCACTTGGTGCTCTTAGGTGTTGGTGGTTGTTTTGTTATTTTCCCTCCACCTTTTCCTCTTTCGACTCTTTCGGGGGGCCCGTCACCTGGCTCCCAAATAAATCACACACAGAGGCTTATTCTTACTTATTTATGCCCAGCCTTAGCTTGGCTTGTTTCTTGTCCCACTTAAATTATCCCAACTACCTTTGCCTCTGGCTTTTTTGTTTTCTTCTGTGTATCTTAATTTCACTCTTACTCTGTGACTGGCCCCTGACGTCCTCTCCTTGCTCTAGCTTGCTCCTTCTTTTCCCTCTTCTTTCTTTTTCTCCTATATTTTTGGTTGTGAGCCTAGCTTTTAACGGCTGAGCCATCTCTCCAGCCCAGCTCCTGTTTTCTCCTTTGCCTGCCAGCCCTGCCTGTCCTTTCTCCTGCCTCACTATTGGCTGTTCAGCTTTTTAATTAGCCCATCAAGTGTTTTAGACAGGCAAAGAATCACAGCTTCACAGAGTTAAACAAATGCAGCATAAACAAAAGTAACACACCTTAAAATAGTATTTCACAATAATGTGGAGCTGTACACTCAGGTTCAGAATCCACTGTGCAAAGAATAGACCATTTCGAGTTTTGTGCTAATGCAGCCAGGTTTCTGACCGTGAGCCTTTACTCCCCTATGCTGCCCAGCCAGAACAACATCTGGAGTGATTAAATGAATGGGGTCAGTTGGTTTTCACCCTGGCTCCTATGCTAAGCACTGGCCTTGAGAAATGAATTAGAGGAGCCCTGTCCATGGAGCAGGCCAGACTCCATCCTTCTCCTCACAGTACTGAACTACAGTGTCCTGGAGTGCAGAGGTGGGAAGCAGACAGGTGGGCTAGTGACAGGTTGTGACCTGAGTGGACACCAGGTGACACATGCTGCCTGTCTGCCTCAGGCTTCTCTGTGCCTGTGTGTGCCTCCTCGGTACCCTCGGTGCATCCCGAGTCACAGTCCAATGAAGACCTTTGTGCAGAGAATGGAATGTGGGGACTCTTTGTGTTGTTTTCTTTGTTTCTATTTCATTGAGTTCTGCTCTAATTTTTATTGTTTCCGGCTGTCCCCTGGGTTTGGGGTTAGCTTATTCTTGTGTTTTCAAATTCTGGAGTTGTATCATTGAGTCATTTATTAGTGCTCTTTTTGATTTTTCAATGCAGGCACTCAGAATTATAAGTTTTCCTCCTAGACTGCTTTTTAATGTGTCCCAGTGGTTTTGTGTTGTGTTTTTTGTTTTCATGTAGTTCCAGGATTTTTTTCCTTGCTTTTTTTAATTGACCTACTACTAATCATCCATTAGTGCATTGTTTAATCTCTGTGAGTTTCCATGATGGAGATCTTCTGCTTAGTGTGAGAGTGCTCCCTCTCCTCTGCTTGGTGTGTGAGTGCTCCCTCTTCCTTATGTCCTCACCAGCACTGTGTCCTATTATGTTTTGATAATAGCTGCCCTCACAGACAAGAGATGGGCGTCTCAATGGTTCTTATTTGCATTTCCTGTTGGTCATTGAGGTCAACAGCTTGCAATAGACCTGTTGGACATTTTTATGTCTTCTCTGGGGAAATGTCTATTTGGGTCTATGAAGTGAAGTTCCCAGGCAGGGAAAGCCATTCCTGTGTTGGATATTCTACAAGATTGTATAATGGGATTAGAGTGTCTTGATTGTGCATAGAATTCTGAGATCCAAAGCCAAGTTCTCTTGGTCAATCTTAAAAACAAAACAAAACATAACAACCAAAAACAAAACAAAACAGGCTGACCTTGAATTCCTGATCCTTCTGCCTCTGCCTTCCAAATGCTGAGATTATAGTCATGTGTCACCACATTTGATGCTATTTTGGACATCCTTTAGTCCCCTTAACAGCTATTCATGCCCATCTCTGTCTATCAGGTGAAATAGCAGATCACTAACTTCCAACCAACCCCAAAAATAAGAACGTCACCATTAGCAGATAAACCATGGCAAAGATTTGCCAACCTTGCTGTAACCTACCTGTAACATTCCATGCCACACCTGATAAATTATTTGCTTAAAAATTTTTATGTTCATTTAATTTTATGCACGTGAGTGTTGTGCCTTTTTGTATTTTTGCACCTCTGTGCATGCAGTACCCACAGAGGCCAGAAGAGGGCATCAGCTACCCTGAAACAGGAATTACTGTTCTTAGCCACCATGTGGGTACAGGGAATCCAGCCCAGGTCCTCTGAAAGCACAGCAGCCAGTGTCCTTAAGCTCTGAGCCAGCTTTCCAGTCCCATGACTTGCTTCTTAAAGTTATTGTTGTGCTTGTCTTGCATTTATCTCTCTCTTCATGTGCAGTCCAGGGATGAACTGGTACTCAGGCACAACAGCAAGCTCTTTTAGCTGCTGTACCATTTTGTGCCCCACCCCACACCCTTTTGGAGAAAGGCCTATACAGTGTGTATCCCACCTTGCCTGGAGTTTGGAATCTTCCTGCCTCAGCATCCTGAATGTTGGGATTACATTTGTAATTACATTTGTAATCCCAACCACACTTGGCCTTAGTTTTCAGTTTTTATCCTGGCACATAGGTTGCCTTTTCATTTTGTTAGTTATTTCATTTGCTATGTATCAGTTTTTCTGTTTAATATAGTTGTGTTTATTTATATTTGCCTTGGTGTGCTATCTAGGAGGTCATCGTCAGGCTGGCTAGTTGGCCGCATTGCAGCCCCATGTCATGGCTGGTGCAGTGCACCTTCACTGTCCCGCTCTCTCCCAGGTGTGCTGAAATGATCATCAGCATGGACAGCAACCAGATCCACAGCAAGGATCCTCGCTACGGAGCCAGCCCGCTCCACTGGGCCAAGAACGCCGAGGTAGGCAGAGCCGGCGGGCAAGGGGCTGGGCAGGTCCTGAGGAGACGACTGAGAGGGTTACAGTGGGCCCTGGTGACAAGTCTCACAGGGTGCATGGGCAGACGTGCCCAAGAGTTGAGGTTCCACTGCAGTCCTGCTGCTCATCGGTTGGTGGCCTTAATTCCTTCATCCATGACTGACTTTGGAGGTCTTGGGAAGTTAGCAAGGCAGTGCGTACAAAATGGCGCCTCACATGTAGAAGGGGGCAATGGTGATATGGCCACTGGGCACAGCAGCCCACACAGAGAGCCTGTGGCCACCCAGGCTGAGATCTCTCCCAAAGTGCCCCAATGGCTCTGCCCTCCTCAGAGGATGCCCAGGTAGCCTACCTTGGCAACACATGTGGGCCACCAACGCCCCAGCCTGTGCTTGCATATGACTGGCAAGAGGGCTGAGTTGCTGCCTTTGTGGGACACCAGCTTGTCAGATGTGTTCCTTCAGTGCCAGATCTGTGAGGCATGAAATGTGTACCATGTCAGGTTTGAGGAGCCAGAGCTGCAGTGACGGATCCAGGCTCAGGCTGCAGGAAGGGTGGATGGGACTTTAGGCTCAGCATTGTCCTCCCCATAGTTCAAAGTGGCCCAGGATACCATGCAAAGGCCCCTGGGACACATCCCATGGAGGACTGCAGGGAGTTGGTGCTGTGGGCCCTGGTCCAGAGATCCCTTTGCAGCTTCAGGAAAGGACCAGAAGAAGCTTCTAGAATCAGTCTGTGTTTCTACACCTATTTGTCACCTAGTCCCTAGCTCCTGGTGTATGTGGATTAAGGTCTAGAGTCACTTGCAGAATTGGGCATACTGGAGGACCTACTCAGGGAGGCTGCCCCCTCAGTACCCACCTGGTCTGTGTCCCCAGATGGCCCGAATGCTGCTGAAGCGTGGCTGTGACGTGGACAGCACAAGCACCACAGGAAACACAGCCCTGCATGTGGCGGTGATGCGCAACCGCTTTGACTGTGTCATGGTGCTGCTAACCTACGGGGCCAACGCAGGTGCCCGTGGAGAGCATGGGAACACGCCACTGCACCTGGCCATATCGGTGAGCCTGTGGCCACATGGCCTCCCTGTGCTGGCTCTGCCAGCTGAGGTGGGGGTGTGGGAGGAACAATAGAGGCACCGTGTTGGCTCACCCTCCTCCTTTCCTCGACTGCTACGTCATCAGATGCCTCCTCCCTTAGCCCAGAGTACCTGGTGGCAGCCACTGGTTTGTTAGGAAATAGACTTCAGGCTTAAAGCATCCCTAGTGGAATGAGACAGCAGTGTGAGTATGCTTAGCCTGTGGCAGGAACAGCCCTGTCTGCTGTCCGTCTAGTCTCAGATGGGACTGAGGGAAGCAGTCGGCCACAGTCAAGGATGGCCTGCTTTGTACCATTACTCTAGTAGGCACATTGCCCAAGAGGCTGAAACTCTAATAAGGCCAGGGAGGTTGATAACACAGGCTGGGCGCTTGGAAGAGTCTAGTTCTGCAATTCTCTTTTCAATCTATTTGGTCCATTTATACTCTTGAAAAATGACCAAGCTAAATATCTGGGCATGGTAGCATACTCCAGGAGCCAAGGCTAAGGAGTTCAAGACCACCTTCAGCTACACAGTGTTCAGGGCCAGCCTGGGCCAGATGAGACTGTCAAAAAAAAGAAAGAAAGAAAGAGAAGGAAAGAAGGAAGGAAGGAAAAGAAGGTGTGAAACAAAAAAAGAAAGAAAGAAAAGGAAGGAAGGAAAGAAGGAAGGAAAAGAAGGTGTGAAACAAAAAAAGAAAGAAAGAAAAAAGAAAAGGAAGGAAAGAAGGAAGGAAGGAAAAGAAGGTGTGAAGGTGTGTACTTGTAATTCAAAACTCAGGCAGTAGCCTAAGCTACATGGCAAGACTACTCAAAAGTAAAACCATTAACTAGGCACATGCATTAGTAACATGTCTTTCTTTTCTTTTTCTTCCTTCCTTCCTTCCTTTTTTTCCTTCTTCTAGTTGTTTGTTGTTTTACTTTTTTGTCAAGACAGGTGTAACCCTGCCTCTGTAGACCAGGCTGGCCTCAAACTCAGGGGTCCACCTGTCTCTGCCTCTCTAGTGCTGGGATCAAAGGTGTCTGTCACCACACCTGGCTATCAGTAACATTTCTATGAAAAACTTTATTTTACAAACTAAAATAAAATTAATGAGTGAAAAAAGGCAGCATTTTTTTCTTTTTAAAGCAATCTTATTTTACATACCAATTCCAATTCCCTCTCCCTCCTCAGCTTCCCCAACCTTCTCCCCTGCCTGCTCCCCATCCACTCCTCAGAGAAGGTGAGGCCTCCCATGGGAAGTCAACAAAGACTGTCACATCACTTGAGGCAGGACCACGGCCCTCCCTGCTTTATCTAGGCTGAGCAAGGAATCCCTCCATAGGGAATAGGCTCCAAAGAGCCAGTTCATACAGCAGCATTATTTTACATGTTGTGAAATGCTTGTGAATCTTTTTCTGCAGAAAACTATGACTCTTCATGTCTCCTGGGACATGTTAAAACACTTCAGAAGCTCTAGAACCCTCCCATCCCCCATGGCTGGGAAGTGGACACCATCTTAGATGTTTGCCCAGTCGCTTTGATGCTACACCAGAACTCGCCATGTGGCAGTTTCTGACATGCCGACTGCATGGCTACTCTGAAGGCATCTCCCTGAACTATGTCACACCTCTGCCTCTGATTCCTCTTGAAGTTTGCAGGAATCCCTTACACATGCATGTTGATGTTGGAAAATACTGGCACAATGAATGTGCAGCAGGAAAGCCTTTCAATGTGAGGAAGTGGTTAACCCTGTCACAGCATGGGCAAATATGAGAAAATTGTGATTTTTTTTTCCTTCAAAGTTTGAATTCTTTCTTCCCCAAGATAGGGTTTCTCAATGTAGCCCTGGCTGTCCTAGACCTTGCTCTGTAGACCAAGCTGGCCTTGAACTCCCAGAGATCTGCCTGCCTCTGCCTCCCAAGTGCTGGGATTAAGCGTCACTACCACCAAGCTGAAAGTTTAAATTTTATCATGAACAAAAAAATATTGTCATTTGTTAACTTAAAGCGACAAGCTCACTACATTCATTTTTTCATTTTGTTTTGAAATAAGAGCTCTCTGTGCAGCTCTGACTGACCAGGAACTCGTTATGTAGCCCAGGCTGGCCTCAATCTCAGAGACCCTCCTGCCTCTGCCTCTTGAATGTTGGGCTTAAAGGCGTGCGCCACTATGCCTGGCATTGCCTTCATTTTTAAGAATATGTCTCCTTGGTGGCTAAGGCCAAACACTGCTAGTTTTTTTGGCAGTCTTTCCTACCTTCCATCAACCAAAACAGTTAGTTGAGCTGGTAACTCACACCACTGCCTAATTCTTACTGATGCATTCTTCAGTGGAGCTGGCCTTTTCCTTACTTATTTTCCTTTCTTTTTTGAGGGAGCACATGTAGTTGTGAAGAACAAAAGTCTGCTGACTATGAACTTGAGGCTAGGGTTGTGGTGAACTCTCAGGCACTGACAGTTTCATCCACCTTTGTTTCTGAGCCATCTTTTGTCAGTGTGGTTCACAAGGCACATAACACCTGTGACCTCAGGCTGTCTGGAATGTTCTCCCAAACTCCTGGAGCCCCCAGGTCTCACTCTGAGAGCTGTTGGTGTGGTTTTGTTTCCTGTACTGTGATCCTCAAGTAAAGAGAGAAAGAAAGAAAGAAAGAGAGACAGACAGACAGACAGACAGACACACACACACACACACACACACACTTGGGCCTAGAATGGATTTTTGAAAACTCAAAGCCTACCCCCAGTGACAGGCCACACCTACTTCTAATCCTTCTAATCCTATCAAAGAATTCCACTTCCTGGTGACAAAGCATTCAAATATATGAGCCTATGGTGGGGGGGCATCCATTTGTTTGTTTGAGACAGAGTTTCTCTGTGTAACTTTGGAACCTGTCCAGGAACTCACTCTGTAGACCAGACTGGCCTTGAACTCACAGAGATTCGCCAGTCTCTGTTTCCCAAGTGCCAGGATTAAAGGTGTGCGCCACCACTGCCCGGCTATGGGGGCCATTCTTGTTCAAACCACCACACCATGGCTCCTGGGTTGTCAGCCCAAGTACCTTGCTTCCTGTGAGGAAGAGCTGGGGTGAATCTTTCTGTGCCAACTCCTGCACAGCTGGGCCTTGAACCTTGACTGGGTGGTGCAGGAAAGAAGAAAGAACAGATCACATACAGAAAAGATGGAGTAGGGTGGACTATGTTGGCTCCGCTGGGTCAGCTGCAGTATAACAGGACTCAGAAACGCTGCTCACTTACTATGTGTAGCACAAAGGGGAGAGGCTAGCTAGTCTCAGTGGGGTTGCTGTGGGGGCAAGGGCTCAGGTTGCCTTCATATGGGAGGGGGAAGCTGTGGTTGCTAGTTTCTGCACACACTGTCAACTTCTGCAAACTAGAGGAAGACTGCCAGTTCCAGCCTGAACTTGGGAAGGCTTTGAGCTGCCCATGGGCCTGAGGCATTGGGGTCCTTGTTGTCATGCCCAGTTAGTAATACACATCCACCCAGGATTTCAGCTGCTCCAGTGTTCTTCAAACACTTCTCTTAAGTGTTTTTGGCCTCACAAGCCTCTCCGCTGACACAGTAATCCAAATCAGATGAAATCAAACCGAATTAGAAGAAGTCCAGGTTTAATGGATGCCTGCGCTCCCAGGTGGCCCTCTGGGAAAATACCGAGAGGAGGAAGGAAAACCGGGAAGACCACGTGTTCTGTCTCTGGGGAACAATTTAAATAACCTGTGGGAGTGGTCTTGACCCTCTCTGGGGAGGGGTCACCACCGTTTGGTGGGCCTTCTTGGAGGTGGAGTCTGGACTGTGGCAACTCCCAGGGGACGAGGCTTGAAATGGAGCTTTCTACCCAACATTTCAAATGGGCGCCAGGGGCTGGGGTGAAGCCCCACTCAAACATTCCTGACTGTTTGGATAAGGATGTTAGGGGCTGAGGTGATGCTTCCAACCAAACAACTTCCATTTTCTTCCTGAGCTCTTAAGCCCTCACTGAAGGTCACTGGTGAAGGCATTCTTTGTCAGGAGGCCCCAGAGTGTCCTCATGCTGCTGAGAGGACTTGTGAGCAAGTTGATGGACTCTTCTTCATTCTTCTCACCTTCCATTCCCAACAGAAAGATAACATGGAGATGGTCAAAGCCCTCATTGTATTTGGGGCAGAAGTGGACACCCCAAATGACTTTGGGGAGACTCCTGCATTCATGGCCTCCAAGATCAGCAAACGTATGTGCTCTGCCATCTGGGATCAGAACTGGGGAGGGGGTGGCGGTATAGAGATTGAGGAGGGAGGTCCCAGCTGTAAGGTGTCAGACTGGCCCTGCTGTTCCCTGCCGAGTGGCCAGGAGCATATGCAGCTCAAAGGGAGCCTCCTTCCCCAAAGACAGGGATGCAGGCCAACCAATGGCTTGCTGAGCATGTTCCTCACCTCATGGTGAGGGTGTTCAGGCTCTCAGTGGGGATGGGCCCAGATGTGCAGTGGCAGAGAAAGCATGGGGTCATTGCATGTGCCATGCATGTCCACATATGCCCATACTTTGTACGTGCTGGGTGCATGCATAGACTCACATGTGCATTGCTCCCCTGTCCACCATGCTCAGCTTCAGAGTTGTAGGAGTCAGCTTCCCTTCACAGACGCCTGTATCCCCTCCTGAGGGTTTGCAGGAATGTGGGGTCAGCATGGGTGTGGCCCAGATGGTTTGACCTCTTCTCCCAGCAGAGAGCTCAACCCCACCAGCTGCTTAAAGGCCTAGATGCCCTCTCCTCCTTTCCCCTCCTCCCTCTCCAGTTTTGCTCAATCTTGGGCTCAGAGCCAACCCTGCAGAAAAGACACGGAGCCCAAGGTGGTGGCAGGCAAAGGTGCTGGTTGTGGCACCCTTCCCGGGTCTCCCTTGGCTCACACCTCTGGGGCTCTGCAAGGGACAGCCCTTGTCATTTTTGAGAACTGCTGACCATAGCTGATGTAGAAGGAGAGAGGGGATGCCCACAGTAACTAGGATGACTCTGATCCCCTCATATCCCACAGTCCTCCTTAGCCCCTTCCCTGGTGCCAGGAGGCTACTTTGATATAGCAGACCAGCCAGCTTGCTAGTCAGGGTAGTTCCTCCACACAGCTAGGTCACCTGCTAGATGGGAACCATTTGCAAAGAGGGGGTCTCACTTTCTAGTTGACACCATGTCTACTCTCTGCTGTCTCTCCTTCTCAAACCCTGACAAGTGATTACCAGGAAGGCGCTCTTGAGTCTGCTGAGAACTGTGGGGGCCGACTACCGCTTCCCACTCATCCAGGGGGTCCCCACGGACCAGAGCTCTGCAGCAGCACCTCACCCCTTCTTCTCTCTGGACAAAATTCAGCCCCCAGAGATCAGCTTAAACAGCCTAGGTAGGCCACTGCTTTCCCTCCCTGCTCCTCAGCTCTGTCTGGGCCCTCGAATCCCAGCGGCCCCCAAAAGGATTATGGCTTCAGGGCGGAAGTAGTTGAAGGGAGGAGAGCCAAGCTTTATCAGCCAGTATAGGCCACGAAATGACCCACATATCCCTGAGGCCTACCAGGTCCAGCATTCCTGAGAAAATGCACTGAACATTGGCTTAGGGTGGCCATTTCTCATGGCACTTCTCAGGTGCCTCTGATTCCCTGGGAGGGAAGAGTGTGTGGTAAGGAGTGCTGCTAGGACCCCTGGCTTCAGCGCTCACATTGTTTGAATCTGTCTGGCTTGAGATGTGATATGCCCTCTGCTGGCTCCTTCAGTTACTCACAGGCTTTTGGAGTGGCCAAGAAGCCACTGATGCCCTTAGAGACAGTCCCAGAGTAGATGGGAACCCTCTTCAGGGCCTTCTGTGTTCTGGCCCACACAGGGACCTAGAATGTTTGGGAGTGAGAATCCCTAAGCAGAACTGAGTCTTACCCAGCCAAAGCTCTCAAACTGTGGAGGTAGAAGCCCCAAGTCCAGCCCCTCCTGCCAGCCTAGCCAGGCCTGGAGCTCTGGAGGACAGAAAACCTGAAACCCCTAGCACCCCATCTTTCTCTCTCCGTTTACAGGCAGGCAGTCACTCAAACCAGGCTGGATGGGCCTGGGGTGCGGCGGTGAATGGGTAATGCCTAAGCCTAAAGAACCGCTGAGCCTGTCTCGCCCCAATGTAGCTAGAGCTCTATACCCCATTCCCCTTCTCAAGCTGCACACGCAGGCATAGGTACCGCCCCTGCACCCTGTCCCTGACACCATCTGCCGTCTTGCTGGCCAGTCTCCTGCATGTGTCCCTTGTCTGCTCTGTGGCATGTGCCTGCTAAGGGAGGCACTTCTGGCACCCACCTACCTTGCTGCCTCTAGCTTCACTGCACCGTGGCTGTCAACCTTGTCATGCAGGGTGACCTGGAGGGTTGGTGTTGGGGCTAGTGCACAGAGGAAGACTAAACTGAAGGTCTGCCATCAAGGCATGGGTGGCTGTCAGTAGTATCAGCTTGGACATCGGCCCAGGACACACCTGGGAGGTCAAGCTTCACGGTGATAGGAGGGGTTCCAGGAGTTCCTGGGAGCTAGCTGGACCGGTGGAGAGTCCTCCCCAAAGCAGCAGGCCTCCTCCTCATTCCAGCTTGCCCTAGCCTAGCAGGCCCGTGGCATAGAGCACAGCTTTATCCTGGAGCAGAGAGCCCCTCCTAGGGCAGGAGGCAGATGGTGGGGGTGGTGGAGTGTGAGTTCAGCCACAGGTGGAACTTAGCCATGAGGAGATGCACAGCAGGATGGGGCACAGTTCTGTTTGCTCTAGAGACCCCTGGGGTCTGGGAGAGACCTGCTGGCTCCAGAGTGTCCTGCCCCATTCCCACAGAGCTTCAGGACCTCATGCCCGTCTCCCGAGCCCGGAAGCCAGCATTCATCCTGAGCTCCATGCGGGATGAGAAGCGAACGTAAGTAGAGTGAGGGACAGGCTGACATGTGGAACTTCTCCTGCTGCCCTCAGTGGACTTGGGCCTCACCCCCACCGAGTGCTGGGAGGCCCTCTCCTAGCTGCGCACAGTCGTGGTAGAGGCAAGTCTTTGGCCCCACCGGAGACCAGTGTAGGGCCACGCAGCAGGGTTGAGCTTGCGCTCATACAGTGTGGTCTCGTCTTTTTCCTTGACTTTATGGTTTATGAACAGAAGGTTGCCCAAATTCCTACTGGAGAGATGCCTGCATCTGCTTCGCTCTGCTGCCAGCTTCCCAACCTGCTTTCCTCCCTCCTCAGACCCAGTGCTTCCCAGTTGTGTGTCCTGCCCATTGTAGGAGGTGGGCCTGGGAGATGGGTCAGAGATAGAAGTCGGAATCCTGTCATGGTCACCAAATCTACCAGGAGAAACCCCAAACCGTTGGTCTTGTACTCTGTGACCAATCCTTGTCTGCATTAAGAGAAAATCCTAATACATATACATATATGTCTATCTATATACATGTATATATGTCTACATATACACATGCATACATGTACATATACGTATGTATGTTTATGTCCACATATACGCATGTGTATATGCACATATATGTATGTGTCTATATATCTACATACACATGTGTATATGTACATATATGTATATGTGTGTCTATATCTATTCTACATATACACATGTGTGTGCATATATGTATATATGTACTTGGAAAATTTTACAGTTTTAGAAAAGATAAGCAAGCCTCTTGATCTGTTTCTGCTTCGGACACAGTGCTCCAGCTTAGAGAAAAGAACTGAAGTCAGGAGATATGCACATGTGTGTTGAGCTGTGGACCTGAGTTACGGGGAACTGGGAGAGAAGTCTCTTCCAGTGCTTGGGGCCAGGACCCACTCCCAGCCTCGTATTGACATTCTTGTAGATATCCTAATTCCCAGTGCCCCACTGCCATTGAATACTTCCAAATCTTGGTCTTGGTGCACAGCGCTGGTAAACACTGGCCAGTGGCCAGGACAGGGACTGGCCATTTCTACAGCCTCCCTTTGTTGCCCTGTACTGTTGTCCAGTCTTTGTCCCACTCCTGCTGGAGGCCTTCCTGGAGGAATAGTCGTCTAGCTTAGTAGATGCCTAGTGTGAGCCCTGAGAGGCGAGTCAGAGTGGGGGTTCCTACTCAGGCCTTCCAAGGTTTCTGTCCTCTCGGGAGCACATACTGTGTGCTTGCAGAGAACTTACCCTTCCTGTCATCAGCCACAGCTTCTGCTGTGTCCTGGAAGTCTTGCTTGGAGGTATGAACCTCCTGGGGTACAACCCGCCCCTCATTTCCATGGCTACTGCTTACATATGCTTACATATGCCCTGGAAATACACCTACTCCATTCCTGACCCTTGCTTCCATGGTGCCTCCTGCAGTCACAAACCATTTTATATGCTTGTACATATGCATAAACCTCTGTAGAGGACCGGGCAGAGCAGCTGTACCCGAGGGAATAGGGAGAGCTCCTGACCAGAGTGGGAGGAGGACAGGCTAACTCCTCAGTAAGCCAGAGTGTACATGAGGGCTGTGTGTGAGGAGTTAGGAGACCCTTGAAGGACCCACAGGAATGTTAACCTCAGCCTCACACTATGGGTAACCTTGCTCTTGCCAGGCCTATGTTCTGAGTCTTGCTTGTTTGCTCAAGCCTTTTTGGCCGGGACTCTCCAGACTTCCATCATCTTTACTGCTGCCCCTGCCACCCTCTGACCTCCCTAAATGGCCAAGTGTCTAGTTTAGAAGACTCTTAAAGGCAGGGCACGTGGGCCTGCTCCACTGCCCTCCCTGTCACACGTGTTGGACATCCAGTGCCATGTAGAGCCAAGCTGCCCTGTCATAGGGAGTTGTTGTCCAGAGGTGAAGTGTGAGCAAAGAAGGGTTGCTTCAGTGGGTGGCAGGACCACTACAAGGGAGTTAGGGGCTGGGGCAGCTGTTGTAGCTAATCCTGCTGGCATTGGGTGGGTATCCTGGTTCATTCCTGCTACTGTAGGAAAACAGCTTAAGGGAGAAGGGAGTTTGCTTCATCTTCTAATCCCAAGTAGAGCCCACCACTGTGGGAGTCAAAATAGGATTTCTAAACTACTAGTCACATCCCATCTGCATTCAGGAGCAGAGGGAAATTAGTGTGCACATGCTTGCTTGTTTGTGCTCAGCTTGATTCCTCCCCTCGTATAGAGTTCAGGACCCACTGCCTGGGGAATGGTGCTGCCCACAGCTGAGTTCTTTCTCCCCACCAGATTTGAACAAGCCAGCCCAGTGTAGGCAGTCTCTCATTGAGACTCTGCTCGTGCGACTCGCCTTTGTGTCAAGCTGACAGTTAAAACCAATGATCATAATCAAGCTCTTACAGGCAGCCATTCAAGCTGAGAAGCAGTCAGGTGTGGTGCACCCCTAGGGCATGGCCATGGAGGCCTAGAACCTTGCATTTTCTGCCCTCTTTGAGACTAGGTTGGGCTGAGCAGGAATGTACAACCTTTTAACACTGAGACATGACATTGTCACCTACAGAGTTCACGCACAAGAATTGTGTAATTGTGTTATAATAACAAAATCATACACACATATTCTCTTGACACACATCCATTCTCTCTCTCTCTCTCTCTCTCTCTCTCTCTCTCACACACACACACACACACACACACACACACACACACACGCACACACACATGCGCACACACGCACATATCTTATGCTTTAAGTCAGTTTATGATTGCATCCATAGCTGTCCTTAGCCACATGCAACTCACAGGCCAAGCATGTGACTTTATGCCATTCTCTCCACCTCTGACCCTCTTTCCAAGATAATAATAAAGACAGCAGGGTGCCTCCTCAGAGGGGCTTGGGTCAGTGAAGTGAGCTAATTCTGGCTCCTTTTCCCCAGGTCCCAGCATAGAGCTTCCTTCTTCCCTACCCCCACTTCCCTGATCCTCCTTCCACACACACCTGACCCTGCTGGAGAGAACCAACCCTTCTTCCCCCTCCCTCTTTATTTCAGCCCGTAGCTGACCTGAATCACTTCTGTGGTCACATAGCCGTGACCCTGATCCTTGTCATGCTCCCCACCATGCTCCCCACCCCACTCCTCATCCCATTTGCCATCCTGTTCCTCGCCCGATCCCTACCCTGGCCTCCACCTTGTTCCCCACCCTTCTTTTCCCTATGTGCATCTGAAACATTTGCTTCTTCCCTTCCCCACCTGGTTCCATACCCAATAGCAAGTAGGCTCCCAGGCGGGCTCTGTTGCTTTGTTCACGTGTCCCCTGCTATGCAGAAGCTCAGGGGGCACGGAGCCAAGAGTGCCATCATGAGACCCTCTTGGCCCACTGCTGTCCTCACTGCAGCCATGATCACCTACTCTGCCTGGATGGAGGGGGCGTGAAAGGCCTGGTCATCATCCAGCTCCTCATTGCCATCGAGAAGGCCTCAGGTGTGGCCACCAAGGACCTCTTCGACTGGGTGGCAGGAACCAGCACCGGGGGCATCCTGGCCCTGGCCATTCTGCACAGTGAGCATAGCCTCTGGGTATGGTGGGGTGGGCAGGCGGGCCATCTGCCCTCATAGGTTGGGGTACAGAACTACTTTAGGAGGGTATTATGTCTCGGTGGTCTTCAACCACCTCCACACTCCTGCAAGCCAGGAGCCATAGAACCTGCCAGTTGCTGCCAATACAAATGCCTTTGATGAATGGAGTGGGCATTTCTGGGATAATGAGTGAGTTGCAGGATGCCAGAGCCCTGGGCTGTTTGGACAGTCAAAACTCTGGCTGGGAAGAGGCACATGGCACAACCGTGGGAGTAACCAGGCCAAAGTATCCCCTAGACTCTCAGTCTATCACCCCCAGGCCACTGGCCCGCCTCCTTTGATTTAGCTTTGCAGAAGTACAGACATTTGGTTAACTGGAGGTTGCCAAATAGGGCCAGCAACATTGCCATTCAAGTGGCCTGGCATCTATCTCCTCTGGGGAAGTGATTGAGCTGTGTGTTGCTGGCTGATTGGACATCCCTAGAATAGGGCTCAGCTATATCCCTATAGGCCTTGTCCCTGGTCTCCACCTCCCCCAGTGGTGCCCCTTGCCTGGATGTTGGTCAGATTCTGTTTTTGCCAAAGTATCTGCCAAAATCAGAATCCTGGTGACCCAAAGCCCTGGAGGCACCAGAGGAGGACACCTCCCTCCACCCTAAGTGTAGGCACCATGAGAACTCGTGGACTGTGAGGCTGTGGAGCTGAGTCCTGGCTTCAGGAGGCTCCTGGTGAGATAGCAGTACAGGCACCTGGGCATCTGCTGGGCGCTGGGGTAAGGGCATGGAGTCAATCTAGGGACTTTCAGAACTATGGATGTACCCATCCCAGGGAGCTGTCATGAGCCATTCCCTGTGGGGCTCTGTTGGGAGCTTCTGGGGCTCAGCCATCAGCAGTGGTCTATTGACAGATGCTTCATTTGGGAGATGATTGTCACCCTGGTTCTGTGGGGTGAGTGCAGAGGGACTCTAATGACCATGATGTCATGCTGTACATCAGACCAGAACCAGGGATGGCTTTGAGGACTCAGACCAGCTCTCCCCTGAGTCCCTCCTGGACTGTGAGAGGAGAGCTACCTCAGAACCTGCTCTACCCACAGTACATGGCGTCTTCCTGCAGAACAGGCAGAGGTCCCAGCCCAGCCTCAGATGGAAAGAACTGTGGTGGGAGTGAGAAGTGCCCAGTTAGCCTCAGAAGGCACAGTCCTGCTTCAGCGGGCGTCTCTGCTTGCACACCCTGGGGTCTAAGGAGCTTGTGAGATGCCTGGGCACCTCCTCCCCCATAGCCTGTCTGGCCCACAGACTCAGAGGACAGCCTGTTCCTTTTTTACTGTGACAGGGAAATGGGACTAACTTCTGTACAATTTTGTATCCTCAAGGCCCTTTTTAGTAATACAAATTTAAGTAGCAAACCCTGTAAAGGGCTTTCTGCCTATATGGCCAGGTTTTATATAAGGGCCTAGAAGTTCATGTTCCATTAGCCCTTTGACAGATTTCCTCCCTCACCACCTCCTGCGAGTACCTGCCCATGCTTCCTGAGGCTTGCAGCTGCTTAGCATGCTGTCATCCCACAGGGGCCTGCACATATCCGTAGGGTCTCCCCAACTCCTCATGTTTTCTTCCTAGGTAAGTCCATGGCCTATATGCGTGGCGTGTACTTCCGTATGAAGGACGAGGTGTTTCGGGGCTCACGGCCCTATGAGTCTGGGCCCCTGGAGGAGTTCCTGAAACGGGAATTTGGGGAACATACCAAGATGACAGATGTCAAAAAACCCAAGTAAGCCATGTTCCCCACCTGCCCAAATCTGGGGAACAGGACAGCACTTCATCCCATCTAGATGAGAGACTCTCCTGAGAACATGGGGAGACTGTCTGCATGAATGGAGAGGAGAGGGCCTGCTTTCTTCAAGCCAATTGGACCATTTTGGCAGACATAATGAACTCCTTAACCTTTCATGGGATATTGTCACACCAGACTGTGCTTGTTCCCTGTCCCGTCACATGGCATCTCTGCTGGACCAGCTCGGCAGTGCCCATAAAGGGGAAGGAGGAGGGCCACCCCAGGGCAGAAAAGCTGAAGCTAAGTTCCCTTGCAGCTGGGAGAGAAGTAAGCTAAACAGCAGGCAGGAAATCTGCTAAAGAGGCCCTCAGAAGAGCCTGCAGCATGCTGAGGCTCTGAAGACGCCTATATCCTTGGCCAGGCTATGAGCTTAAAAAGGCAGGAACATGGCAGCCTTGTTCTCTGCAGCCCTGGCCTCCTAACACAGACAGGCCATTGGACAGTGTCTGTCAACCTGCTGAGTGACTGGGAGCAAGAGAGAGGAGGGAGCTGCCTGGAGGAAATGGAGCTTGAGCAAGACCCAGCAGCTTAGGGTTTGTTTTTTCCCAGCATGAGGGTTGTTTCTTCCTTCGTTCTTTTTAGGTTTTTTTTTTTTAAGATTTATTTATTTATTAAGTATACAGTGGTCTGCCTGCATATGTCCCTACAGGCCAGAAGAGGGCACCATATTTTTTTTTTTTATTACAGATGGTTGTGAGCCACCATGTGGTTGCTGGGAATTGAACTCAGGACCTTTGGAAGTGTAGCCAGTGCTCTTAACCTCTGAGCCATCTCTCCAGCCCTCTTTTTAGTTTTTCGAGACAGGCTCTAGTTGTATAGCTTTGGCTGTGAGCTATTGTCTAGATTAATGACTGATATGAAGGGCACAGTCCACTGTGAGCAGTGCCATCCCTGGGAAGGTGGCACTCAGTTGGATGAGAAAGCAGGCTGAGCAAGTCAGTAAGCCGTGCCTAGCTTCCCTGAGAGCTGTGACCTGAAATAACCCTGTCCTCCATGGTGTTTCTCACAGCCCAGGAACCTTAACTGAGACATGTAGTAGATTCAGTTCTGAAGTTCACTGTTCAAGTCTGGAAGACCTGTCTAAGTATGAGAATGAAACACTGTAGCCCCCCACGATTAGTTTTTCAGGGCCTATGTGGTCTTTTATGTATTTTAGCATTTGTTCTATGAAATTAGGGACTTTAATATTTGGCACATAATTGCCGTCTGTTGCTTCCCTTGGAGGCAGCCGCTTTCTTCCGTGTAGATTCTGCTGGTTGCTTGCCTGCTCCGTGTTGCTGCTCAGTGTTAGGATGCTGATATGGATTCTTCTGATTTGTCTGTGTGGTCTCTGCCAGGGTTTGCCCTGGCGTCTTTCAGGTTTTGGAATCCTGAGTCATCACTTTAACTTTTGTCTATGCTAGCTCATTACCCACCGCCCCGTCTCTCTCCTTGTGTGTGTTTCCTCTGTAAATTAGGTTAAGCCTGTATTAAATGCATATTTATCATCTCTAGATCTTTTAACTTCTCTTGCATTTTCTTTTTTAAATTTTTAACATTTATTTTAGAGAGAGAGAGACAGAGAATGAGAGCGTGAACATAGAGGTCGGAGGACACGTTTAGGATAGTTTCCTTCCAGTGTGTTGCCTCCAGGGATTGGTCCCAGGTTGTCGGGACTTATGTGCTGAACCAGCTAACCAGCCAGCCCTCTCTTAAATTTTCTACCTTCTTTCTCCCCTTTTGTTCTTTTCTTTTTTCTTCTTTTGAGACAGGATTCAATATATAACTCTGCCTTTCCTAGCAGGCTGGCCTCAAACTCACAGAGATCTGCCTGCTTCTGCCTTCCAAGTGCTGGGACTAAAGGCGTGCGCCACTGTGCCCACCTTCTACTATTTGATCTCTTTGTGTTGCAGTCTGGATAATTTCTTACCTGTTTTCCAGTCCACTGATTCTCTCTGTTGCTTTGTTATTTAACCCATCTACTGATTAAAAAAAAAAAGTTCATGTATGTGTACACATGGATGCTTTTTGGTCTTTAAAGTTATTACCTGTAACCTCCTGTCCCCTGAAAATATCACGAGGCTTGCTCTGCAGTCCCTGCTCAGTGACAGAGTGCTTGCTTAGTGTGTTCCCAGCATTGCAGGGCAACAGAGAAGTTATGAAGCCTGCATTTGTTGTTTGCTGTTCTGCACATAGCAGCACTGTGGTCCGTTGCAGCCCGTGCATGTGTTTTGCGGTCACTAGTCTGCCATGACTCAGGGGCTGTCTCCTGTCACTGAGCTCTGTCCCAGCTCTCATGGCGACCTCTCCTGTGTGCCCCTCCCTGTTTGGATGTTTCCTGTCTGCACTGCTTCTTAGTGTGAAAATCAGATTCTTTGAAACTCAGAGTGGCCCTCCCTGCAGAGGGTTGCCACCATCTCTGCCACTTTCACTGACTGAGTGGTGGTCATGGGAACTCTGAGACTTTCCCCAGGTGAGGTGAACACAAACTAGAAGCTCACAGGCAGCTAGAAGGAGCCTCCCATTAGACCTCACCTTTGCTGGGCATCTTGTCAGGGGTCCTATCCTCTTAAGCAAAATTTATTTTTTCATTGTGAATGTGGATGTATCCCCATGTGCGTGGGTGCCTCAGAGGCCATGGATTCCCTGGCACTGGAGTTACAGGTGATTACAAGCCTCCTGACATGGTTGCTGAGAACCAAACTTGGGTCCTCTGTAAAAGCAGGAGGTACGCTAAACCACCCAGCTGTTGTCAGCTCCTCTCAGGCTTTTACAACTAAAATCAGGGGCTGGAGGGACGACTCAGTGGTGAAGAGCACTGGCCGTTCTTCCAGAGGACCTGGGTTCAAGTCCCACCATTCACTGACACACGTGAGCTGCTATTGCAGTTAGATCAACTCTGTGACAAAGTACACAGTGTGGCTAGCTGCCGTGGTGCAGAGAGCTGCCCGGTGAATGCCCTCTCCAGGGTGGGGACTGGAGCTCTGCAAGGACCTGAACACACCCTAGTTCCCCAGAGTCTGTGCCCAGGCTTTTTATGTCACAGGGTTAGGAGGAACCTTCCTTTTTGTTGGTCTTTTGTGTGTGTGGATGTGTGCCTGCATGTGTGCCTGTGCACTACGTACATATATGGTGCCTGCAGAGCCCAGCAGAGAGCCTCAGATCCCCTGGCCTAAAGTTATAGATGGTTATGAACCATTCTGTGGGTTCTGGGAATTAAACTCAGGTCCTCTGAAAGAGCAGCAGGTGCTCTTTACTGCTGAGCTGTCTCTCCAGCTCCAACATGCAGCCTGCTCACTGCTCTCAGCCGCCTTCAGCGCTGGCCTCTACCCAGCTGAGTAGTTACACTGTTGCCTTGTTTTTAAACCACTGGCCCCATGCTGAAGGCTCTGCCCCAAACCTTACTTTTCCTTATCTCCCCTGTATCTTGGCATTCATGCCTCCCAGTAAGCACCACCTTGGGTGTTCTTCAGTGGCCCGGCACCCTTGGGGTAAGTAGTCACAGTGTTATGGCAGCTGGCTTGCCAATGGACAATGACATTCCTAGTCATCTATTTAAAACAGATGCTGCCATTGGTTCTGATGCTGCCTGTCTGCTGCCCTGGCGACCTTCTGGGGTGGGTGAATTTCCAGAGTGGGATTATTGGATAGAGTGAAACACCTGTGAGTAAAGCGACATTGGCCGGATTCCCTCTGAATCCGCCCCAGGTCCACAGGAGATGCCTGTGTGAGGACTGCCAGGGAGAAGCCCACTAAGAACAGGGTCCAGGGTGCGACCCTGGAGAGGAGATAGTGGGCGGCTGGGCCAGCTCTCCCCTGTTGCTCCCTACAGGGTGATGCTGACGGGGACACTATCTGACCGGCAGCCAGCGGAGCTCCACCTATTCCGGAATTATGATGCCCCAGAGGCCATTCGGGAACCTCGCTTCAACCAAAACATTAACCTGAAGCCACCGACTCAGCCTGCAGGTCAGAGCCGTCTATTTGCTGTGTCCATGGGAAGAGCTAGCTGAGGCTGGTAGGGGATGGGGAGCCACAGATGAGGCACTGGATGCCCTCCCACCCACATTGCTGCCCGGGTCTTGGCTGGCTAAGGACAACTGTTGCTGCAGGCTGTAGGAGAGAAGAGGCCCCTGGAAGTCCACAGTGACAAACAGCCGTTCATCAGGACGGCAAGACCCAGCAGCAAGGCCTTATAGGTCATATTTCTAGAGACTTCCTAGTTCCCCTCTTCCTGTATTGAAGGGACAGGTCTTATGTCATTGAGTCACCCTCTTCCCACCCCTAGACCAACTAGTATGGCGGGCAGCCCGGAGCAGTGGAGCAGCCCCAACCTACTTCCGGCCCAATGGACGCTTCCTGGATGGTGGGCTGCTGGCCAACAACCCCACGCTAGATGCTATGACTGAAATCCATGAGTACAATCAAGACATGATCCGCAAGGTGAGAGCCCTCTCAGGTCACAGTTTGGACATGAGCATACACCGCTGGTGAGAACGGACCGCCTTGACACATGTCTTCGCCCGTTTATCCAATACTCGGCAGCAGTCATATCTCTTGCAGGGCCTATCCGATGGGCACTGTCCGTGGTAGGAGACTTCTGAGGCCCCATCTACACTGAGCACAGAGAAAGCTGTAATCAGGGGCTAGCACCTGCTGGTAGTGGGGAGGGCAGTGTATAGGCTGCTCATCTGACACCACCCAGCTGGGCACACTCTTGCCTTGCAGAACTTATATCCTGCTTGGAGATGCCATAAACAGGATGCTCTCCTGTATGTGTCAGAGGCGGGAGGGAGGGGGCCAGTGTGAGAGAACTGAGGTCTGGGCAGGGCTCCTGAGCTTGGGAACCTGTCCTGAGGCACAGAGCAATGAAGAGGCAATGATCCAAGGGCAGGCAGTGGCCCTCAACCAAGTCGTTAGAGCAGGGTAACAAGGCCTGTGTGCCAAGGGAAGTGGAGCAGTACTGTGGGGGAGCTGACCCTGCCCCGATTCCTGACTTCCACTAGTAGCAGTGCCTGTGTGAATGCCCTGGACACTCAGGATGCCATTGCCTGTGCAGTGCTGGAGAGGCACCTGGCCAGGTGTGCCTGCTGGCTTCCACAGTCACACAGAAGTCCAGCACAGCCCTGGAGCACTGGGATGCACCCTTGGCAGAGAGGGCGGGTTCCTCAAGGAGTTCGGGTAGTCTCCGATTTGTCCAGTCAAAGTCAGGGTCTATTAAGCATGAGGAATTGGGGTCCCTGAGTGGGAAGGAATTCCATCAAAGTCACCCAGCAAACTGGCAGCAGAGCTGGTTGAGCAAGCACAAGGCCGCCTCTAGTCAGCTCAGCCTCAGCACCCACTCCCCACCACGTGGCCCCACAGGCCCTCTTCTGTCCTGAAGGTGTGGTCATGATGCTCACATCAGCTCTCCCAGGGAGCAGCTGTAGGGCTGTTCAGGATTCGAATCTGGGCCTACTCCTGTTCATGGCCTTGTCTCTGCCCCTCACAGCCTTGTACCCAGCCTTGGCCTCTCTCTGACCTGTGGAAGGTTTCCTCTGACTACCTTTGTCCTCCTCACCACAGGGCCAGGGCAACAAGGTGAAGAAGCTCTCCATAGTCGTCTCTCTGGGGACAGGAAGGTCCCCTCAAGTACCTGTAACCTGTGTAGATGTCTTCCGCCCCAGCAACCCCTGGGAACTGGCCAAGACTGTTTTTGGAGCCAAGGAACTGGGCAAGATGGTGGTGGACTGTGTGAGTTGGTATCCTTCCCCAGACCCTTTCCCTCAGGGTCTCCACCTCTGGCCAATGTCCCCACACACTGCCATGTCTGTCCCTGTCAGCCAGCTCTGGGGGACAGCCCAGACTTAGTCTCCAGGCTGACCAGGTCCCACCGGGGTTTCATATGTTCTTTGACTATAGATCTCTGTCTATACACAGCTGTGTGGAAGACCAGATGCACAGGGAGGGATGGGAGGCCTTTTGTCACCGCCCTCACTGCCACTCCGAGATCCTGAATGGAGGCTGCACAGTTAGGCCAGTCACTGGGGCCCCGAGAAGTGGACCTGTTCAGATCACTCTGCTAATGAATGACTAGAACCCAGGGATCTCAGAGGGTGGGTAGCAGGGCGCTGTGGCCTGGGCTTAGGGGGACTGCTTTCCTCAGTGTACAGATCCAGATGGTCGGGCCGTGGACCGGGCCCGGGCCTGGTGCGAGATGGTTGGCATCCAGTACTTCAGGTAAGGTTTGGGTCTGGCCTGACTCCACCCAGGCCTGGCGAGCCCCACCCACGCCCATCTCACCAACAGAGGTCCTTGCCCACCATGACGTGAGGAGATTCATTGACACACATAACTGCCAACCCTTGACGTGGTCTCTCCCAGCCCAAGTTCTTGTCCCACCCAGGCTGAGCATCCTAGGTGACCCTCTCCTTCCTCCCAACAGATTGAACCCCCAGCTAGGAACAGATATCATGTTGGATGAGGTCAGTGATGCGGTGCTGGTCAATGCCCTCTGGGAGACGGAGGTCTACATCTATGAGCACCGGGAGGAGTTCCAGAAGCTTGTCCAGCTGTTGCTGTCACACTGAGCCCCCCGGTCCTGATGGCAGGGGTGGGCCAGGTCACCTAGCACACTGAGGACCAAGCTGGGCCAGGCAGCTCCGTGTCCATCTGAGGACTGGGGCTCAGAGTTCAAACAGTTCCCTACAAGGCACCTCTCCTGACCCACCTGCACTTTGCCATTCTAGGCTGAAAACCCAGAGTCCCCCTCAGCCCTTTATACCAAACTGTGAAGGACAGCTGGCTCCATCAACTGCCCCACATATCAGTGAGATCAACACTAAGGTGCCTAGTGTGCCCGGAGAGTTCTCCCAGGTTCCCTGGCCACGGCAGCCCACCCCTTCTTCCCTTTTCCTGAAGTCAGGGACTAGAGAAATGGGATTTCCACCCCATCATCGGGTGAAATCTAGGCTATTGAAATCCAGCCCCATTTGACTTTGCCCCTCTACACCTGCCAGCCACCCCACCCCTGCAACCACCCCACCTTAAGAGCCCTGCCAGCTCCCAAAGGTCGATTCTGTGCATACACTCTTCTCTGGAAGGAGAGTGGGGAGGGGTTCAAGGCCACCTCAACTGTGAAATAAATGGGTTTAGAATCAAGTTCACCTGTGTAGTGTGCTCCGTAGTAGTATACTCTGTCCCAACCCTGCTTCCTCAGACGTGACCGGGACCCCCTCTTCTCTGGCCCTGATATAACTGACAATGGAGTAGGCAGTCAGTGCCCAACCAGTCAGCCCAGGGAAGCTTATGGGAACCTCATTTGAGGCTTGGCAAGAGCAGAAAGTCTGCCACATGCTGGGTAGTGAGAGAAGAAGGCCACACTCTGCCCCAGCTCTTTGGGACTCAGGTTCGTGTCATCCTTGCTCTGACAGGAGGAGGTGGGGAATTAGGGCTGGGGAGGGAACTCGGTGAGGAAGTACTTGCCCGGCATATATGAGGCCGTGGGTTCCATCCCCAGCACTGGGGGCAGGGGTGCTAAGTGGTCAGGGTCCCCCTCAAGGCGTCGGGTCCCAAGCAGAGATGAGGCCTGTCAGAGCAGTAAGTCCTCCACATGGGTTTATCTCCAGGATGCCTCAGCTTGCTCCAGCAGGAAGGTACATGTTCCAGACCTATAGGGTGGGCAGGGATATATAAGGACTGAGGAAGGACTGGGGGCTCCCAGGCACAGGGCCTTGAGTAGGAGGTGACCTGGGAAAGTGGCTCATCCACGCATGCCCACCAGTACACGCCCAGACGGTAAATAATTGAAGGGCCGGTCACAGGAGCCTGCCTGCGTCATAGGATGCCTTCCCCACAGGGTCTGGTTACGCCCCAGATCACATTGACACCCCCTGGCTGGTGAATAATTAAGCAGCCACCCCTTCCAGACAGGACTCCATCTGCAGGCCCCACTCCACAGCTTCCCCGCGGCCTGCTGCCTGTGAAGCAGAGCACTAGGGACCTGTGGAGACTTACCCCAGCACTCCCAGCCCTGCGAGAACCACCAGCCTCCTCAGTTCCAGCACCACCTTCCATGGCCCCTGAAATGGACCAGTTCTACAGGTCCACTATGGCCATCTACAAGGTGAGCTCATGGGCCATGGCCAGCATGTAGCGGCCAGGTTGGCTCCAGGACAGAGGCAGCGCTCAGGCTGGGCTAAACTGTAGGTGTGGGAGTGGAGGGGAATCCTTGGGAATTAAATGCAGCACTCTTCCCCATGCATGCCTTGCACACCCTCACCTGGGAGGTAGCAAATAGCCAGCCTATTGGATAGATGAGAAACTGAGCCTACAGAGGTTAAACAGCTTGTTTAAGGTCAGCAAGGGAAGAGGAGGCGCTGCTGGGATTGGATCAGGACCTAAATTGGAAGTGTCAGGATTGCCTTCACTGTCCAGTGTTCTTCAGCTGGTCACAGCCCAGGGTGGTGACCCAACCACACTGTGGACCCCAGTGGTCTTTTTGCAAAAGGCAATTTGTGGGGTGATGTCAGCAGCCCCAGGAATCTATTCTGGTGAGGCCTGGGCACAGGACGAGCTGCACTGTGCCCAGTGAGGTGGCAGCAGATTGCTGGTCTTCATTCGGCCAGTGAGACCAAGGCAACTCTGAGGTTCTTCATGTCAGGAGGGAGCAAGCCTCTCAGGGGCAGGTGTGTGAGAGAAGCTGTCTGCCAGGGGCTCCTGGTTTGGGTCTGGCTCTCCAAAGATGCCTCAGAGACTCTGTAGCAGGGAGCCAGGATTCTGGTGACCTCAGAGGTCAAGGTGGGCTTCACAAGGCTAGGTGCTTCTGTCCATCTCTTCTTTCCACCACTATGGCCTGCATCCCTTGCCCTCGCGTCCAGAGCATTATGGAGCAGTTTAACCCTGCACTGGAGAACCTGGTGTACCTGGGCAACAACTACCTCCGTGCCTTCCACGGTGAGTGTCTGCCCTGGCGCTCAGCCCCTGCCATCACTGGGACTGCAGCCCATAGCTTAGTACTCCTTCCTAACTGCTGGGCTCACCGTCAGCCCTAGGCCCCACAACCCACCCGTGTCCCACACACTCCTAGAGACTTTCCACACAGCCCACTCCTCACTAGGTTCCCTGCCCTTAGCTTTACAGCATGCCTGCCCCCACCTTCGTGAGCACACGGTGCCTGCAGCCCTCCCACGGGACACACAGGGACCATCTTCCTCGGCCGCAGGCAGGACAGGGGCCTCTTTTTTCTCTGGTAGTATCAAGCTCCACACCTCACCCAAGGGCACCTTTCCCCATCCCACCACATCTCAGTGTCCCCTCCACTGGCCTGACCTTTCACCTCTCCTGCAGCTCTGTCCGAGGCAGCTGAGGTATATTTCAGCGCCATCCAGAAGATTGGGGAGCAGGCCCTGCAGAGCTCTACATCACAGATCCTGGGTGAGGTTCTGTGCTCTTCACCCCCACCCCAGCCTCTGCCCACTGTCACAGAGCAGCTCTTTACCTATAGCTTTATTTGTTTGTTTTGATTTTTTTTAAGATTTATTTATTTATTAAGCATACACTGGTATGTCTGCAGGCCAGAAGAGAGCACCAGATCTCATTACAGGTGGTTGTGAGCCACCATGTGGTTGCTGGGAATTGAACACAGGACCTTTGGAAGAGCAGGCAGTGCTCTTAACCACTGAGCCATCTCTCCAGCCCCCTTGTTTTGATTTTTTTGAGACAGGTTTAAACAGATAGAGTAGCCTTGGCTGTGCTGGAACTCGCTTTGTAGACCAGGCTGGCCTTGAATTTAGAGATCTGCCTGCCTCTGCCTCCCAAGTGCTGGGATTAAAGGCATGGTGGCCTGGCTTGCCTGTGTTCTTATTGTCTCCTCAGGTCTAGGGCGTATGTGGCCCATGCTCTGAGGTTCATTAGGGCTTTCCTTCTGTACATGTGCCTTCCTAGAAGCCCCCACCTCAACACAGGCCTGTGGCCAGTGCTGGGAGCCCCATATCTCGTGTTTGCACCCCATTTCTTCCTTACGCTCCCTGTAGATCAGAGTTACCAAGTCTCGAGTCAGAGCCATGTATGAAATCCTTGGACTTTGGTCCCCAGTCCAGCCAGAAGTGTCCTGACTGGCTTCTGGCACAAGGAAGGCAGATGGAGCAGGCTCTCCACACTAAAGACAGCCCCTCTTGCCTCCAGGTGAGATCTTGGTTCAGATGTCAGACACTCAGCGGCACTTGAACTCGGACCTGGAGGTAGTGGTGAGTATCAGACCCCAGGGTCAGCATCGCTCAATCAGATGGGTGTCAGCTCAAGAATGAGGCCCAGAGGCTGAGGAGATAGGCGCGAGTGGTAAAGTGCTTGCTACACTTTATCTTGTAAAAGTCCAAGCATGGTGGCACGCCTGTAATCTCAGCGTGGGGACGAAGACCAGAGGATCCTGGAACTCACTGACCAGACAGATAGTCTGTGAGTCAGTGAGCTGTAAATAAGTGAGAAACCCTTTCTTGACAAAAACTAAAGTGGCAAAGCCATGGAGGAAGTGACTGCCTGTCACTCTCTAGCTTTCACATACATGCACACACACATGCACATGTGCCCCCCACATATGGACACGTACAATCCCACACATGCCTATACCAAAGAGAGAGAGAGCACCAGCCCGCTCTCAGACCTCCATCTAGGGTTGACCTCTTAGACCCCACTGGCCCTTGACATTATGAAGACAAGTTGGCCTGGTCGAGCCTCAGCAAATCAGCTGCCGCCACCTTTTCTGTCCCATTTTATCGAGGAGACTCAGCTCTCAGGGTCTAGGCATCACTACCCCCAGTTCCAGAACGAGTGGAGGAGCCAAGAAGAGAAAGGCCTGCAGCACCAGGCCCAGGACATAGCCCTTCCCCACCACCGCCCCTCCCTCCAGCTTCCTGTCGCAGCCACGGGGATCTGAACATGCTATGCCATTGTCTTCGGGAGCGAATACAAGTGCCTTGGCAAAGACGGCAGGCCTGACACACCCAGCAGTGGCCACTCCCAAGTTCCAGCCCTGCTTCCCTCCCCCTCCCCCACAGCTGGCCCTCTGCAGATGCGGTCACGGGCTGCTATCCTGCTGCTTTCATGGCCTGGAACTGCCAGCCTGGGACAGGTGTCCCTTCCCCCAGCAGGTTCCATCCACCCTTTCTTCCTGACACCAACAGATGCTTCTGTTTGCTCTTAGCGCATGAGAATGAACGCAGTAAGCTACTTCAGGCTCAGAGCCTGGCTCCACCACTTACTGGTTTTGGTACCCTTGGACTCTGGACCTCAATTTACCTACCTTAAAAAAAAATGGAGATAATCGCATTTCCTGGTAGTGCTTTCTAGTGGGGGTAGAATGAATCAATAAATTGAAGCTGTTTACTAGGGCGGGGGTTATAGCTCAGAGTAGAGTGCTTGCCTAGCACAGGTGAAACCCCGGGTTTGACCCCAGAATGCCATAAAACAGGCATGGTAGTGTAGACCTAGAATCCCAGCATTTTTATGAAGCAGAGGCAGAAGGAGCAGAAAATTCAAACTCATACCCAGCTGCATAGTGTGAGACCTTGTCTTAAGAAACCATTTTTCTGGCAGGGTGAGCCCTGGGTTCTTGAGCTGGTCTATGGGCTAATGAGACCTTAATTTGTCTATGCCTGCTCCTCTCAGCTACAGGACTGGCAAAGGCAGGGGTCTTCTTTGCTCTGTAGCTCCAGGTCCTGTGGGCTCTAGGCAGGGTTTTCCCTGATGTGGAAGGAGACTGAACCATGGGAAGGGAGTGGAGCGTGCTATTGGAGGAGAGATGGAGAGCTTCCCAGAGGGCACAGGGGCAGGCAGAAGCAGACCAGAGTCTGGAAGCCAGGCAGAGTGGAAAGGTGGGCATGCCGTGATGGTGAAGAGGCCTTGGAAGACTCAGAAGGGGATTTCGACCTACAGTTCCTGGTTTCTAACTTGTGGGGGCCTGGATGTTAGGGTACCCTTTGGGGCTCTGTTTGACACAGAGACCAGTTTTCCCAATGGAAAATACCTACGGTACTATGCATGACAGAATAGCACTGCTGGTGCCGGGACTTTACAGACACTTGGTGGCACAGCACTAAGTCCCCAGCACATGCTTAAACTTGTCCTTAGTTATAGAACTTGGCTCTGTGTGTCCCTGTGATTCACCTGGGCTGGGCAGGGACAAGTGTCACCCAGACCCACTCTGTAAGGAGAGCTGCCTCTCCAGGCACCAACATTTTGGCTATGACAACTGGGTAGGCCCCCAGCCAGAACCACACCAAAAACAGCATCACAGGCTGTCCCTTTGGTTCTCCATTCCCTACAGATCCTGGGCTGAAATCTCGCCCTCCCACAGCGAGGCAAGATCAAAAGGACAGCCAGGGACCACATGCGCTCCACAGTAAACTCAAACTCCAGTGTTTTTCTTGCAGCCCAGGACTCTGAGCTCTGCTATAGAAAAGTCTGACTATCCAGTTCTTCACTTGTTCTCTTTTGCCTCGATGTGCATCCCCTTTTTCCTTTTCTCAAATCTAATAATTTTTTTTCTAGAATACATTTTGAGATTGATCAGACTGGGTTATTTTCAGTTACATGATGTACATCTTTTCGTGTGTGTGTGTGTGTGTGAGTGTGTGAGTGTGTGAGTGTGTGTGTGTGTGAGTGTGTGTGTGTGTGAGTGTGTGTGTGTGCATGCAAATGCCCAGGTGTTGTGCTCATGTGTGGGTGGACCAAAGGTCAACATCAGTAACTTCTATCTCCCTCCACCTTAGTTTTTGATGCACAGTCTCTCACTAAGAGCACCAGGGATCCACCTGCCTGCCTGCATCCCCCAGTAGTAGGCTTACAGGAGCATCAGCATGGCCAGCTTTTCATGTGCGTGCTGGGTATCCAAGCTCAGGCCCTCATAAAGCAGCAGGCACATTACCACTGAGTCATCTACCCAGGATTGAGATGTAATTCTTCAAAAACTATTTTTATTTCATTTTATGCATCTGACTGTTTTGCCTGCGTGTATATCTGCACACCATGTGTGTGCAGTACCTGTAGAGGCCAGAAGAGGGCATCCTCTGGGCCTGTAGTTATAGACAGTTAGGAGCCTACCCCTGTGGTTGCTGGGAACCAAACTCAGGTTCTCTACTGGAACAGGTAGTGCTCTTATCTGCCAAGCCATCTCTCAAGCCCCCTTCTTCATCCTCCTCCTCCTCTTTACCTTCTCTGATGTCTCTTGTTTTGTGCTATATGTATGAGGCATGCCCACAAGCACTAAGGCCAGAGAGATGTCAGTGTCTTCCTCCATCTACGGCCGTCCTATCACCTAGAGACAGGATGTCTCTCCGAGCCAGAAGCTCAGTTTTGGCCAGCTTGGCTGGACAGTATGCTGGTGGAGCCTGCCTCTGTCTGGCCCCTTCCCCAGTGCTGGGGTTACAGACACACACAGGGATTTGAACTCAAGTCCTATGTTTAGGGAACAAGTGCTGAGCCATCTCTCCAGCTCCATGCCTATTAAATATATCATTTCAAGTTTATTTATTTATTTAATGTTTTCTTTATTATTTATTATGTATACAGCATCTGCCTGCATGTACGCCTGCAGGCCAGAAGAGGGCATCAGATCTCATTACAGATGGTTGTGAGCCACCATGTGGTTGCTGGGAATTGAACTCAGGACCTTCGGAAGATCAGTCAGTGATCTTAACCTCTTAAGTGATCTTAACCTTGTTTTTATTTTTATGTGCATTGCTGTTTTGCCTGTGTGTGTGTCTGTGTGAGGGTGTTGGGTCCCCTGGAACTGAAGTTACAGACAGTTGTGAGCTGCTATGTTCTAGAAGAACAGCCAGTGCTCTTAACTTTTGAACCATCTTCCCAGACCTTCAAGTTTATTTATTTATTTATTTTTTTAATTTCAAGTAGTTGCCTTGAGTTACATTTTTGGAGTTATTTTACTTTTTTTTTTTGTTTGTTTGTTTTTTGAGACAGGGTTTCTTTGTAGCTTTGGAGCCTGTCCTGGAACTAGCTCTTGTAGATCAGGCTGGCCTCTAACTCACAGAGATCCGCCTGCCTCTGCCTCCCAAGTGCTGGGATTAAAGGTGTGCGCCACCACCACCCGGCTATTTTACTTTTTGGTTTTTTTTGCATTGTTTCTTCAGGGGCCCCTGTTATTTATACGTTAGACCTTTAGGACCAGTCTTTAAAATTAGCCTTTTCCTCTTGGTAGTTGACATTTTCTGTTGTTTTTATTTTTTTGTTTTTTGTTTTGTTTTGTTTTTGAGACAAGGTTTCTCTGTGTAGTCCTGGCTGTCCTGGAACTCTCTTCATAGACCAGATTGGCCTCAAACTCACAGAGATCCGCCAGCCTCTGCCTCCTCAGTACTGGGATTAAAGGCATGCGCCACCACAGTCCTGGTGACTTTTTCTTTCTTCTTTTTTTAATATTTATTTATTTGTGTGGATGCATACATGTGCCATGGTGCATGTGTGGTCCATGGGTTCTTGCACCACCACCGCCAGAGAAACATGTTGGTTTAATAACTGGAGCTAGGTAGACTGGGGTTATAGATGTAGCCCCTAGGCCGCCCAGTTCTGTTATTACTGTTGTAATATCATTATGTGCCTACTTTATGTTTTATAATTTCATGTGTTGTGCATATGGATTCTTCATTCTGTCTTAGAGCCTAGTGACTCGGCTGTGTCCATGCCTATGGTCTGCCTCTGTAGCCCCATGTCACCAGGATGGTTCTTTCCAGCCAACAGCTGTTAGCTCTGGGCTGCCAGGAAGAAAGCCGCTGAGAACTTGCGGAAGTCCTTTGTGGATCTGTGATTGCATTTCTGTTGGACGGCGGGAAGTGATATCTTTGGGTCAGAGACTGACCTGTGGTCAGTTTTGTAAAGAACTCCGAAGACGTTTCTGAAGCTTTTGACCCTCACGCCCCACCATGACGGGCAAGCATCCCTGCTGCTCAGCTCCTTGCCAGCATCCGTGCCGTCCACCGTCTTCTGTTTTGTCCTCTTTTGGTTACGGAATGTTCCTCACTGTAGCTTTGTTTTGTACACCCTGGATGACCGTGACTTTGATGGGCTTGCCGGACATAATGTGTGTTGTCTCTCACGAGCATGCGCTTAAGTGTTTTGACATTTTTATTGGGCTATGCTGATTGTTGACATTTTATTTTGAGACAGGGTCTCACGATGTAGCCCTGGCTGGACTCAGACTCACAGACCTCTGCCTGCCTCTTTCTCCCAAGTGCTAAAATTACAGGAAAATGCCAACGTGCCCAGCGTATAGGAGTTCTTTGTATAATCAGATTATGAGCCCTTTGTCAGATGTACATATTCAATGACTGCCTTTTCCCAGTCTTAGCTTGTCTGTTTGTCTTTTCTTTCTATTTTTATGGACAATTTTTGCAGTGTCTCACTGTAGAACCCAGGCTGGCCTTGAATTCACAACAGACTCCCCATCTTAGCCTTTGGTTCGCGAAGACTCCGGACACGCACTCCACACCCAGCTGTCTAACCATCTGTTTCTTTTCTTTTTTCCTTTTTACTTAATGCTTTTATTTTTGAGATTACATCATCTCTTTCTTCCCTTCACTCCATCCAAACCCTTCCAAAGACTCCTCCTTGCTTTCGCTAGCACTGAGTAGTTGGTCAGATTTCCAGGACCAGGCCTGACTCTCCTCTTGTCGAGCAGGTCTTAAGTCCAAGAGGATAGCTGTTGGTTAGCACCCATGTGTCCATGCCACCGCTGCACCCTGATGGTTATCTATCATGCCGTGCTGGCTGTTTTATGGTTTATTGGTGCCATAACTGAATATCTGTTTGTTTTATTTTTATTTTATGTGTATGGGTGTTTTGTCGGCTTGGAGACCAGAGAAAGGTGTCAGATATCCTAGGACCAGAGTTAGAGATGGTTGTGAGCCACCTTGTGGGTGCTGGGGATTGAACATGGGTCCTCTGGAAGAGCAACCAATGCTCTTAACCACTGAGCCATCTCTCCAGCCCCTCTATTTACTGGGTCAGGTAGGTAGCAAGAGGATCTCTGAGTTCAAGGCCAGCCTGGTATACAGAGTGTGCTTCAGACCAGTCAGGGCTACACAGAAAAACCATCTCACAAGAAATTATATATAACACACACACATATATGTAAGATATAAGCAGGCAGCACTGTGAGAGTCACACCCTTCCAGTGGTCCCGTCCAGCAAGAACGCTCATCTGAGGCTCTGGAACGATCCAGTTTTCTGCTTGCTGATCTTATAAGCATCCTCAGGCACAGGCTGGTGGCAGCAGCTGTGGTTCAAGGACTTGTACGAAAAGGAGCCTCAGGGTCCCTGGCAGATCAGCTACCAACAAGTTCTTAGGAACAACCTTGGGAGACCCTTAAAAAATATTCTAGTATACTAACTCTCTGCTCATGAGGAAGCTCCCAGCATTCCTTTTCTGTGTGACACCTTAGCCCCATGGGAAGGGCCCAGAGCAGCAGGAAGCCTCCCACGGGTGAAGAAAGGACACAGAAAAGGCACTCAGAGCTGGCAGAAGTGAACTTGTCAGACAGGTGGGGGTAATCTTGTTCCCATGCAGCTAGCACCCAGTGGCTCAGGCTTGACTCCTCCCTAGCATCGTGAGGCCTCAGGGAAGCCGAGAGAAGGTATAGGGATGTACCCTGCCCACAGCATCAGAACTCTAGAAAAACTGAGGCCCAGAGTGGGAGATCAACTAGTTCGAAGTCACAAAGCACATGGAAGCAGAATGAGGGCTGATGTGCAGCTCTTTTGAACCTCAACTCAGCAGCCTTCACCTGCCGCCCAGGGGATGCTCCCCCACGTGCCCCCCCTTCCCAGGCCTCTGCAGCTCTGGACCCTTGTATAGGGCAGGTCCTGCCATGCTGTGGGGACCAGAGCCTCACTTCCCCCCATACGGAGTACAGTTCCGGTGGAGTGTAGACAGGGAACTGTGGTAAATTCTTCCCCATGGCCGGAAGAGCGAAGGAATGGGTGTGCATTATGGAAACCAGCGAGGGTCGTGGGTTCTGCTTGCAGCGGCAGAAAAAGTTCTCAGTGGAGGGGCATTTGAAGATGGATCAGAAGCTACAGGCAGAGGGAACCGAATGCACAGGCCCAGACTGATTAAAAATGAGACCCAGGAGCCTTCGACGCATTCACTGAAGGATTCCAAGCCAGAAACCATCTGGTCAACTCTGCAGTCCTTCCTCTAGCCTCATGACCCTATCATCCCCGTTTATCTGTTATGTGGGCCAGGGCCCGGTGTGTTATGGATATGGTGGGCAGCATTGTAATAAAAAGTAAAACTGTGCTCCTCACAGGTGCAGACATTCCATGGAGACCTGCTTCAGCACATGGAGAAGAATACCAAGCTGGACATGCAGTTCATCAAAGTAAGTCTGTCCCTCTGTGCCAGCCTCCCCCCCGACACACACACACCTTGCAAGAGAGGGTCGGATAGGCCAGCGCCAAGCATCCCCCTGCCTCAGGTTGTACACAGTCCCATTTGGGCCCCTGGCTCCTGGTCCACTACTCTGAGCCCTGGCGTCTTTGATGTGGGGATCCCTCTGTCTCTCCTTCCTACCTCAGGATAGCTCCCAGCACTATGAGATTGAGTATCGCCACCGAGCGGCCAACCTGGAGAAGTGCATGTCTGAGCTGTGGCGCATGGAACGCAAGAGGGACAAGAATGCACGGGAGATGAAGGTGTGAAGGCTGAGGGGCTGGGAACAGGTCTCTGGAGAAACCCTAGCACCCTTGTGAGCGCCTCCACCCAAAATGATCCCAGCTTTGGGATCACAGCAGGGGAGAGTCGCCGAAGGCCATCCTCAGCACCTCTCCCTTCCTCAGCCTCACTGAGAAAATGGGACCATTGGGCCTGTTGCTCTTGGATTGGTAGTAAAAACAGATCTACCCACAGATCTGCCTGAAAAAAGCATTCAAGGGCACTCCCAGCTGCCCCCCCCCGGCCTCAGTCTTTGGACCCCAAGCCCACGGTTTAACCTCTGCTTCCTTTACTGCCCTTTTAATGAGCTCCTGTCTGCTCTCCCCAGAATCTCCCTTCCAAGTAGAGCATCCCTCATCCTCTCATTCCCGTTCCCAGAAACCATCCTCCCTATGGCCACTCTGCACTCCCATGTGCAGGGTACCAGAGACAGAGGGACACAGGCTGAACCACGCATTCAGGGGAGGCCTGGAGAGAGGGCATCTGAGGACAGGGCTCAGGCCCCCAGCCAGAACCTTCTCCTTCTGCCCCCAGGAGAGCGTGAACCGGCTGCATGCACAGATGCAGGCCTTTGTATCCGAGAGTAAGCGCGCAGCTGAGCTGGAAGAGAAGCGGCGCTATCGCTTCCTGGCTGAGAAGCACCTGCTGCTCTCCAACACCTTCCTGCAGTTCTTGGGCCGGGTGAGTGGGGCTGGGGAGAGCAAGCCATGCCCTCCTGAGTCAGCTGTATGCAGGAAGCAGGGGTGCTCCTTCCTCCTCTCTTCCTTGAGTAGAAATCAATCTCACAACACTTTTGTTTCTCTTTTCATTTGCATATATTATTAATTCTGATTTGTTTTGCATACAAACCCTTATTCGTTCATATGCAAGTCATTGGTTTAATTGGGTCAGAGGAGAACTCTGAAGCTGGTTCTCTCTTTTAGCCTTTGCTCAGCTTCCAGTGCTCAGCTCGGAGCACCCGTCAGGCCTTGGCGGCAATCTCACTTACAAAGCTGTCCTGCCGGCCCACGTTTTTCTTGTTTTTTCTTCTCTTTTCTTTTTTCTTTCTTTCTTTTTTTTTTTTCTTTTGAGACAGGGTTTCTCTGGATAACAACCCTGGCCATCCTGGAACTCATTCTATATACCAGGCTGGCCTTGAACTCACAGAGATCCACCTGCCTCTGCCTCCCTAGTGCTGGGATTAAAGGCGTGCGCCACCACCGCCCGGTGCATTCCCATTTTTTTAAAAAATGCTGAATGCACGTGCCCACCGTTCATGCATTCGGTGACAGGGCTATTTAGTGATTAGACGTTAATTGTGCCACCTAAGTGGACTCTTGGAAGCTTTGTGCTCTCTGCTGGAACAGTCTGGTTTTCTCCGTTCTCTCGGATTTCTAATGGTTTTGCTTTCTGTACTTACTTGTGTTGTTTTGTGCTTTGGGGTGTAAGACTATTAGGCCCTTCTCATTAAGATTATCTTTCTTGTGTGCTTGATAGCTCTCTGAGTCAAATTTGATGTTTTTAGTTGTGCTCTGATTTTAGCACATTCTTGTTTTTCTTCAAGTATGGGCTTCCATTAGCAACACATAGGCTGAGTTTTGGCTTTTGGCCAGTTTGACAATCTGTGGTCATCATTATCACTTCTTCCTCTTCCTTCTTTCTTTGTTCCCTCCTTTTTCCTTCCTTCTGTCCTTCCTCCTCCTCCTCTTTTTCTTTTTGAGACAAGGTCTCAGATAGCCCACGTTGGCTCTTAACTCACTCTGTAACAGAGAATGACCTCTAACCTCTGATCCTCCTGTCTACCTCGACTGTTGGGATGACAGGCACATTCCACCATATAGTGTTATGTGGTGCTAGGGCTGAGCCCAGCCGGGGCTGTCTTCATGCATGCTGGCAGATACTCCACCAACAGGCAGATACTCCACCAACAGGCAGGTACTCCACCAACAGGCAGATACTCCACCAACAGGCAGGTACTCCACCAACAGGCAGATACTCCACCAACAGGCAGGTACTCCACCAACAGGCAGGTACTCCACCAACAGGCAGGTACTCCACCAACAGGCAGATACTCCACCAACAGGCAGGTACTCTACCAACAGGCAGATACTCCACCAACAGGCAGATACTCCACCAACAGGCAGGTACTCCACCAACAGGCAGATACTCCACCAACAGGCAGGTACTCCACCAACAGGCAGATACTCCACCAACAGGCAGGTACTCCACCAACAACAGAGCTGCCTCCTCAGCCCACAGCCTGCGTCTTCTAAATGCCTATTCTGCCGTCCCCATTCAAGGACACCTAGGGTGTCCCCTGCTAACTGACCTGAGATACTGTGTCCACTGTCTTCCCCTGATTCTTGCCGGGCCTGTTGAGTTACTGTGTAGTCTTCATGGTACCCTCTTAGTCCCTCTCCCCATCACATATACATTGCTTCCTGTCTTCTCTAAAGCAAGTCTCTAGCCACCCCAGTCTCTATAGATGGCTGACAGTTTTTAGTAGACGCTGTCACAGCCATCAGTTTAGAGCCCTTGCATTAGCCCAGCCCAGTCCTCTGCTGTCACTCTCCAGCCAGGCCACCTGCAGCTCTGGATGACTCCCGATCACTTCCTGTCTCAGGAGAGTTGCCCACTGTAGGCATTCATATCAGTGTGGGGCCTTTGTCACTGGCTTCCCTTTTTCTGCAGAATTGTGTCTGGATGTCCAATCTCTGCTGGACAGTGTATTAAGATGTTGCTTGGAGCATCCTTGAAGGAGCTAGTGTGTGGCAGGTTTTCATTTCCATTGGGTATCCAACTGTCAGGTTGCTTGACTGTATGTTAATGCTACATTTAACCATTTGAGAGACTTCCAGATACTTTCAGTTGGCAGTTTGTGATCTCACCACACCCTTGCCTGCTCTTATTACAGCCATTTTGCTTTTAGCCACCCTCCTTGACATGAGGTGGCATCTCTGTGTGTTGACTTGCATTCCCTAAATGCTAAAAGCTGGGTATCTTTTCCCTGTTTGGTGGCCACAGCATCTTGCCTCTAGGAGGAAGCTGCTTTCTGTCCATGCCCTAAGCAGCTAACCTCCAACCTCCTTTTTGTTCCTTCCCCCAAATACCACTCAGGAGGGAGCTGTGTGTGAATCAAACCAACTTCTTCTGTGCATAGGCAACAGGAAGCATGTTCTCTGCCTCACCTGGCATACAGGACACCCCAGATCTGACTCTGGGAGCCAACCATAGATGCTGTGTCAGAAAAGTGAGGCAGAGGCAGGCAGACTTGAGCTTAACAGGCTGAGGCCACTTTATTGGAACAGCGAGGGGCCCCAACCTTCTCAAGGGATAAAGGCTGAGCTTGCTTAGTGGAGCTAGTATATACCTAAGGGACAGGTGTATATGCATGCGCACATATGTGGGTAGCTTAGTGGAGCTAGTATATACCTAAGGGACAGGTGTATATGCATGCGCACGTATGTGGGTAGCTTAGTGGAGCTAGTATATACCTAAGGGACAGGTGTATATGCATGCGCACGTATGTGGGTAGCTTAGTGGAGCTAGTATATACCTAAGGGACAGGTGTATATGCATG
>PVIU01001277.1:0-182392 GCA_004026605.1 Ondatra zibethicus | reverse complement strand
TAGTGGAGCTAGTATATACCTAAGGGACAGGTGTATATGCATGCGCACATATGTGGGTAGCCAGGAAGTTACAGCTAATTTTGAGGTTTTACTAGGAGCAAGGTAGGTTGTTTCTGACACAGGGGGGTGTTGTCTCTACAAGAGGAGTGGACTTTATGGCTAGGGGCTAGCGCCCGTATAGTCAAACTTACTTCCTCATGACCTAAAGGTATTAGCCAACAAATCCCAGCTCTGGGAGGGTGAAGGGGCTAAGAGGGAGGGGTTGTAGATTTTTTTTCAGGGGGCTCTTCTTCCAGCAGGAGGGAGTCAATCGTCTTAACGGTGGAAGGGGGTCATGATGGAGTCCCTTCCAGGTGGGATAGGGGCTGGTAGTGACCCTCTGGGCAGTGAAAGCTTGTAGTCTTTGTTGGAGAAACTTGGTGAGACAGCTGAAAGGGCAGGGACCAATGAGTAAAGTTAGCATGATCCTAGTGACTGGGCCTGCCAAGGGGGCAGTCTGTGGTCCCCCAGAAGTCAGGTGTCCTTTCTCTGTGTCTGATTCTAATTGTTTAGCGTTTTCCCATACTAGGCCATGTTGGTTCCCATGAAAACAGCATCCTTCCTCTAGGAAGGCACAGGTGCCCCCTGTTGGCAGTCATTAAGTCCTCTGCGGTTTTGGAGGACCGCCATAGCCAGGGAATCTATTTGATTTTGTAAGGTGCCTAATGCTGTGTTGTCCCAAGATCAGGTCTTTCTTAATCTGATTGGCCAGTTGGCTGTGTGGTAACCATTGAAGCCTGGGGCTTCTCTTCTCCTGCTGTTATGGACAAAATATTGAAAAAAAGTCACACTGGCATCTAAGCCTAGTGTGAGGTGTTGGGGACCATCCACAACAAAAATACCTCTTGCCAGGGTAGAGGCGTGGGGATTAGAAATATAGTAAAGAATATGAAGACGCGAATGAAAATAATAAAAAGGAGAAACATAGGATATCATCAGGAGGGAATTCCGGTGAGTACTGAAAATTCACCTGCGTTTAATTTCCAACTGCTTAAAATACTCCTGATCCCAATAGGTAGGAGTGAGACAAGAGACTGCATTAGCATGGTACACAGAAATGAGCAGACCAATTGAAGGCCGCAGGCTACATCCACAGTTAAACATTCTGTTGCAAAAACAAAACAAGGGGCTGGAGAAATGGTTAGGAGCACTGGCTGTTTTTTCAGAGGTCCTGAGTTCAATTCCCAGCATCCACATGGTGGCTCACAACCATCTGTAATGAGATCTGGTGCCTTCTTCTGGTCTGTAGGCAAACGTGCAGACAGAACGCTGTATACATAGATAAATAAATCTTAATAAAAAACAACAACAAAATAAGTCATACTCACACACTAGACAACATTCTGTAGGCAAACCACTCCCTGGGGAGAAATCCAAGTTATGTCCTTAAGGGAACTGAAACTTAGTTGGATCCTTAGACTCTTGTTTGAGGTAGGGACAGTCTACTTCCCTATTCCTGGAGTGCAAAGTCTATTAGCCAAACCCATTGACAGTAACCTTGAGAGAGCAGAACTCTTGGTGGGACCTTTGTTTTGAGGTGGAAGCTCAGTAACCTTGGAGGAACTAGAGGAAAGTTCCAGCTCTCTGGCCGTTGGTCACCGTGGAAACAGGCTCACATTTTCGGGCCTCCACAGTGAGGATGACTGTGGCACATGGTCCTCTAGGGTAGCAACTGTTCAGTACCATCCTGACAGGCAAAGCAAGTCCCGTTTGATGCCCTTGCCTTGGGAACCAACTGGGTACAATTTGGTTCTGGCCCTACACAGTTGGCCTTGCCAATGATCTGAACCAGGGTTCTGGCTAAGCAGGGTTCATCTGTTGACTGGTCTGCACCAGGTTGGATATGCCTGCCCGGTATATGTCATTGGCTGGCTCTCAGACAAATCCAGAAACTCTTTCCTGGCTCTGGAATTTTCCAGCTGGAGCACTTTTTATGAGAGGGATATGGGGATAAAGAAGGGTGAGTGTGATTGTCCTGACCCCAGGAGTGAGTTGGTGGACTGGGGTGTCCAGGTTGTACTTGCAGGAGCAGAAATGGCCTTAGCTCCTAGGGACAGCTGTAAGGCTTGGAGGGGTCATTTGCCCCATGGATGTATAATTCCAGTCTGAAATTGTGTAGATTTTTTTAATGGTTAACTCCCAAATTATGCCCCCCATCTAATAATGAATTGACTCTTTGTCCCTGTGTGGGTGCCCCTGCTCATGCCTTTGGACTAGCAGAATCAACACAGGAAAGACCAGTTAGTGTCCACACTTCCATCGTTATGTTTCTGAAGGACATGGCCTGTCTGGAGGCAGCCACAGTGTTTGAGTCTCTTCTGGCTCAGGGGCAGTCCTGGCTTCCATGTCGTGGGATTATCACAGCACAAGCTTGTTCAGGGTAGGAGGTAAGGCATCCATTCCACATTCCAACACCACTGAAATGAAATTTTGCAGGGCTCTTCTTGAGGACATTTAGTCCTATTAATTGGGGTCCAATGGGCAAAGGGTTAGAAGGTAGGCCACGTGTGTCTCAGAGAAAGAGTGAGGGAGAACTGAGGACCTGATGGGGTTATTGGGGAAGAGTGTCGGGGATGAGGAATGGGTGTGGCTCAGATACAAGGGTGGGATCTAATAACCATGGAGAAGCTGGACTCTGAGTTAAGGGAGTGTTGGGAAATCCAGATGGCCAATGAGGTCCTTGAGTGAGTGTGTAATAGGGATGTGGGGGTGGGGGGACTAGGAAGTGAGATTTTATTTGCCTCAGGGACAAACAGCAGCTGGTGTCTGGTGACCATGTCTAACTGTTTAGAACAAAAGGCTCTGGGAAGATATGTACCCCCTACTTTTTGGCAGACTATTGTAAGGATGGGGTGGGAAGGCGTGCAGAGGGCGAGGGTGAGGGCTGGGCAGCAGGGAGGTTGTTGCTTGCCGGTGGAGATCTTGTAGGGAGGTTCATCAGCTGGGTCAAAAGCCAGGACACTGGAGGGGCGTTAGGTTGGGGTCCAGGCTTTTGGTGGCAGAAGACCTGGTGAGCAGAGCAGGAATTTAGAGAGAGGGGAGAGTGAAGGGCAAAAAGCCTTGGGCGTAGAGCACCTTGGACCACTTGCTATTTCATTTGAAAAAGTTATCTAAGTCTGTAAAAATGCCAAAATCCAAAATTTCAAATTGGGGTAGTTGAAGGGGTACTGAGGCCACTATTGAAGGGGTACTGAGGCCACTATTGAAGGGGTACTGAGGCCAGATCTGAGCAGATTTGAAGGGGTTTGGTGGCTGGAGCTCAATAAGATGAAGTTTTTTTTTTCTTTTTAAGAGAGAGACAGGATTTCTCTTTATAGCCTTGGCTGTCCTGGAACTCACTCTGTAGACCAGGCTGGCCTCTGCCTCTTGAGTGCTGGGATTAAAGTCATGGGCCACCACGTCCCGCCTAAGAATGAATTTTTTAAGATTACCTTGGAGGCCAGCCAAGGGAGAGTCTTTTTGGGTAGATATTTAGAGTCCATTTGATAATTTGGTTTAAATTTGAAATGACAAGCAGGACTGGTGGGGAGTCTTGTCTGGCATTCCCCAGGTTTAGGGAGAAGATGGAAATGGACCCAAGTATTAGGAGAGGCATCTCCACTAAGACTCGAGGGGATCACCAAATGAAATGTGGGGGTTCCCAGAACCTCTGAGCTTCTGTGATTTGGAGGGAAAAAGAAGCCCCTGGGGTCTGATCAGAGAACCTGAATTACCTTGTCCTGCAGAATTTGGGTGTATGGATGGCAGCAATCAGCCTGGAGATCAGAGAGTCTGGGAGAAGTGGCAGAATGAGGATGGATGGGGAGGACTCAGAGGAGAGCAGAGGATTGAGGTCAGAGCCGACATTCCCTCAACAAGACTTGCACTAGGCCACAAAGACCAGGTCTTAGGTCAGACTGGTGGCTATTTAGCCCATATAGTGAGCGTAGAGGGTGTCTGTGCTCCCAAAGAGACAACCCTGGGGGAGTGAGGAAGGAGGGCTTTCTGCCTAGAAGACCCTGAAAGGGTCCTGGGATTCGGCACCAGATGTAAGAATGAAGTAGAGAAGCACTCGAACTGAGGCTGCTTTATTGGACCAGTGAGGAGCCCAACCCTCCCACAGGGTGAAGCTAGTGCGTCTAGAGGGACTGGGGACATTCCTAGCTACCAGGAAGTTACAGCCAGGTTTTGTGGTTTGACCAGGAACAGGGTTTTGTTTTCAATACCATGCATATTGTTTCTAGGGTGAAGCAGCAAGGTAAGACTGGGGACTAAGAAATTCCTTATGGCTTGGGGCTATTGTCCAGTGCAGCCTGACTCAATTCCTCATGACCTGAGGCGATTGCTGTATATTACCCAACATATTGTATTACAATAGAAGCAGAAAGCATGGAACAAGATGTGAAGCAATGCAAGGAAGGGCCTAGGCCCTGGAGGGTGTCTTTCCCATTTCTCTCTGCTGGTCAAGCCTTTTCCTCCCAGTGTCTCCAGAGGCAGATGGAGTGGGTGGGCCTGAGGCTGCTCAGTGCTGTCTTGTACATCTGCCCACAGTACAAAAGACACTCATGTCTGGGCGCCTCAACAATAGCTTTTTTAATCTTGGCTAATCAGAAAGTAAAATGGCCTCTCCATGGAATGTCCCCTCGTAAGTATGAGTTGTATACGTGAGATTGGTGTTTCTTCCATTTTCAGAGGTTCCCCTGCACACTGGGATACATCACAATCTTTTCTTTCATTTTGCTTATTAATTTATAGTCAATTTCTTTTTTCCCCTGTGTTGTTTGTGCCCATGAATGTGAATAGGGCCCATGGCCAACCTCTGCTATCTTCCTCTGTTGGTCTCCAGTTTGCTTCCTGGGCCAGGTTCTCTTGCTGAACCCAGAAATCACTGGAGCTCATTTGGCCAGGCTAGCTAGCCAGCTTGAGAGGCAATTTATGACCTCCAAGTTTTTAGGGGTTCTGGAGATTGAAACTCCCATCCCCAGTGCTTTAACCACTGAGCCGGCTCCCTAGTCCTTATTTTGTTTTCTGGCAGTGCTAGGGGTGGACCATGGGGCCCGGTGCATGCTAGGTGATTGCCTACCCTGGAGCTATGTCCCAGCCCAAAAGCAGATTTCTCAAATTCTGGAAAAACCTTGGTGGCAACCTGTGACTATGTAATAGCCCAGGCTAGCTTGGAACTTGCTGTGCAGCCCGGGATAGCCTCAAACTCGCAGCCATCCTGCTGCTTCTACCTCCTGAGTGCTGGGATTATAGGAGAGCACCGCCTCTTCTTGGCTTATGCAGTGCAGGGATGGATTGCAAGACTTCCGTGCATACTAGGCTAATGTTCTACCAACTAAACAACACCCCACCCCCACCGCTGCCTGCATTTGGATTTATTCTTTCTTTTCTTTTTCCTTTCTGTTTTTATTTTTTAAGACAGGGTTTCTCTGTGTAAGCCTGGCTGTCCTGGAACTCACTCTGTAGACCAGGCTGGCCTCAACCTCATAGAGATCCACCTGCCTCTGCTTCCTCAGTGTTGGGATTAAAGGCATGTGCCGCCACAGTCCTGGTGACTTTTTCTTTCTTTCTTTTTATATATATTTATTTATTTGTGTGGATGCATACATGTGCCATGGGGCATGTGTGGTCCGTGGGTTCTTGCCTTCCTCCTCATCCAGACAGGGTCTCTTATTACAGCTGCTGCCGCACTGTGTACCATAGGCCTGCTGGGCTGCGAGCCTCCCATCTCCCCTTCCCATCTTGCTGCAGGACCTTGCGCTTACAGATGTGTGCCCTGCCTCAGGCTTCATGCTTGCGCCTGAGGCTTGAGCAGCTAGTTTTTACCCTCTGAGCCGCCTCCTCTTCTCACCCCTAGTCACTCTTATCATCCAAGAATCCCCTTTTTGCCCCACCCGTACGTTTTTAGACTCCTGCATGGTGTCTTCTCTGGCCTTGGAACCCCAGCTCCCCTCTTCCTGGGTGCTGATTAACATGACTGGGCAGGGCTGAGGGAATTAAGTCCTGCCAGGCCAGCCTGGGTGTTTTAGGCCTGGTCAGGGGCCCTCAAGTTGGGCAAAGGTTCCTCTAAACTTTTAGAGGACAAGCAGGACCCAATGTGCCAGCATCTCTCTGAGCTGCTCCTCTGCTAACTACTGGCTGCAAGGAAACATGGCGTCCCACCTGGGCCAGCATCTCTCTGAGCTGCTCCTCTGCTAACTACTGGCTGCAAGGAAACATGGCGTCCCACCTGGGCCAGCCGCTTTCTGGTCTCGGCAGAAGGAAACTGCGCTGAGGTTGCCAGCGCTGCTCTATCTTCCAGGGAGAAATCCTTGAAAGGTGGCCGTGGGAGGTGCCTCTGCCACTCAACGACTGAGACCATCACTGAGCAATGCGACCCTCTTCTGTAAGGCTGAGATAGCAACAGGGCCTCTAGGAGAAGCAAACGAAATAAAGGCAGGTTGTCATTGCTTGATCTCCACTTTATTAACTGAGGCGGAGTCTCCCACACGGCCTAGACACTTTTTTACTCAAAGTTCCCAGTTCACCTTATTTCATATGTTACAGCATCCAGCTTGTTCAGATTAGGGCCCACGAGATGCGTGCATGATGAAGGACCATGGTCCCCTGTGGAACCCAGAGCCTGACAGGCCCATGGTTTCTTTGGTGTAGAATGGGCCAGGGAAGAGTGGGCAGGCCTCAGACAGTGTGGTTAACCCCAGCTGCCTCTGGGAGGGGCAGGTGTGCAACCCTTTGCAAGTGAAAGGCAGGATCCCAGATAAGGTGTCTTGCTTTGTTTTGGTTTTTGGAGACAGGGTTTCAGTAGCTTTGGAGCCTGTCCAGGAACCAGCTCTCGTACACAGGCTAGCCTTGAACTCACAGAGACCGCCTGCTTCTGCCTCCACAGCCCGGCTTAAGGAGTGGTGTTTCAAGCAATCTCCAAGATGTAACACCTGTTGGGCCCCAGGGTCCGCGGCCACACTTGACCTAGTGTTTCCGGACAGGCCCGGGGGATGCTACAGAACCGCGTGGTGCTATGGAAGGAACAGTCGGAGGCCAGCCGCAACCCATCACGTGCCCACTCCCCGGGGCTACTGGGCCCAGCATTGGGGCCGCCCTACCCCTCGGGCCGCCTGACGCCCACCCGGCTGGACATGGTGAGGCCCTGGCCGCCCCCGCCGCCCTTCGCGCCCCCGCCGCCCTTCGCTGGGTCCTGGGTACCACCGCCCTGCATCTGGAGCCCGCCGCCCCCCGCACCCCCGCTCTACGCTGCGCCCCTCGCTCCCTGGCGCCGGGGGGTCGCCTCTGCGCCCCCGTGGTGGCCCTACCGTGTCCCCAATCCATATGCCGACCCCTGGGACTGGGGTTGGGGTCGGAGCTAGCGAGGCTCCGCCCCTCCCGCCCCACCCCCTGCCCTCTCCCCTCGCAGCCCCCGAGGCCCCTGGGAGAGTATGGTTCCCCCCGCAGCCGGCATGGCTCCGGCTCCTACGGCCCCGAGCCCGCCGAGGCGAGGTCCGCATCCCAATTGGAGCCAGACCGCCGATCACTGCCCCGGACACCGTCGACCTGTGGGTACCCCAAGCACAGAGGTGCAGGGGGCGGTCCAGGAAGGGGCTGGAGGCTGGGCTGTAGCAGGAGGGATGGAGGATAGACTGTTGGGAGAACTTTCACTCATTGCCCCCCCCCCCAGCCTCGCTCTACATCAGCAGCACCCAGCGCTCACGGTCCAATTCCTTCGGCGAGCGCCTGAGCAGCGGAGGTGCCAGGAGAGTCCGCGCCCTAGTCTCCCACTCGGAGGGTGCCAACCACACGCTGCTGCGCTTCTCGGCTGGAGACGTCGTTGAGGTGCTGGTGCCCGAAGCTCAGAATGGCTGGCTCTATGGCAAGCTGGAGGGCTCATCCGCGTGAGTGGAACCCCAGGGTCTGTGCTCCACCGAAATTTCCAGGCCTCCCTGACTCCTTCTCCAATCCCCGCCCTGCCTCCGTTACTCAGCCACTCCTGGGGTTGAGAAGAGCCTTGGAGAAGGGGACAGATGGGATGGGCAGCAGGCTCTCAGACTCGGCAAAACCCCACTGCCTTCATGCCTTCTGTGTCCCCGTGAGCGCTCTTGTGCGCGCTCAGGTGCACAATGCCCTCTCTGCAGGCATTGCACAGCTCACAGCCCGAAGAACTTACACGAGCTGTTTGTCCTGCACCCTAGTGTGGAGGGGGGAGAGCCAGACACCCCTCAGTGTCCACACAAATGGGACTGGTGGTCAACTAGGGAGTGTGCAGGGCTCTAGACTCTGCAGGAGGGGGCAGGGTGTGGCTCAGCCTGAGACTCTCCCAGGACTTACAGGAAGACATAGATAGAAGCCAATGTGTGAACCCTGAAGGGCCAAGAGGTGACAGCTGGGAGCACTCCCACAGAAGACTGGGGGGTGATGGTGAATGACAGGTTGTGGGGGGCGGGGTCCAGGTGGAAGTATGTGGGAATAGAAGACAGGGGAACTGGGTGGAAGAGACAGTAGGATGTGGGGTGTGAGCACCTGTACGTACTGAGGGGAACTCATGGGCGACCAGAGGAGGCCAGTGGGTAACTGCCCAGGTGAGTTATGGGTGGGCGACCAGAGGAGGCCTGTGGGTAACTGACCAGAGGAGGCCCATGGGTAACTGACCAGAGGAGGCCAGTGGGTAACTGCCCAGGTGAGTTATGGGTGGGCGACCAGAGGAGGCCTGTGGGTAACTGACCAGAGGAGGCCCATGGGTAACTGACCAGAGGAGGCCCGTGGGTAAACTGCCCAGGTGAGTTATGGGTGGGCGACCAGAGGAGGCCTGTGGGTAACTGACCAGAGGAGGCCCATGGGTAACTGACCAGAGGAGGCCCATGGGTAAACTGCCCAGGTGAGTTATGGGTGGGTGAGCAGAGGTGGGCCTGAGGGAGCTAATGTGACTTCTAGTTAAGGGTGTAAGTCGACAATTGGTGCCCTGTGGGCCAGGAGCAGAGGTGATGACAGCTCCTGCCATTCAGAGCCACATCACACCACATATGGCTTGCAGAGCCTTGACACAAAGCCTACTGGATACCAGCAGGGTGGAGGTCAGGGAAAGGGTCTCCTCCCTGGGCATGGATTGTTATGTTAGCCACTTTTGGGTGAGGGGTACTCTTTGGAGAATATTCTCCCAGCATCTGCTGCCCAGCCCCCATGGGCTTCCTGAAAGATTAAGTGGTACCAAGTCTGGTGGCTAGGGACGCTCATAACTGTACCACTCACTAGCCTAGGCCAACTCCAAACTGGTGTTGAGCACTGTGACATGGAGATGTGACCTGAGGGCCTGAACAGCCTGCTCGCTTAGATGCCAGAGCCTCTCCTGGGAGCCTCAGCCCCTGCTGGGATGTGAGGTTTAATGTCACAGGCTCTGTTAGGTCTTGACTACCAGGAAAGCCATGTTGGTGGGGCAATCCAGGCCACTGTCTGAGATGCCTTCAGAGCCCAGTCTGGCTGCCGCCTTGCTTACTTGGCCATGCTCAAGGGGCCATTGCTGTCTGCCCTACAGGAGTGGCTGGTTCCCTGAGGCCTATGTGAAACCTTTGGAGGAGATGCCAGTGAACCCCATGAAGCCTGTGACCCCCGTGAACTCCATGGCCCCCATGAGCCCAATGAATGAACTGCCTTCCAGGTACCTTAGTTGGTGGGGTGGGGCCCCAAGGGTGTTCCTGTCCCTCCCTCCAGGGGACATCTATGAGATAATCTATCTCATGGGTCTGTCCTCTTTGGCCTCTGGAGAACTGTGGCCCAGATTTCCCACCTCCTAATGAAGGCTGTTGTGTGCCTCCCCTTAGGGCTTCTGCCACAGTTCTTCCCTCCCCCCCCAGACCTGCCCAGCCTCAGGCCCAGCAGGTGGGAGGGGGCACCAGGCCGGTCTGCTTTCTCTAACTCAGGTCCTATCCCCTCCGGGGAAGCCACAGCCTTGATGACCTCTTGGACAGGCCAGGCAACCCTGCAGCCTCATCAGACTACTGGGATAGCAATTCCCGCTCCCGGACCCCGAGCCGCGTCCCCAGCCGTGCCCCCAGCCCCGCACCCACACCCTTACCCAGCAGCAGGCGGAGCAGTGTGGGCAGCATGGGGGCAGCCACCGACGTCAAGGTCAGCCCACCTGTCCTCTGCCTGGCCAGATATGGAGTAGCCCAGCAAGGGAGACCTTGGCCACTCTTCTGCTGGGGATGGGAGGTGGTGGTGAAGGAGTGAGCACGGGGTCACTGGACTTACCTCGCAGGGGCAGTCATCCCCAGGCCGTGGCATTGTGCAAGGCCTAGAGTTTTCTTTGAAACCAGACTTTGGGCTGCACAGTGTCCTCAAGTCTGGTCCTGCAGGGCCTCTACCTCCCAGTCCTGTGCTCTCCTGGGGCAAGGGGTGGGACCCCATCTTCCCTTCGCCCCTGAACCTGCCCTCCCTTTGTGCAGAAACTTATGTCCTGGGAACACCAACCCCCAGAGCTCTTTCCACGGTGAGTCCCAGTGGGCAGGAAGCCAAATGGGAGCGGGTGACTCGAAACAGGAGGGCGGCAAGAAGCAGACGGCTTGGCCAGATGCCTGGCCACTCTCCCTAGGTATACAGACAGGGAGTCTCTGCCCCCCTCACCCTAGCCTATCCCCCACAGGGGTACAAATCCCTTTGCCACCGTGAAGCTGCGCCCCACTGTCACCAACGACCGCTCAGCACCCTTAATCCGCTGAGGCGATGTCCTCCACCAGGGCCTGAGGTGGCCCTGCACGCCTGCCCAGGGCTCTTCCAGCTGACAGCCGCAGCAGCAGTGGATCCAAGATGCCAGGCGCTACCCAGGGGACCATCCTCACCCCTCTGCCCGCAGCCCAGAAACTCCCTGAAGGCTGGATCTGCAACATAGGGCAGGGTGAGGGGGTGGGGGCACGGAGCAGCTTGTTGCTTTCAGGGATCCCAAGACTCTCCCCAGAACCCGACTCTCCCCAGAACCCAGCTTCTTGCCTCCCATCTTCTTCCCGCCTGTGCCCCAAAGGGAAACACCTCCTCTTCCATCCCTGTCCCACATATATCCCTTTTTAACTTTTGTAAATGATAAAAATAAATAAAGCAATTGGCACAGTGGCAGTGAAGGTGTCTGATTTGGGGACAGGGTAAGGCCTTGGAGGTGGGGATCCTCTAGGGTGATTGGGATCTCAGGTCTGTCTCCCCTCCAGTCCCTCAGGACTCTTGCACTAAAGCTCTCGCCTTCACCCCCCACATCTCCAAATGCATCCCAAGGAATGGTGCCTGTTCCCCTCAGCTGGGACACAGCACCTTTGTTCCAGCCCCTCCACCTCCTCACTCGGGCTCAGGCCTGGATTAGCTTTATCCAAGAGAAGCCAGGAACCCCTCCTGGAATGTGACCTGGGGCTGGGGAGGGAGCAATGGTGTACAGAAGTGGCTTGACAGGCTGGATCTCTTCAGGGTACCACTTTGCCCCCAGCCCCAGATTACAACCCCCCCCCACAAGATAGGGCTTTGTACCCCTGTCAGAAGGACCCAGGAGGTGAAGGAGGGTCTCCTTACCCTTTGTCCCACTGGGTCAGCCCTGCTGGCTCATGGTCACTTGTGCCCAACTCCCTTACTGGTAAAAGCCTCTTAGCAGGGGTGGGATGAGGGGACTCTAAGTCCCAGACCTGGGGAAGTTGCTTGTTCGGCCGGAGTGCAGCCATAGTAGCCAAGGCTGTAGGAATCAGCATCTTCCGCCTCACGGAGCTTGAGACGGCCCCTCCCTGCAGGCCTCAGATGTGAGGCTGGACCCTAAATCCAGAGTCAGGTCCAGGTGAGTGTGTGGTGAGAGCTGTCAGGGGCCAATTTCTTGTCTCTGTGTTCATAGTCATGCGGAGGGGGGCAGGTAAGAAAAGTCAGAACCTGGAGCTGGGGAAGAGCAGAGTCCTAGGCGTCCCTGGGGAGAGGCCCTGGAGGGAGAGCCCAGGGCTTTCAAGGGCTTCCCTGAGCCTCCTACCCTCCTGTTCCGTGGCAGATGCCATAGGACATGGGAACCCCTGCCTAGGGATGGAGGGCCTAGGTTGTGAACTGCTGGGGCTCAGGTCTCTCTTCCAGAGCCCCTTCCTCTTCCCCAAGGTTTCTAGCTGGTGTACAGGTGCTCACTCAGCCATCCTACTGGTGGGGAAACTGAGGCTCAGCCGGGAGAGGAGACTTTACAGGGCAAACTCCTTCCAGAACGGGAAGGACAAGCTGCACCAAAGGCTGCTGAGACGAGGCCAGTATATCCTGTTGTTTTAATCATGACTTGTTCCTGGTCACAGAGGACAGTTAGGACGCTGGAGGGTCACTACAGCTGGCATCCACCCCACTGGCTGATTGGCTCATCTGTCCACAAACCTACTGACAGTCCCCCTACACACGCACACGCACACGCACACACACGCACACGCACACGCACACACACCCCACAGTGTCTGCTGGGCTCTGGCACTCACTGCACCCCTTCCCCTGCCATTACTAGATCCCAGGAGGTGAGAAGCCCTAGCGAGGAACCCTTGAAGTCAAGCGTCCACTCACCCTTCACAAGCTTTTGCAGGAAGGTGGGAAGATTCGGGGTGACCTTTCTACCTTGCTGGCTATATAACACTGAAAGGGCTCCATGGGTGGCTTGGGGGCTGTTTCTCCTTGCAGGTTTCAATTCATTTCTCTACAGCACCCACCACTGCCTTTTGTCCCCCCCCCTCTTTCCCAGCAGAGGTAGAGGCAATGGGCGCTGGCGGCCCGCGACGGGGTGCAGGCCCCCCAGATGGTGGCTGGGGCTGGGTGGTGCTGGGCGCCTGCTTCGTGATCACCGGCTTCGCCTATGGCTTCCCCAAGGCCGTGAGCGTCTTCTTCGGAGAACTCAAGCACGACTTTGGTGCAGGTTACAGTGACACAGCCTGGGTGTCCTCCATCATGCTGGCCATGCTCTATGGCACGGGTCAGCACTTCTCCCGTCAGCACAGCCTCCTGGGGTCTAGCACCTGGGGTAGAGGATCTAGAGCCTAAAGCACCACCCCCGCCCCCACCTTCGTTGGGGAGCACACGGAAGCCTGGCCCCTGGGAAAGAGTGGGTAGGGCACATGGATGGACAGGAAACTCACTCCCACTGCTGGCCTGGAGGGCTTGGGTTCATTCCTGCCAGCAAACCTACACTGGGCTACATTAATCCGGAGAAGCGTTCCAGCTCCCCTCAGCCCCAGTGCTGGAGTTTTGGGAGGGTGGGAGCCTTCAGGAGGATGGCAGTCTGGTGGCAGGCAGCGGGGAAGAGTGGAAGCCATCCTTCCTACTTTGGTTCTGGGCTCTCAAGAGGGTAAGAGGTGGGTGGCCACTAGACAGACACACACACAGACACACACACAGACACACACAGACACACACACACACACACACACACGCACACCCCACCCTGTCTGCCCAGTCAAGCTGTGTGACTCAACTATAATGCCCTCTTTGTCTCTGAAGGGGCTTGGGGGAGAGTTAAATACCCCTTCAAGCTCTTTCAGATCTCAGAGGTACAAGGCAAGACCTGGCACATTTTCTGGAGGGGAGATTGGTCTAACCTAGACGGTGACCCTACTCTGCCCACAGGCCCCTTGTCCAGCATCCTCGTGACGCGCTTTGGCTGTCGCCCGGTGATGCTGGCTGGCGGGCTCCTGGCTTCCGCGGGCATGATCCTGGCTTCCTTCGCCTCGCGCCTTCTAGAGCTATACCTGACAGCTGGAGTGCTCACAGGTGAGGGCACCCATGTCTCTCCCCTGCAGGAATGTGGGTACGAGCCGGGAGTCCCTGCTGCAAGTTTCTCAGTCCCCAGTTTCCCTCAAAGGGGCGGCCCCTGAGTCTCCTGGCTCACTCTCCCGGTTTTGGACTTATCCTCCTGATCCCGGCCCAGCCTGGCCCTGCCACTGAGGCCAGAAGGGGCACTCCAGCTGCGTCGCCTCGCCCGCAGGCCTGGGCCTGGCCCTCAACTTCCAGCCGTCGCTCATCATGCTGGGGCTCTACTTCGAGCGGCGACGTCCCCTGGCCAACGGGCTGGCAGCGGCGGGCAGCCCGGTGTTCCTGTCCACTCTGTCGCCGCTCGGCCAGCTGCTGGGGGAGCGCTTCGGCTGGCGCGGCGGCTTCCTGCTGTTTGGCGGCCTCCTGTTGCACTGCTGCGCCTGCGGGGCCGTCATGCGGCCACCACCAGGGCCCCCGCCCCCACTTCGCCCAGACCCGGCGGAGGACCGCGCGCCCGGCGATGGCCGGGCTCGCCGCCGCCTGCTAGACGTGGCGGTGTGCACCGACCGCGCTTTCATGGTGTACGTGATCACCAAGTTCCTGATGGCACTTGGGCTCTTCGTGCCTCCCATCCTGCTGGTGAACTACGCCAAAGATGCGGGCGTGCCTGACGCCGAGGCCGCCTTTTTGTTGTCCATCGTGGGCTTCGTGGACATCGTGGCGCGGCCGGCGTGCGGTGCCCTGGCGGGCCTGACACGTCTGCGACCCCACGTCCCCTATCTCTTCAGCCTGGCCCTGCTGGCCAACGGGCTCACGGACCTGATCAGCGCTCGTGCGCGCTCCTATGGCACCCTCGTGGCTTTCTGCATCGCTTTCGGCCTCTCCTACGGCATGGTGGGCGCGCTGCAGTTCGAGGTGCTCATGGCAACCGTGGGTGCGCCCCGCTTCCCCAGTGCGCTGGGCCTGGTACTGCTCGTGGAGGCCGTGCCTGTGCTCATAGGACCGCCCTCTGCCGGTGCGCACAGTAGGAGGGGTAGCTAAGCTTGGGAGCTGTTAGTATAAAGGAAGCCCTTAAGATAGACCTTCCAGGGATGGGGGGAAAGCAGGCCCCTTTGCTGGAAAGCCTGGTTGGTGGTCTCCCTCTATGACCAGGTAGTTCCTCCTCCAGGGGGTGAGGATGGAAAAGCCAAAGGTCAGTCTCAAGAAGAGATACACAAATAGCCAAGCATCTTACGCATGTCAGTCTTCTCAAGGCCTTGTGCATGCGGGGTAAGGCTGGGGAGCAGGTTAGATTCGGAAGCTTAGCCCGAGTTGTGGACCTGGATCTGCCCCTGCAGAGAGCTAACCTGGGCCGAATGTGTGTGGATACTTTAGTCCAGCCAGCCTGTAAGCCAGTACAGGGAAATCAGCCCTAACTAGGGACAGAGAAGGGGTGCTCAGATGACAGCTGGAGAGGAGAGGTGCTGGCGCCCCCAGCACCTGTCTGCCAGGCCTTCTGCTCATCCTGGCATAGTTCAACAGGTGAGGGCACAGTGTGAAGGGTTGGGGAGGGGTTTGCTGGGGGAAAGTGTCACTGTACAAGTGAGGGAAGGTACAGGAAAGGTAGAGGTGGGGACCCCAACATCTTCCTGAGTTGTCTGATTATCCCAAGGCTCCAGAGGGCCAGCCTTAAGTGAGAGAGAGGCCACAGTCAGGCTTCAGGAATGAAAAGCGGAGCCCAGGCTGCAGCAGAGCCTTTTCCTTCAGAGCCAGCCAGATGGCAGAGTGTCCCAAGCAAGCTTTGTCTTCCTGCTTGACCCAATAAGAAAGGCAAAGCCCCGAGCCAATGTGTGGGTACCCTCTCTCAAGCCCACCACCCCAAGAGCCTCAAAGCTCCTGGAAGCCCAGGGACCACCTACTGTTGGGTGGACCTTGTAGGAAAGAATGCAGGTCCAGTGAGGAAGTGAAGGGCACTCCAAAACTGCGTATTGAGACAGAGACAGGACTGGCTGTGAAGTTATGGTCATCAGGAAACTTCCTGAAGACCACAGCCTGGTGTGGACATGGAAATAGTCTAGAATGAAGCCCACGGAAGAAAATACAGTGGAGACTGGGCATGTCACCCTGAGCTGTCTTTAGCACGTATGATGTCCTGGGTTCAGCCCCCCACATCAGAACTAGTGATTTCCCCACATATGGAGATACCATGCCCAGGAAAGGATGCGAGTCCTCCTTTCCAGAGCACAGGCAGAGCCCCACTTCCCAGCCTGTGTTCAGGTGCCTCACCAGCTCAGTTTGGATAGCTTGCAGCTCCTGATGAGGATGCTGGGCCAAAGCCCTATAGACCAGGTTATGTAGAAAGAGTTGGGAGTCCTTACTGCTAGCCAGGGCTAAGCCAGGTCCAGCTACACTGCCACCCTAACACCCACAAGTGGGCCAATTTGCTGTAGGCTTGCATTGATGGGGGGGACCTTGTAGACTATAAAAGCATCTTCAGAAGCATTAGATTGAGGTTCAGGGAGGGGAAGTGACATTCTGGGCCTCACAAGAAAGAAATGTGGAGTTGTGCATTTGTAATCAGGAACAAAGCCGGGGCATGTGTGTATCACCAGTAAGTCCCACCCAATTAGTGTGGAGAAGACCCCAACAGTTGTGACACAGCTCCCCTCCCCTCCAGGCCGCCTGGTGGATGCCCTGAGGAACTATGAGATCATCTTCTACCTTGCTGGCTCCGAGGTGGCCTTGGCTGGAGTCTTCATGGCAGTCACCACCTACTGCTGCCTGCGCTGCTCTAAGAATACCCCACCGGGTCCAGCTGCTGAGGGAGGAGCCAGTGACACGGAGGATGTGGATGCTGAGAGGGATTCTGAGCCAATGCCTGCCAGCACTGAGGAGCCTGGTAGCCTTGAGGCTCTGGAGGTGTTGAGCCCCAGGGCTAGGTCCCCAGGGCCTGAACCAGAGGTGGAAACAGTGCCCGGGCTGGGCCATGAGTCTGTGTAGACATTAGGCAGATGGCCAGCAGGCATGACAACATGGCTTCCCCTCTGAGGGCCTGGTTCATGGGGAGGCAGCCTGGGTTGATGCACTGGGTACCCCATCTGCCAGGCCATTCCCAGTGAAGTTGTTGTGGACTGACAGGAACACAAGTTGATAAAGGAACTATCTATTGAAAGATATATCCTGCTCCTGTGCCTCTGCCAGGGCGTGGGCCACCTGAGCTGGGGAGGGGTAAGAATAGCCAGAAGGATCCCCATAAGGTCCCCTGAGCCATTGGAGTCCGTCAGGAATGGCAGGGGGAACTCCCAGCTAGAGACACTAGAGGCTGGGGGGGAGGGGGGAATACTGTATACTGAAGCACATTTGGCCGCCATCTGCATGAAAGGCACAGGGTCAGCGTCAGGGTCAGGAGCAGAGACCGACCCTGGGTCTTCTTCCCGTGCAGACTTCACAATCAGTTACAGAGAGCATGGGAGCCAGGTGGTCAGCAGCAAAACCTCAGAGGCCCTCAAGGTGTGCATGTCCCCTTGCTGCCCTGAGTACCCACCCCCATAGAGGACACATTCTAGTGATCCATCACTTTTAGTCAGAGCACTGCTCCTGACGACACGGCTTTGTGTTCATCAGTGGCCCTGGCACCTGCTCTCTACCACAGGGACTTGCGGGCCATGACCTCTCTCAACCGGAGATTCCGCCTCAGTCACCCAAGTGCCACACCTGGCGCATGCACTCTGACCCATGTGAGGGTCTTCCTGCCTCAATCTTCTAGCTAGGAGACCTCAACAGAGTCCCTCCCACAAATGGTCCCTTCTCACAGACTGGTCCCAGCTGGGCCTCATTTCCATCCAAGATTTGGGGCACCCTGGCAATGCTCAGTTGCTTACACTCACCTATGGCTCCCAGACTCCAGAAGGGGACAGCATTTTACTTAAGCATTTTCTCCGAGAATGCTTGGTTGGCCAAACACTATTCTAAGCCCTTTATGTTAGCTTACTGATTCTCCTAAACCCAATCAATGAAGTAGAATTTATCCACACTTCAGACAGGGAAACATGCATCAGGAGGGCAGAAATCAGCCCTGGGTTGCACAGAGACCATTATTGGGTCCGGAGCTGTAGTTTGTTTCGTTGTTGTTAAGTCAGGGTTTCTCTGCAATAGCTCTGGATGTCCTGGAACTCACTTCATAGACCAGGCTGGCCTTGAACTCAGAGATCTACTTGCCTCTGCCTCTCGAGTGCTGGGATTAAAGACATGTGCCACCGTGCCCGGCTTCAAGCTGTAGGCTTTGATCTGTGCCCTTGACCATCAACTGATGTCTCTTGAGAGATGCAGTGTGGCCAGACAGCTGCTGGGCCCCATGTGGGTGGATGGTGACAGGCCATCTCCTCCACCTCCAGCTCCTGCCTGAGAATCCTACCTGTTTTCTGCAGGACTGCAGAGCTCAAAGCCACCAAGCAAAGGTGCTTTTCCATTTTGGACCTCGCCACCTTGCACCTTTCTTGCCTGTTCTGTTCTCAAAATGGCCAAATTCCCTGTCCTAATGGGCACTGCAGAGTAAACGAGTTGTAGGTGTGCACCACACCCAGCCAGGCAGACTACTGCCTAAGGGCGGCAGCATCTCCCTAGCGCCCCCTGCGCCCTGAACTCAGCAGGCACTCCTGGAGTAGTCTTCCCTGAGCAGTGAGTGTCTAAGGAAGGTTACTTCACAACACAGAGGGTTGAAGGGAGAGTGCTCAATGGTGCTGGGAAGAGGGGAGCAGGTGACAGTCAAGGCTTTGGGACCTGCAGACTCAAGCTCAGGTCCCACTGTTCTCATGTACGATCCTGGGCAAGATGGCACCCTGAGCCTCTCAACCCCAGATGCTACGGGAGCAAGAAAGCTGCTCCTGCAGGTGCTGCGAGAGATGAGTGATGGACACGGAGAGAACTGCCTAAGCCTGTGTCCCATGCTCCCTCATGACCTAGGAGGTTGCAGAGGGTCTGAGCCATTGCAAGAAGCCCGTCCATTCTGTCTGGGTTTCTGTTTATTCAATACAGGCCCAGCCTTCAGTCCTTGAGGCTAAGTCAGGAACAAATAAATATAGGCTGCCAAGGTGTGCATGTGGACTCAAGGGGCCGGCCTCGTATGCTGGCCCCAGCCTCGGATGTCCACCCAGCTCCTGTTCCCTGCAGGCTTGGCACCGCCGAGGTACTCACAGGGACAGGTCCTGTGCTCTGCCTGCTCCAGCCCCTCCTTTCTGTCCAAGGCCCAGCTCTCCCTCCGGTTGGGAGGTGGGAAGGAAGGATGGGGGCCAGAGTCCAGGTCCCAGGCTGCAGCCTGGGTTCACTGTGCGAGGACAGAGGAGCAGGGAGGCAGGCGCCCCGAGCCACCAGGCTTTTATGCGCCACTACCAGCCTTCACTGTCCTACAGTGGCCCCGCCCCGCTCCCGCTGCGGTCCTCCCAATGCCCTGCCCCCCAGGTTCACTTGAGGGGGCACTCAGGAGTCACACCAGCTTCCTCCCTTGTCCATGGGCCCAGTGGCCCCAGGTGCATCCTTGGACACTTCCCTAGCTGCCCCATCCTCCTCATCCTCGTCCTCGTCCTCTCCATCAGTGAAGCCACCCTGGGCAGGGCCATAGGCTAGAGTGGTGTGTGCCAGGTCCACCTCAATGGGGAAGACGTCGGCGTCCCGCAGCACTGCATAGCAATCGTTGTAGTATCTGGACATGGTGGACACGAAGCGCTGCAGCTGGAACACGATATCCTGGACTGGGGCAGGAGGTGAACAGACAGGCTCAGTGGCTATGGCTGACTCCTTAGGGAAGATCTAGAGCTGGCCTGTCTTTCCTGCTGGGACACTTCCTGGGGCCCCTGGTCTTAGGACGGCTGGAAAGGGGCATAGCCAAAGGCTTCCTGGCCCCGCCTAGCTGGCCATCTAGTCCTCTAAACTCCTGTCCCAGGAAACAGAGAATGCTGCCTGAATGAGTGGATCACAGACCCAAGCCCTGGCCTCAACCCAGCCAGGTTCTGGGTGGACTCCTACCAGGACCTGGTCCTGGGGCCTCGGGGAGACTACCCTCTCCATGCCTCATCTCTGATCCAGAGAGAGAATGGCGCCCACCCTGGGGCTAAGTGCCAGGAAAGGACTAAGAGGTAGTGCACAGGCCTCTAGTGCCCTCACCATGCTTCTGGTCCAGCAGCTCCATCTTCTCCAGCACATCCTTGCGCATCTGGGAGAACCGGGCTCGAGCCTCCTGGCGGCAGCGCAGAATCAAGCGGTACTCATAGTTGCCTGTGCTCACCCGGTACAGGGGCTCTCCTAGGGCCTGCAGCAGGCAAGCCTGTCAGCTCTCTTGGGTGGACCTGGGCCTCCCAGGGATAGATGGGGCTGGAAGCTGCAGGGCTGGTCCAGCTCATGGCTGTACCACAGTGGCCCTTCAGACGCCAGTGACACACAGAAGCTCAAAACAGTAACTTAAGAGGGAGAAATATCAACCACAGAAACACAAACACAGCTCACATGAAATAAATGAATATTGGTCAAAAGATGGACCCTGACTGCAAACAAGTCACAAACTAGAAACAAAAACAACAAAGAACAACCAGGGGCTGGAGAGTGGCTCGGTGGTTAAGACAGAGGCTGAGCTCAGCTCCCGCATCCACACGAGCACTTACGACTGTAATTTCTGACCTCCACAGGCACCAGCCATGCAAATGGACACACACTTTTAATCGCAGCACCCGGAAGGCAGAAATCCAGGTAGGTGGATCTCTGTGAGTTCGAGGCCAGCCTGGTCTACACAAGCTAGTGCCAGGACAGGGTCCAAAGCTACAGAAAAACCCTGTCTCAAACCCCTCCTCCAAAAAAACAAAACAAAAAAAACAAATGGACACACACACACAAAACACTCATGTATATAAAAACAAAAACACCAACTTTTTTTAAAAACCAAAGCATAGCTCAGAAGTGAAATCAGTAAGCTTTTTTTCTACAGGAGCCTCACAAACTTGGGGTACCTGGCCTAGAAAGTCCTGGGGAGTTAGTCACTTCATGACAAACTAGCTGGTACTCCAAGCCAGAGGAGCTGGTAGAATGGGCTGACAGCCCCAAACTCTAGGAACTAAGACCCCAGGATGCCCGACACACTCAATACTCTAGCAGACCTAGAGCCCTCTGAAGGGGCGGTGTGGGCACCCCAAGCCCTCCTGATACCAGGCTGGGCCCCTTCGGTACTCACAATGCAGCTGTATTCCTCGTCGTCCATCTCCTTCACCTTTAGACAGTAGGACTGTATGGGATAGGATGGATGAGGCCAGGAAGTCAGTGGCCAAGCTTCCTGGACTCGCAACCTCACGATTCCAGCTCCCCCTACCATGCCTCCCTATGCCCTCAGGTCACCTGGGAACCTGGACACACCAAGAGAACAGCAGCTACACAGGTCACCTAGCTCTGGACCACCTGGGAAAGGCTGGAAGCAGATACGGGCAGAGGAAAGGGGAAGCAGAGGGATGAGGCACTCCTCTGGGGGTGCAGGCCTGAAGGCTTGAGAAATCCAAAAGCAGCTCTGGGGATTGGAGGGTGAGGCTCAGTGGTACAGTACTTGCCTCGCATGCATAAGGGCTCTATCTCCAGAAGAGCAAAGATCCAAAACCAAAACCAAAAGGTACTGTGTGGTGGTGCTGGCGGAGCAAAGGAGCTTAGGAGCTTCTTGAAGACATGCTGTGCAAGGCCTAGTCAAGGCTCTGAGAAGCGCCCCAGCAAAAGCCTGAATACTTAACAGCTCATTCTCTTGGCTTCTTTGACAATCTGATTATCATGTAGGACTCCAAATATCCTTTGAAGTATCCCAGACCTAGTCTGTGCTGCTGCTAAGGAGCCCAGGGAGTCCCAAGGGGCAGAAATGACAGGGAATAAGAGCTTTCCTGCTCCCCAGATTCTAGGTAGCACCAAGATCCCCTGGTGTAGAAATGCAGAGTCTAGGCTGCTTCTGATGTGTCAGGCCTTCAATCCCAAACTCCTGACTCAACAGAGATATGACCCCATTCTGCCTGCCAGGGCACGGCTACTGGCCTCAGGGCTGGCCTCCAGGGTGGGTGCACTGCGGCTGGCCAGACACTGAAGACCCTCACCAGGTACCCAAACTTCACATCCAGACACTGCAGACCCTCACCAGGTACCCAAACTTCACATCCAGACACTGCAGACCCTCACCAGGTACCCAAACTTCACATCCAGACACTGCAGACCCTCACCAGGTACTCGAACTTCACATCCAGACACTGCAGACCCTCACCAGGTACCCAAACTTCACATCCAGACACTGCAGACCCTCACCAGGTACTCGAACTTCACATCCAGACACTGCACACACTCACCAGGTACTCGAACTTCACATCCAGGTATTTTTTGATGGTGAGGCGCGTATCAGGGATGGCTTTATTGAGGTACGTGTTCAGGTCCGTCAGCATCTAAAAGGTTGGGTGACAAATGGCACAGATGTGTCAAGGTTAGAAGACTATGTCAGGTCAAGGGCACATTGTGACCCAGCAGTCTTGAGGTCAACAGGAATGCAGGAAGGCACAGTTACTGATGGCTGGCTGGCCACAGAGGTGACCCAGCTAGTGCCTGCATCCAGCACCTGACTCCAGCCCAGAACCCCTCCTGTACTAAGCTGTCCCTCCTGCTCTGGACAGTGGGGCATGCTGCACTCTGAGGGACCCACCGGTTTGATGGTTTTCAGGAGCCGAATGCCAAACTTCTCAATGCTGCGGTGTGCATCAGCAAACTTCACGAATGCCTCACTTGCTGCTGGCTGCGGCTCCCGCACCCCAATCACAGAGAACACGTCCCCAAAGGCTGCATGACAAGTTTGCCTTGAAGCCCCCACTTGACCCCCTAATGGAGAAGCCAGGGGCTTGCTGGGCAGCAGGACAGGGGCATGATAAACAAAAAGCCCAGGTCTGCTTGAAGAGTCAACATTCAAAGGAGGTACATCTTCAAGAGGCTTGGACCATACTCCCCAGGAGCTGCATCTTCGTTCTGAGCTTAGGCTCTTTGGGGAGCTAGCTTTTGTCCCCCCAGCTGACCAGACAAAAGAAAAGGCTAAGTGAAAATCTAAGGTGGTCATGCTAGGTGAGAGCAGAGCACCAGGCTGAGAATCTGGACCCCTGGGTTCGAATGCCAGCTCTCCAACCATGAGCCCTGGGCACACTTCCTGTCTGGGCTTCATTTCCTTGCCAGTAAATGGGGTTGTATCTTTCCTGCCCACATGGAACTGAAGAGACCACATGAAGAGACGCTGCCGGCACTGTAAGTAGCAGCAAGGTACATGGCATCCTCCAAAGGTCAGTTGGACCAGATGCTCCATGGTCATTGCCACCCAGTGTGAGGCTGGAGGTCAGAGCTGGGTGTTGGCCGTGGCATAGGGATGAAAAGGGCCCCAGAGAGGAACCTAGCCACACCTCACTGTTTGGTGTTACTGAGCCCTGAGGGACAGGGATTTGCAGGGTCACATGGCATGTCTGGGGATGCCATTACCCCGGTGAGTCTGTGACAGCTCATAAAAGGCGCGTAGGAGATTCTTGGTGTGTTCCGTCATCCCTGTGGGAAGAGACCCAAGTGACAGAAGATGGAGACAGAAATCAGGGATCACAGTGGCCCCCCAGCCTCACAATCCTCCTGAGGTCTTCACTGGACATTAGGTCCCCGGGCTTTTCCCCAAGGCCTGGGGATGAAGGCTAGGTTGGCCCTCTTTGCAGATCCCATGTGACAGGCAGCTGGGATTATGTATGATTCTTAGGGGTTCTCTCTGGGCGTGTAGGAATTTGGAAGGATGCCTGATACATTTACTGTTCCCTAAACTTTCTAGGTAGCTCCCCTGCTCCACTACCACTCTCTAGGACAGGGTCACCAGGCAGAGCAGCGGCACTTGGCGGCCTACCTACCTTTGTACAGCTCGGCAGTGCGCTCCAGCTCCTCTAGCCGCTTCACCAGCCCATCTGTGGAGGGCAAGAACAGGGGAGGCTGTGGGCTCAGCAAGCCAGGGAGGGTAACAACCCAGCCCAGGCCACGCTGGAGAGGGAAGGGTAGCCCCCTGAGCCTCTGGTAGCCTCTGGCAAAAACAGAAGGTCTAGGTAGAGTGTGGGCCCCAGGCCTTACTCATCAACTTCCCAGCAAACATCAAGAGGCAAGAGTCAGGAGCTTCCCTCCACCTACCATTGGCTGGGCCAATCCAGGGGCTGATGGCCTTTTCAATATAGGATCTTCCCTAAGTCATGAGTGTATGAGGGTGAGGCCAGACCCAAGGGTAGCTTCCCAGAGGCCCAAAAGGCAAACCCTGGGCCAGCAGCCAAGGCTCCCCACTCAGCAGTTAGAGAGGAAGGCCTTTTGGTCATGGCCAGGGTGGCTGAGACAGCTGCACAGGACTGGCTGGAGTATGGGGAAAGAGATTCGGGAGGGCTTGGAGGAAGGTCTTACATTAGAAAAATTTGCTGACCACAGCCAAAAGACAAACATACATAGGCTTAGTCCCCACTTACCCCCCCCCGCTCACCAAATTCACTTGACCCCTGCTGCCAGAGTACACAAGAAGAGCCCAGAGTCCCTCTCAGACTAACTGAGCTAAGCTGAGGAAGCCAGAGACCAGACAAGCTGCCTGAAGAGGTTTGGGCCAACTGAGGCACCTGGAAAGGACACTCTCCGACCTGTTGAGCTGCCTGCAGGCTGTGCAGTGCGCTCCAGGGTCCCAGCTTTGTGGGCTGTCACTCATGCTGGGGTGGGCCTTGGTGATGTAGTTGTCGCTGAGTCACTTCTGCTCTTGTAGGGACCTCTCAGTGATTCACCAAGGTGGACTTGGGTGATAGCTGTATCTGGTTTGCCGTGGGCTCCCTATCTGGAGTAAGTAGACATGCACATTGCAGCTCCTCAAGTAAAGTTTTGTCATCAGTTCGGCTACCACCCAGGCCCACAGCCAGGCCTTGGGTTGGCCCACCCTAGCATCTACCTGATCTAGGACCTTCTAGAGCTCATGAAAGAACTGGTCCTTGGGCTAGAGAGATGGCTCAGAGGTTAAGAGAACTGACTGCTGTTCCAGAGGTCCTGAGTTTGATTCCCAGCAACCACATGATGGCTCACACCCATCTATAATGAGATCTGATGCCCAGAACACTATATACATAATAAATAAATTAAAAAAAAAAAAGAACTGGTCCTGTGGAACAATACCCGCAGGATCTCTAAGACTTGCGGTGGCCACAGGAGAAGTTCTGGTGAGGATCCAATGATGATGGTGTGCCAGAAACCAGAGGCCTTGAGCCAGACCAGTGACTGACTGCAATGACCATGTGCCTGTAAAGCTGACAGAACAAAGGGGCATACTATATGACGTGCCACCCCAAGTAAAGCTGACAGAACAAAGGGGCATACTATATGACGTGCCACCCCAAGTAAAGCTGACAGAACAAAGGGGCACACTATATGACGTGCCACCCCAAGTAAAGCTGACTGAACAAAGGGGCACACTATATGACGTGCCACCCCAAGTAAAGCTGACAGAACAAAGGGGCACACTATATGACGTGCCACCCCAAGGCCCCCAATGCCACCAGGATGAGCGGAGAAGTGGGAGAGGAGGAGAAGCAAAGAGATCATTCTGTTGTTGTTTTGGGGTATTTTTTTGTTTTGGCTTTTTTTTTGTTTGCTTGCTTTGTTTTGTTTGCTTTTGTGGGGGGGCGCAGCAGGTGTGAAAGGAAGATATGGGGGTGAGAAGAATTGGGGCACATGATGTGAAACTCCCAAAGAATCAATAAAGAAGTTAAATTAAAAAAAAAAAAAAAAGATGTAGGACTCTTAGCTCCTTCTCTAGCACCATGTCTGCCTGCACTCTGCCATGTCCCACCATGATAACGATGGATTAAACCTCTGAAACTGTAAACCAGCCCCAATTAAATGTTTTCCTTAATAAGGAAAAAAAAGAGGTGGACTGGAGAGATGGCTCAGAGGTTAAGAGCACTGGCTGTTCTTCCAGAGGTCCTGGGTTCAATTCCCAGCAACCACAAGGTGGCTCACAACCATCTGTAATGAGATTTGGCGCCCTCTTTTGGCCTGCAGGCATACATGCAGGTAGAACAGTGTATACATAACAAACAAATCTTTAAAAAAAAGAAAAAGAAAAAAGTTTTGTCACACAATACTACATTAAGTCCAGGGAGTGACTGTGGTAAAACCAAGACCCAGGTCATACCCTTGGGCTCCAGGTCCAGCAGAAGAGCTCAGCCAGTAGCCAGTGACCAGAATAGGTTGGGGCAGGGGGTAAGGGAACAACAGCCACCTCAGCTCCACGGGGGCTGGGGCTAGAAATGGGAGGAGGCTGACTGGAGGGTGGAAAGCATTATGGACATAGATTTGGGAGTGCAGGGAGCATGGGTCTGATCTGTCCCCTGTGGGGATGAAGCACACAAACCTTTCATGAGAGGGGGAACCCTGACCAGGCCTGAGAGAACCTCAGCCACACAAAGTCGCCCTGCTATGAGCCAGCACCCTGAGCGCCCCCTGACAGCCCCTGGCCCTTCTACAGAGGAAGCTGAGTGATAGGCAACTTGCCTGGAGTCATAGAGCCATGCCTAAGTAAGCAGACCCCGGCTCCCCTGGCCTTGGTGTGTTTGCTCAGGCAGGGCTTTTGAGGCAGAGGGGAGGGACACGGCACACATCGGGACTTTTCTCTGGACGGGAGAGCTGGCTGTGTGAAGGGCTGTGAGTGGGAGAACCGGGGGAGGGTGGGCACCTTAGAAGTCTTCAGGAGGCTGGGTCACCACAGCCTCCAGGTCCTAGCTCCCTGGAGCATGAGCACGTGGCCAGCAGGCACAGTTGTTTTTAGGTGGGTCATGGGACATCATGACAGCTTCAATTTTAGAACTCCTATTTACAGCCAGGGAAATTGCAAGGTTCGGGGAAACAACAACCAGCCCTAATTCCATCTCAATGCATGGTGACTACAGTAACGAGGATTTATAGGCACCACGGGGCTGAAAATAGCAGCCGCCACTTTGTACCCCATTTGGAACACGCTCAGGCCCCACCCCCACTCTCCCAGCCAATAAAGCTCGTGTGCCCAGATGAGCCCACGGTTTCCATGGGTATTTTTATCCTCCCCGAGTACACGCATAGCACTGCTATTTATAAGCATAGGCTGGCGATGGCAGGAGCAGGAGCAGGAGCACGGGTTCTATCGGCCTCCTGGGGAGACATCCAGTGCATGTGTCTGCCTGTGTGTAAAGTGCCCACACATGACTTCTCTGAGCACAGGCAAAGGAAGTGGTAACAAGGGTAGCAGTGCCACCTCCTGGTCAAGGGCAGGACTGAGGCGGACAGTACAGGAGCAGGACAAGTGTGGCTGGGCAGGGAGCATGCTGACAGTGGAGTGGGACTCAGCCTGGGGAGGCATCCAAGCTGGAAGTGAGTACCTGTCCTCCCAAGTCTGTCCCCTCCCCACAGCCGGGCAGTGACCTAAAAGCCCACATCTGCCAGTTATAGTAGCTCTTAGAGAGTAGAAGAGGACCCCAGGGATACAAAGGTGTGACTTGGCTGTCCACGTTGAGGCAGGGAAGTTAGCTTGATGGACAGCTGATCATCAGGCTGGCGGGAGGAGGACTCACCATTGCACAGGATGGCACGGCTCAGACCCAGGGCATCAGCTGTGCCCGAACTCATGTTCTCCACTAGCCGGTGCTTGACTTTCTTCAACACTGGGGCAAGAAAGAAGGGGCCAATGAGTGTGCTGCTGACCAGGCCATCTAGGCCTGAGCCCCATCACAACTGCAGGCTGTGCCACTGGATGGAGAACACTGGCCCAGGGCTTGGTGTCTGGAGCGGTCAGGAAGCAGGAGCGGTCAGGAGGCAGCGGCTCTCAGCAGTGTGTGTCCTGAGCTACCTGTCCTACTCAGCTCCATCTTGGAGGAGCCATTCAGGTAAACACGGAGTGCTCGGCACAAAGACTGAGACCTGCTATCTGCCAGCGGTGTCACTGAGAGCTAAGCAGTGGCTGACAGCCCAGACAGAGAGGGCCTTGTCCCTTCTCCCTTCCAGCCAGCACGTGAGATGATTTGTGCCAAGGCAAGGCTCTGAAGGTGGGTTCTCAAGCTGATTACATCACAGTAGTAGGCACCATTAAGTGCCAATGGCTGGTCACTGCATATAACCAGCTAAGATCTTGGAAGGGGTCCTGGGCTGGAATCAAAGGGCTCAAGAACAAGAATATTAGACCAGGCGTGATGGCGCACACCTTTAATCCCAGTACTTGGTAGGCAGAGGCAGGAGGATCTCTGAGTTCGATGCTAGCCTGATCTACAGAGCAAGTTCCAGGACAGCCAGGGCTATTTAGATAAACAACTGGTGAGCTCATTTGCCCTTAGCCTCTGTCCTAATGGGCTGTGGGCTGTAGGTGAGCATGGGTTTTATCTGGGGGCTCTGCCAAGAGACTGCCAAGCCTCTGTGCCTTACACTTTGTCGTGTGCTTGATCCAGAGGAAGTGGCAGCTAACTATTGCTGTCTCAAGGCTTCTACAGAAGCAAGGTCCTGCCCTTCCAGTCACAGGCAACCTGCCAAATAGCCACCCATAAGGTCCAGTTTGCACCCTAGACTTTCTAGAAGTACACTACAGGAGAGGCCATGACACACAGGCCAAGGTCTGGCAGTGGGAGGCGTAAAACACAGGGTAGCGAGAATGCAGGGCCAGGGGCCTCGGAATGGCTACTGCCAGCCTTCTGAATCAGCTTGAACAGAAAAAGCCAGGGCACATGGCACATGGCTGCTCTGGCCTGGCTTACCAATGTCCAGGGACATGCCCTGCTTAGGGTCCGCCTGCAGCTTGTTGTAATGGATGGTCACCTCCCCCTGCAAGAGCAGCACAGACACAATTAGGATAGTGGCTGCCAGCTCTAGGCCCTCCCAGAGATCATTTTCTACACGTCTGCACTAGAACTCCAACAAGAAGAAACAGGATTTCTCAAGACTCCAGTCCAGCAGGAGAGGTTGAGTGACTTGGAGATTCACTTAGTCCCATATTATAGTGGCTGCTCAGGGGAGGGTTTCTGACCACAGGAGGCCACCATGGTCACTCTAGTCCTTGCAATCCTAAGGCCTTTGAGACTGGGACTGAATCTAGTTGCATCAAACTTGAATTAGAAACATATACCCACAGCACTGAGCAAGTGAACCAATACAGTCAGTTAAGGGGCAGAGTGTGAAGGGCTCCCTTGGGACCGATGTGGCCCTGAGTTCTGTGGTCTGCCTGATCCCTAGAAGGGCAGTAGGAGGAGCTACGAGATCATCCTCTCCTTTGTGAGGACTAAGTACCAGGGTGACTCAGGAACAGGACCATGGGAGACCAGGGTGGTTTGTGTCTGAGTGGAAGGGGACAGTGGGGGCTGAAGAGATAGCTCAGTTCTCAGCACCCACATGGTGGTTCACAACCATCTGTAACTCCAATGCCAGGGATCTGACACCCTCTTCTGACTTCCAAGGGCACAAAGCACAAATGTGATGCACATACATACTTGCAGTCAAAATGCACATAAAATAAATTAATCCAATAAAAAAAGTATTTTTTAAGGCAGGGGATAGTAGGAGCTGGTCCTGGAGCCTCGGAGGATTGCGACAGGAAGGGGAAGGCTGGGGCCTGAGGCGCTGGGCCGCTCTTGACTCTGGGGCTGCCTATCATCTGTGGTGCTGCACTCTTCATGCAGCTCGCTCACTGGCTTGCCCAAGGGTCTCCAGTGGCTCAACTGCTGGGGAACAGCAAGAAGGCCATGCTTGTTTTGAGAGTGACAAGGACACTGGATCAAGCAAGGCTCTCAGTGGAACATCTAGGGTAGGGAACTAGCAGGAGGGAAGGGTGTGGGCTACATCTGGCCTGGAGATGCCTGACCTTAGGGTTCTTTGTAGCCTAAAGTCCCTGGAGAATTTGGGAAGTAGTCCCCACAACAAACAAACATGGCCCAGCTGTGGTCACTAGGATTCACTGACACAGGGAAGTCACTGTTGGCATCGAGCTGCCTCTGCAGTTCCAACCAGGGACATCATAGCTTGTCTGAGTGGTTAGCACTTCTGGAAGCTTAGAGGGGCTCAGAATAAGTCTCAAGAATTCTTAGCATTTACTGAGAGTTCAAGGGGCTCAGGAGAGCAAACTATATCCCTCATATTGCTATAAAGAAGTAGGCAGTGACCCCTAAGCCTGCTAGGCCCCTGGCAGTCTGGGTGGCTCAGCAAGGACCTGACAGCCTCTGCCTCACACTCTGGAGCGAGCTTCCAGCTACTCCCTCAGTGGTCCAGCTGCTCCCTCAGTGGTCCAGCTGCTCCCTCAGTGGTCCAGCTACTCCCTCAGTGGTCCAGCTGCTCCCTAAGTGGCCCAGCTGCTCCCTCAGTGGCCCAGCTGCTCCCGCAGGGGTCCAGCTGCTCCCGCAAGGGTCCAGCTGTTCCCACAGTGGTCTTACCTTCACCTCCTGGATCATCTTCGCCACCTCTACTTTGGTTTTTCCTTTGATTGACCTGCCATTGACCCCGGTGATCTCATCACCAGCTGCCACCGTGCCGTCCAAGGCTGCAGGCGTGTTGTCAAATACCTGCGGATGTGTAGGAAGTGGAGGACAACGGATGGACCTGCAACCTGGGCAGGCCCTCTCTCTACCTCAGGCAGTGCCAGGAAGGCAAGAGGAAAACTCCCCATTCTTGGGAAGGGGAGAGAAGACAGACTGTGACTCCCAACAGGTGAGATTTTTTTTCTCTATATAGGAAATACAGGGGCCCTCACGGCCCTCGCACCTGCTCCTTAGTGTCACTACCTTCCATGGCTTTTCAAACAATGCTGCTCAGCAGCTAAAAGCACTTCTCAATTCCAATAGCTACTTTGGTCTCCAAAGAATAGGCCAGGGATGCTCTGAGAAAGGGCCCTATGCCTGAGTCCTTATCCCAAGTTAACCCCTTCAATAGGACTTGTGCTCACTGGCTGTGAGGTGGCCTTCTGTCAGATGAGCTGTTTAGTGGTAACAGTAAGGAGACAGATGTCTTATAAGGCACCCACACACAGACACGGGGCAGACACAGGGGCAGATACAGACATAGGGTCCGCACACAGACACGGGGCAGATACAGACATAGGGTCCGCACACAGACACGGGGCAGATACAGACATAGGGTCCACACACAGACACGGGGCAGATACAGACATAGGGTCCGCACACAGACACGGGGCAGATACAGACATAGGGTCCGCACACAGACACGGGGCAGATACAGACATAGGGTCCGCACACAGACGCGCACAGATGGACTGGAGAGTAACTACAGAGACACCACACTCCCGAGCAGTGGTTCTGTACCTCTAAGCTTGTTTTTGAGATAGGGTCTTACTCTGTAGCCCAGGTGGGCCTTGATATAGCAAACTTCCTGCTTCAGTCTCATAATAACAGAGATATGAGCCACCATGTCCGGCTCCTGTGTTACCTTTAGTTGCTGAATTTTCTAAAAGAAAAGGCCATGTCTAAAGGATGCATTGTAGTGTTTTTACAATGTTACAGGAAAAATGAAGTAACGAAGGTAAACATTTATGAACAGTCAGAACATATGACAAGTATCACAAGCAGCAACCAGGAGACAATGGGACATGGAACACTGCCGAGAAAGCAGGCATAATCAGACAGAGGGATCCTAGCAATGCTGGACTTCACCACCTCAGCCAATGGAGACTGTGCAGCCCCTCTTGGATATGTCAGTGAAGACACTTCCTGAGAGGGTGAACTGAGGGGGAGCCTGCCCTGAAAGTGGGTGGTGCCACCCCACATGCCTGGCTAGCAAGAGAGGATTAGGAGAAAGGTTGCTGGCATAGGCACCCTCTCTGCTCTAAGGCCATCAGGGAGCAAGCTGCTCTGCTCCTGCCATGAAACATGACAAAACCAAAATGGGTTCTTCCTCTCTCTAAGCCTCCTAAAAGGTATTTTGTCATGGCAATAATTAAACCCAGCACAGAAATGGATACTAAAGAGGTGAGGGCATTGCTGTGACAAAGCATGATCACATGAACTAAGCATGATCATGTAGTCCTTAAGCCTGGTTTGCAGAGGAAATTTAGAAGAGTTGGGAGGTGCAGGCTAGAGAAAACCCAGCCCAGTAGGCAGTTCCAATGGAAGAAGGAGGGCCAACTCCTACAGTCTGTCCTCTGTCTTCCACTTGTGTGCCATGGCAAATGTGCACATGTGCACAGACACACATACGAAACAGATAAATGTTAAAAACAGAAACAAGACTATGGGGATCTCTAGAGATAGCTAACACATCTGGACATGGTTGGCATTATAAGACAAATAGGAACCTTTCAGGGGCCAGAGTGGGTGCTGTGGTTTAAGGTGAGTGTCAAGCTGACAAGATTGTGACAGACCACTTGACTGGACTGAGAAGTGTGCCTTTGCTGTCACATGGTGTCCTAGGAACATGGGTGTCTGTGAGGATGTTTCCAGAGAGATTACCTAAGGGGCTGTGTGTGCAGGCAGCACCGTCCCATAGGCTGGAGCCTGAACGGAGGGAAAGAGAAAGGGAAGCCAGCGCACACACACTCCTGTTCCCTGGATGCGTCTGATGTGACTACTCAGCCACAAGCTCACTGCCATGAGGGACAGAAGCCTGTCCCTCCCTTAGTTGGTCCCCTCGGGTTTCTGGACACAGCAGTGAAAGCAATGGGGTCCATATTTGTAGACGAGAAGATGTGGTGACTTAAGATAGAAGCTCTGTCCACCGCAGACTCAGTAAGCTCCCTGACAATCCCAGGGACACTTCTATAGCTGGAGAAACTCTAAAAACCTAAATCCTAAGATTCCTGCAGAGATCAAGAAATTTTGAAAAGCCAAAATAATCTAAAAACCTAAATCCTAAGATTCTTACAGAGATCAAGGAATTTCGAAGGCCAAAGTAATCTTGAGAAAGACTATGAAAGCTGGGAGACTAACATTTGATTTCAAATTTTCCTGCCAAGTTAGAGCCATCAAATAGTGTGGCGCTGGCAGAGGAGACAAGAAGTCTAGAAAACAGACAGTGATTGACAAGCCAACTAGGAATATTAAAAGGACAAAGGTCAGTCTGGCACTGAGAGAAACAATTAATAAATGGGACTCCTGAAACTGAGAAGCTTCTGTAAAGCAAAGGACATGGTCAACAAGATAAAATGGCAGCCTACAGAATGGGAAAAGAGCTTCACTAACCCCACATCAGACAGAGGGCTGATCTCCAAAATATACAAAGAACTCAAGAACTTGGACACCAAAAAAAACCCAAATAATCCAATTAAAAAAAATGGGGCACAGACTTAAACAGAGAACTCTCAACAGAGGAATCTAAAATGGCTGAAAGATACTTAAGGAAATGTTCAACATCCTTAGCCATCAGAGAAATGCAAATCAAAACAACTCTGAGATTCACCTGTAAGAATGATCAAGATCAAAAACACTGATGACAACTTATGCTGGAGAGGTTGTGGGGAAAAGGGAACACTTCTGCATTGCTGGTGGGAATGCAAGCTGGTACAGCCCCTTTGGATGTCAGTGTGGCGATTTCTCAGAAAATTAGGAAACAACCTTCCTCAAGACCCAGTAACACCATTTTTGGGTATATATCCAAAGGATGCTCAATTGTGCCACAAGGGAATGTGCTCAACTATGTTTACAGCAGCACTGTTTGTCATAGCCAGAACCTGGAAACAACCTAAATGCCCCTCAATCAAAGAATGGATAAGGGAAATGTGGTACATTTACACAATGGAGTACTACACAGCAGAAAAAATAACATCTTGAAATTTTCAGGCAAATGGATGAATCTAGAAAACATCATATTGAGTGAGGTAACTCAGATCCAGAAAGACAATTATCATATGTACTCACTCATAGGTGGTTTTTAAACATAAAGCAAAGAAAGCCAGCCTACAAATCACAATCCCAGAGAATGTGACAATAATGAGGACCCTAAGAGAGACTTACATGGATCTAATCTACATGGGAAGTAGAAAAAGACAAGATCTGAGTAAATTGGGAGCATGGGAACCATGGGAATCATGGGAGAGGATAGAAGGGGAGGGGAGAAGAAAGAGAGGGGAGGGGAGAAAAATGTAGAGCTCAATAAAAACAGTAAAAAGAAAAGGTGAGTCGCTAGGTTCTTTTAGATGTTGCGCCCCATAAGGAAGATCTAAGGGAACCCAGAGATCTCAGGAGAGTCGACACATGTTTTGTGTTCTAGTTGATTGGCTGGGACAGGTTTTCAGATTCCTGTTCATGCTCAGAAACTCAGACATGGACTTTCAGGTTTGGGAGAGAAATTTCATGGTGACTGAGGGATGGCTTACTAAAATAAACTAAGTAACTGACTATAAAAAAAAAAACCCACATCAGTCTGGAGAAAGCACCCATGGCAAGAACACAGACACTTAACTCAATATTTTGAGTTAAAAGAAAACTACAATATAATGAGCTCTACCATCACACTAGGCAAAGTAAATCCCCAGTTCTACTTACCAGAGTCCCTAGAATAGTCAAGGCCACAGAGACAGCGAGGAACATGGGAGCTGTAGGGGCTGAGGAGAGGGAGTCAGGGAGGTCATCCCCAGTCAGTTTAAAAGATGAAGAGCTCTGAACTGGACAGAGGTGATGGCTGCACCACATTGCGAATATATTTTAATGCCACCTAAGAACGGTTAAGAGAGTAAATTTTGTGGTATGTGTATCTGTGACAACTGGAGAACAAGAGAGGCAGTAAGGACCTTACAGGGCAGGATGCCATCAGAAAATAACATCTGAGACCCTTGTGTACTAGAGAGGCCACACAATCCGCTTTCTGAAGACCCAGCACAGCACATCACCCTGACACCTCAGATGCAGGAATGACTTGACAGGTAAGAATAAGCACACATAAGTAAAGGTCCCCGTAAGAAATGGGACACAGTGCTAGTGGCAGTGGATAATGGAGTTATACCATCAAACTTCTAACTAAACCCAGTGAGATGCTCAATAGAAAAAAGGGCTTGCTGAGGCTGGAGAGATGGCTCAGAGGTTAAGAGCACTAACTGCTCTTCTAGAGGTCCTGAGTTCAATTCCCAGCAACTACATGGTGGCTCACAGCCATCTATAATGAGATCTGGGGCTCTCTTCTGGCATGCAAGCATACATAGAAGGAATGTTGTATACATAATAAATAAATAAATCTTTAAAAAAATAAAAGAAAAAAAGAAAAAAGAAAAAGAAAAAGGGGCTTGCTACCAAGGCTGGTGAGCCGAGTTCAAACCCTAGGACTTACATGGTGGAAGGAGAACCAACTCCCACAAGCCGCACTTCAGCCTCCGCACATGCGCCATGACGCCGGAGCCCTCTCCACCAAATAAGTGGGTTTTAAAAATCTTTATTGATGAATGGATTTTTGATACAGGGTCTCTCTACATAACCCTGAACTCACAATCTGCCTGCTTCTGCTTCCCTACTGTTGGATTAAAGGTGTGGGTCACCAAGTCCAACCTTAAAGTCTTTTTTAAAAAAATAAAAATTAGGGAATGTAAACTGGGCAGTGATGGTGCACACCTTTAATCCCAACACTCAGGAAGCAGGGCAGATGGGTCTCTGTGAGTTCAAGGCCAGCCTGGTCTACTACAAAGCAAGTTCCAGGACAGCCAGGGCTACACAGAGAAACCCTGTCTTGAAATACTAAAAAATAAATAAAATTAAGGGCTGGGAAGATGACTCGGTGGTTAAGAGCACTTGTACTTGCAGAGGACCTGAGTTCAGTTCCCAGCACCTATATAGTGGTTTACAACCGTCTGTAACTCCAGTTCCAGACACTCTGATGCATTCTTCTGTCTTCCATGAGCACCAGGCATGCATGTGGTACACAGATATCCATGCAGGCAAAGCATTCACACACATAAAATACATAAATCTAAAAAATAAACATTTTTCAAAAGTTCTAATTGAAACTTACCCAAACCTAGCATTAATCTTAGTGATGGGGATGGAGCCAGGAGTTCGGTCACTCTAGGTGTCCCCACCACTGAGCCAGCCCAGCCCTTTGACCTTTACTCCTAAACTTGAGCTCAAGCTAATGCTGAGGACTAAGGGAGCAACACTGACAGAAGTCTCTAGAATGTGCACTGTCCATCTGCCTGTCCTCAGAAAGCCAGAGGACATGCTCCATCCTGATGGGGTTGGAAGCCACGAAGGGGGCCCTGGGACTGGGAATGAAGAGCAGAGGTCCCCAAGGGGTTAGATGAGGACAGATGACAGTCTGAACAAAGAGGGGGAAGACGACTGTGGAAAGTCTGGAAAGCAAGAAGATTGCACAGGGGCAAATAGCAGGAAATACCAAAGAAAGGAGAGGCTCTGCTCAGAAAGAAACACAGGCTGAGCATGGCCACACATGCCTCTAAGTCAAGCACTTGATGCAGAAGCTGGAGAATCAGTGGGTTCAAGGCCGGCTTCAGCTACATGGGAAATTAGAGGCCAGCCTAGGCTACATGAGATCCTGTCTCAAGAAAAAAGAAAAAGAAAAAAGTCACTAATTCAAGACTAAAGAGGTGGTTCAGCAGTTAAGGACATTGGCCACTCTTCCAGAGGACCTGGGTTTGAATTCTAGCACCCACATGGTAGCTCACAACTGTCTGTAACTCCATTTCCAGGGCATAGATGTGGTGCACAGACACACATGCAGGCAAAGCATTCACACACATAAAAATTAGCAAATAAAGGAAGGGAAGGAAGATGCTAGTTCACCAGAAAGTTCAACACAAGCATTATAGAAGGTGGGGCTTGTTTTTGTCCCTACTCTATCCTCTTGGTCTCCAGAGCTGATCAGGGATTTGGAAAATTTTTCCTGAATGTTGAGGTGGTGCTGAGTCAAGACAGTGACTCTGATGGGAAGATGGGGTAAGAGGGAGATTTGTGGCTTTAGAAGAGAGCTAACTTGCTGGGCGGTGGTGGCGCACACCTTTAGTCCCAGCACTCGGGAGGCAGAGGGAGGAGGATCTCTGTGAGTTCAAGGCTAGCCTGGTCTACAAGAGTGAGTTCCAGGACAGGCCCTAAAGCTACAGAGAAACCCTGTCTTGGGGGGAAAAAAAAAAAAGCTAGCTGAACTCTTATCTCCTGAACCAAGAACAAGGGATCAATCAAGAAAAGGAACAACAAAACCAGGAGGGCTGGAGAGGTGGTTCAGCAATTAAGAGTGCAGCCTGTTCTTGCAGAAGAACCAAGTTCAGTTCCCTGGCCTCACGTCAAGCAGCTTAGCTTCAGAGGGACCTGACACCTGTTCTGCATGGACATCTACATTCAAGTGCATGCATGCGTGCACACACGCACACAGCTAAAAGCAATAATAAAACCAAGGAACTGTATCTGCAGCAGCAGCTGAAGGGGAGGGCGAGAGGAGGGTGGGAACTGCTGGGGACACGGGCCTCTGTGCACTCGACTCTGGTGACACGGGCCTCTGTGCACTCGACTCTGGTGACACGGGCCTCTGTGCACTCGACTCACTATAAACAAACAAAGCACATCTCATGCTATGATGCAGTTCATTCAAACAAATCCGCACTTCAGGTCCAGAACAGATGGGCCAGGGGAGTGGCCCTGAGGCTGAGCAGGCACATCATCAGCAGGAACCTCAGAAAGGTCTCCTGGGGCAGAGGAGACAAATGACCCTCGAAGGTAGAGGTAAGAGTGAATGATCCTCCCCAAGGCCTACTCTGCTGGGTGTCCCATCAGGAGACAGTCTGGATCCTTCTAAGGACATAGAAATGTAACTGACTGGTCACTGTAGTGGACAGATCACCAGGGCAGCTTCCTCAGCAAAACCATGAAGTCACTCCCCTAACACCAGCACAGCAGCTGGGAAAGGCACAACTGCCGGAGACCCACTGCAGCTGTGACTCAGCGAAGCCGCATAAGGGCCTGCCCCTGGACTTTGCCGTTCTGCTGCATTTTCACAAGAATTCAAAGACCTTTGTGCTTACATATTTTACTTCATTCATGTACTTGGTTTTGTTTCTTTTGAAACAGGGTCTCATGAAGCCCAGTACACTTATTTAATTTTAAAAATTTCATGTGTAGGTATGTGAATATATGTGCACCATATGCACGCAGGGGCTGGAGGTGGCAGAAGACGGCATCAGATCCCATGGAACTTGAGTTATAGATGGCCTGATATCGGTGCTGGGAACCAAACCTGGGTTACATAGTTTAAACCCTCATTTCCAGATCAGAAAACGGAGATCCGGCGTGGATAAGAAACTCACTGGTATCTGGGGATAGACATGTGAGTCTCGGGCTGCTACTTTGTTTGTTTGCTGACACTAGGTCTCAAGTAGCCCACATCAGCCTCAAACTCATTCACTGTGTAGCCGAGCGTGACTGAGAACGGCTGATCCTCCCTGCCTTCACCTCCCAAGTGCAGGGTTACAGGTGTAGGCTGCCACGCCCAGCAAGGACATTATTATCTCGTAGCTTTCCTTCCTCATTTGGCAAGCAGGTTCACTAGAGACTGGTACTGAATGTCTGTTACAAGCTAGACACTGGCCAACACCGACTTCAGTTGGACACACATGGTATAAGGCCAAGAGTTTGCCAGATAGCCAGATCAGAACCCGCTGCACACAGTGAAGAGCAGATGGAAATGGAAGAGGCACAGGGACAGGCCCATTAGAGCGGTGGCCGGTCTTGCAAAGAACAGAGCTCGGAAACAAGGAGGACCAATGAGATGCCTCCGCAGGTCGAGTGCTTACTATGCTAACCTGATGGCCTGATTTCAAGCTTGGGATCTCACAGTAGAAAACTGACTAACAGGGTTGTCCTTTGACCTCTGTATGTTGACATGAGGGCACCCATACTCATATACACACACATCAAACACACATGAAAATGCAAACACCAACCGTAAAATTTTAAAGAAACAAGACAGACAGACCTTTGTGTGTGTGTGCTGTGCTGGCCTGTCACTCTGCTTTCATTCTTCCGGCATCAACTTTTTTTTTTTTTTTTTTTTGACTCATGTCTCTCTGTGGCCTGGAACTCACCTATTAGTTTAAACTGGCTGGTCAGTGAAGCCCAGGAAGCCCCTGTCTGCATCTCCCCAGCACTATGGTGACAAGAGCATACTGCCACATCAGTGCTTGACTCAGGCACTTGGGATCGAACTTGACTGCTCCAGCCTGCGTGGCAAACACTCTCCTGATTGAGCCATCTCCCGGGCCCTGCAGCTGGGTTTTCTGAGTGGAGAAATGAACCTCTTTCTGTCACACGCAAGAAAGGTGGAGACTTGCTCCACCCAGGACCCTGCCCCCACCTCCAAAGTGCACCTCATACCTGGACAATATAGAGGCAGGGACAGTACTGGGCCCCTCCTCCGATGCTTATCCCAATCAGGTTCTGAGCATCCTTCTGCAGGGTGACCTTCCCAGGCACAGTGGGGATTCCTCTGGAAATAGAAGCAAGTGAAGGTGAATTCTGGAGAAAGGGTGACCGGAAGGAGCAGGCGACACAAAGCTGCCTCTGCCTCCCTCAGCCAGAAAGAGCACTGTCACCAGACATGCTCAAGAGTCATGCAGCAGAAGGGCTGGAGCCCAGATCTGCCACAGTCTGCTATGGGACTTAGGTCAGGCATTTCCTCTGCTTCTGTTCCTTCACCCAGAAAACGAAATGAGGCTCCCTGATCAGAGACCTTACAAGAAAAGGGCATGGAAGGCTCTCCCCCATCCTCGCCAGAGCGGGCAACTCCAAGGAAACAAACGCATAAATTCAGGCAGGCCCCATCCTTGTCCCCTTCTAAGGCACATACAGGACATCATAGCCACCTTCATAGAATAAAGTTATTCAACCATCCTCCAGCCATGTCCCAATTATACTGCTCAGTTACCAGCCAGCATTCATGATCAGTGAACTTAGGTGTGTCTCGTGGTAAACACGCTCAGGTGTCAGCTTGGTTACTGAAGACCGATCACTAACAATCAAGGGCTGCTCACCCCTTACTAAGGACTAACACACAAGGCCACGAGATCTACTCCTCACTCTGGGAGTACTTTCTAAAGGTCAGCCAAATCTAATTTTTGAAAGTCTACCTTACTGATCATCTTTGCTGGGGAGGAAGGTCGGTGATGTTCCCATACAGCCTTTGCAAGCTGGCTCTGCTGCCACCTTTGGAACACCTTCCCAGACCACCCTAGCAGGATCACCCCACCTGCTGTGCTGTGGCTGGATCATGTGCACATGACCTGAATCATGATTATCTGCTAGCCTGTCTCACACACATACACACAGATGAACCAACTCGAATGTCCGGACCATTTCTGCTTCCATACCCTGAGAAGTAAAAGTGTGTGGCTAGGACACTCAAGGACACGAGGGACCTGGGTCCTCAGCTCCCGGGTCTTGAGGAAGAAAATACTCACAATTTATCCTCCTCGATGTCATAATCTAAGTCTGCAAACATGGTGCCGAGAGTTGGGGCCGACTGGCTAACTGCCCAGCTCGGGAGGGGAATGGGAAACTGGGTTTGAGAGAGAAAAGAACACAGGGCTTCAGGGAACTGAACTGCCCAGATGCCAGCCCCAAGCTCCCACCCCTCCCTCATCCGGGACAGCAGGCCTCTGGTCCTCCCCTCTGGACTGGGGTAGGGAGCCTAAGGCTGGAAGGGGGGCAGGTGATTCTTACTTGGTACAGAGGAGGACCCCAGGCCAGGGCGAAGGGCTCGGATTCCAGAGTCCGCCCCACGGTCTCCAGACCCTTGGGAGCCGCTTCGGCCGCTCACCGAGACAGTCGGTCCCACAGCCGGGCCTGGGCCAGGACGGCACCTGCACCCACCTGCCGTTCCACCTGGCGGCGACCGCGACTGTCGCGTCACTTCCGGCACAACGCGGAAGTCCCGCCTCTCTCTCTGGGTATTTGCCCCAATCCCTGCAGGCAACCTCTCTCTCTCCGCTCCCAGCCTCTCTGAACCAGGAAAAAGAGCAAGTGTTGGTGGAAGTTCGCTATTAATGTGAAAAAACGGGAAAGGAAGAAAAGGTCTAAACATGCTGGCGGACCCCGCCCTTGGCTGCGCCACCATCTTGGGGAGGGAAGGGCTCTTCCCGGCTTCCTTAGCGGCACTCTGGGGACCACTTAGGCCCGGCGGTTGCCAGGGCAACGGAAGCATCCTGGGGACGGCGAAGTTCAGTGAACTGCAAACCTCGCTTTCACATTTTCAGTACCACTTCCTGAGGAAAGCCTGTGTTTCCCCTACAAAAGAGCGTCAGGACTGGAAGGTTCCCGCAAGATCTCAGTCTCAGAAAGAAATTAAGAACCTGAGAGAGGCCGTAACTTTGTTCGGAGATGCTTTACAGTTGGTGTAAGAACCAGACCTTGGTTCTGAAACCCCTACCGCCAGTTTGGGGTCCTTTGAACATTTGAGCTAAACTCGGAGCCACGAGAGGTAAATTCAGTGGGCTTTTAAAGGGCAGATTGGTTCGTCTTTCCTGCATGTACCTCGGTTTCCCCACAAACATACTATTAGCGTTTAGTAAACGTTTCTGAGGTATTCTGACAAAATGCCCCTCACACCGAACCTCCTTCCTTAGTCCTGACGGCCCTGGAATCCTAATAAAGGTACAGCCCCCATGTCCTTGAGGCTCAACAAACAGCATCAAAGCTTCCCAGCTTGGGAGGCCAATCTCATCTGCCCACCGATGAATAAGTTCGCTGGAGGAGAACGGCCCTGCTAGGACCACAGTGCTGGCGCCCACCTCACCCAAGCAGAGTGGGAGCAGTGTCCTTATCCAGCTGGTAGGGACGGAGTCCTTGTGCTCACAGGCAAGCACTAGGGGAGCCAGGAATGTTAAACATGCAGGGTTGTCTCTTCAAAGGGAGAGATGTACAACCATTTTCTGCCCAGAAGGCTGGGAACGGAGGTGGTTAATTGCTTGGTGACCTTTGCACTATGTGCATGACTGAGACCACACTGGATATCTCCCCGGACCCTTATCTTGAACTTGTTTTCTCAGTTAATCTGTAGAACGCATCTCTACGGAAGATATCACTTGCACTTTACAGAGTTCTGGTGGAGTCATGCCTCGAGCTTTGATGTGCACATGGCTGAGTTAATTATCACCCAGAAACTACCGAATTGTGCTGTGCTTACATATGCCAAAAATAAACTCAGGGGCAGACTCAAAAGTTTGCACCAACACCGGCCACTGAGTCGTTCAAGATGCTGAACCAAACTGCCATCTTGCTTCTCCTGGATTTATACTGCTCTATTGGCCTTGAATTTGCATCAAATCCACCTTTCCAGCCCCCAGATGAACAGCAGAAGTCCAAGCCCCACCATTCATTTCACTGGGAACCTTAGGCAGTCATATTTCCCTACATGCCTTGGGAGCCTGCAGAGTGACCGTCCTCCCAAGACAGCCATAAAGGCGGGTGAAATGTGAATGTGTTTTGTGAGTGAGCTCTGTCACATAGATAGCAGAGGCTTCATGTTGCTTCTCAGGAAAACAGTGTAATGCAGCCATTTCAAAGGGAGGAGCTGGCCAGGTCCAGGGGCCTTATAGTTCTTATGCTTCTGTGAGTGGCTCATCTGGGACGTGTCCTGAATTCAGATCCCTGGGCTCTTCTCGGACCTGCAGAGGAATCCTGTAGGATGCGTTGGCACAATTCTATGAGTGTTGTCTAAAGATGTCAGAGGCCCAGAATGCACAGTCTAAATACCAGGCAGGGCTGTTGAAGGCACCAACACTCCTGAACAGGGGCCTTCCCATCCCTGTAGAGCAGGGTGCTGTGTGGGTCCAGAGGAGTGCTCTAACCAGGGCAGGCTTCCTGGAGGAGGAGCTACAGGAGGTGCTCTGTGCCAGCAGAGGAAGAGAAGAGGATAAAGATTTCTAGAGGCAGGCTGTGGGGATGCGATGTCTGACTTCAGAGAATCCATGGGGCAGGAGAGATAGACAGCTGGGAATGATGTCTCCTGAGAGCACAGGGCGAGCCCTGCATACAGAGTGTTGAGCAGAGACCTCCTAGAGACTTTTAGGCCCTTCATCAAGGGCAGCTGGGCTCCTGGGGCTTAAACCAGAGCGAGGATAACCACTCATTTCAGGTTGTTCCCTGACACACTCAGGCCCTGCCTTCCAGTTTATTCCCCCATGTACAAGCCCCGTTCCCCATTTTCTCCAAACATACTGACCTCTCTTCTATCTCAGTCATGCCACTTAAAGCTTGGGACCATGTGCAAGCTGTAGCCCCTTTCTAGGCCTCGGTCCGCCAAGATTGCACCTCTGTGGTTCCCTGCTTGAGATTCAATCCCCAGAGCTACTTACCTTCACATATCCTTTTCCCGAGGAAGTGCTGCCACCTGGTGGCTAATTTCAGTACTACCTCCAAAATAGGCATCACCAGGGTCAGCCTGCTGACTCAGGGCTGACTGCAGAGCCTGAGAGTCTGCATTATATGCATAATGGGTGAGGCTGGTCATTAGAATGCTGTGCCTGACCCTGTACCCCTGAGCTGCTGCTGTGCCCAGCACAAGGCCTACATGGCATGGAAGGGTCACCGTGAAGGTCAAGAAGTCAAGGGTGGGGCGGACCCACTCACTCATTCCTAGCTTCATTTTATAAATATTTATTGAGCACTTGCCAAGTGCAGCCAAGAGGACAGACAGTGAAAGAGACAGTGGAGCCCGCTGCTGACAAGTTCATAAGAGCAAGTGGGAATGGCAAGCAAAACGGAGGGTGGGGGGAATCAGCGAATTCCAAGATGAACATGGTGGAGTAGGTGACCGGCTCTGTTCAAACGGTCTCTGGGGAGACGCTGGAGATGCCAGTGAGGGAGATGCAGAGAGCCCCTGTGCTAATTGCACATCAATACCTTTTGGGGGGGTGACATGAGGTAAACTCAGGAGGCCAGCAGGGCCACTGTGTGCTCATATGAGGGAGCATGCAGTTGGAGTATCTATCTGCTTACTGACCTGCTCTCTCTCTGCTACCTTCTACCATATTGTAAGCTCCCGGAGCCTGGAGCCTAGCCTAATCAATCACCCTCCATCCCCAACTCCAAGCACATGGCTGGCATTCCACAAAGGTCTGTTTGGCTAAATGAGTAACTGTCCTGATCCCACCACTTTGGCCCTTTCTGCTCGGCCACGACCTTCAGTCAGCTGACTAGGCCAGCAGTGGGACCGAAGTCCCTCCAACCACTGGCTCAGCTCAGCACGCAAAGGCTGACCTCTGACCCCGCCCCCAGCACTCTGCCCTCTGGGTTAGGTCAGTGATGAAAGCCATGGCAGCCTGGGGGCGGGGAGTAGAGAGACAGTGTCTGATTGTTCCCCAGCCCTACTGGCCACTGAGGACTAGGTCTCAGACTGTCCCTCCCTTCCTCTCTCTCCCTCTGTGTCTTTTCTCCCTCTTCCTTCCTCCTCTCTCCCTTCCTCTTCCAAATTCTAGTGGGAAGTTATTACCCATGCAGATGCTTGGCACCCCACGGTACACCAGAGATTCAGAATCAGCCATCTGGCTTGGAGTCCACTTTGGAAAGAGCCTAGGACTGAAGCCAGAAGACCTTGGGCCCTCTTTTAGGCTGTGACCTCGAGTGACTTATAGCTTGGGATGCTGGAGTGAGTGCAGCCACACAAGAAGGCTCCAGGAATGACAGGTGGAGACGGATGTGAAGAGTTCCTTGTCAGTGTCCTGTGGTGTCCCCCGGGTGCAGCCTCGTGCTATCCCCTTGGTCTCAGGGTCCCTGAACTGGCACCCTAGGCTAAGGCTGGGTGCTCAGCAGGCAAAGCTCCACTCCTCTGCTTGGTGTCTAGGGCTCTTGCTGGTCCCCATGATTGTATTGAACTGAATGTAGATGCAGTCAGGAAGAAGCAGGTACCTTGACTTGACTTGTGAATTACTGGATGCCTCTGGGCATTGATTTGGGTCTTTTCCTTTCCTCTTTCTCTCCCTCTCTCTTTCTGTCTGTCTCTGTCTTCATTTGTTTGTTTGCTTGTTTTGTTTTTTGTTTTTTTGGAGACAGGGTTTCTCTGTGTAGCCCTGGCTGTCCTGGAGCTCACTCTGTAGACCACGCTGGCCTCAAACTCACAGAGATGCCCCTGCCTCTGCCTCCTAAGTTCTTGGATTAAGGGTGGATGTGCCACCACCGCCTAGCTCTCTTTCATTTTCTTTTTAAAGATTTATTTATTATGTATACAATGTTCCTCCTGCATGTACACCTCTATGCCAGAAGAGGGCACCAGACCTCATCACAGATGGTTATGAGCCATCATGTGGTTGCTGGGAATTGAACTCAAGACCTCTGGAAGAACAGCCAGTGTTCTTAACCTCTGAGCCATCTCGCCAGCCCCTCTTTCATTTCTTGAGGAAAGTCTCAAACATGCACAGTTTTAAAGACTAACCAGGAAGCCTATTTTCAGTCACTCCTGTCAGCTCTGCTCCGCCCCTATAGGGGCATCTGGGTTTGTTTTTTTTTTATTTTTAACTATGTATATGGGGGGAGAGGTATGTGGGCACAAGAGCAGATGCCCTTGGAGGCCAGAGCATCAGATCATCTGGACCTGAAGTTCCAGACTCTTACTCAACATAGGTGCTGAGGACCAAACTCAAGTACTCTGTGAGAGCAGTTGTGCTCTTAATTGCCTAGCCGTCTCCCCAGTCCTGGTTTGGTTTTGTTTTGATATCAAGGTCTCACATAGGCCAGACTGGTCTAGAACTCTCCATAGAGCCAAGGATAGTCTCCTGTCACCACCTCCCAAGCCCTTTGATGACGGGCAGGCAGCATCGTATCTGGTCTGTGTGGTGCTGGGGATGGAGATCCACCTGCCTCTGCCTCCTGAGTGCTGGCATTAAAGGTGTGTGCCACCACTGCCCGGCTTTATTGCCATTTTTAAAACTTGGTTTCTGGGAACTTGGGCACAGCGGGCACTTTACTGATCAGCCATCTCCTCAGCCCAAATAAGGTGTCACCGGCTAGCCCTGGTCAGCCTGGAGCTCACAGAGACTCATCTGCCTCTGCTTCCCCTAGTGCTGAGATCAAAGGTGTGGGACCAGACTCCAGCATTCACCTTTAAACCTCTTCAGTTAGTTTCCCGACGTGCAAACTGCTCCGTGGTTTTGTGCATTCATTTCTCTCGACAAATACCTGGGATGCTATCACTGGGTCCTGCAGTAAGTACAGTTTATTATCTTACTTTCAAAAAATTTTAATGTGGTGTGTGTGTGTGTGTGTGTGTGTGTGTGTGTGGGGTCAGGGAATCGTGTTAAGGAGTAGGATCGCTCCTCCCACCATGGGACCCAGGGGTCATCCAGGCTCTCAAGCTTATGTGGCAAGCGTTGTATCCACGGATCCCTCTCACCTGCCCCAAGGTTTTAATTTTTTAAAAGAAAGTGCTAAACAATTTTTTCAATAACACTGTAAATGTTTTATTATATTAATTGTGTTATTATAAATGGAAGATTTTTAAAAATCATATCTTTTAGACTTAGCCAGGTTGACAGATATCTGTAATCCCCATTCTCAGGAGGCTGAGGCAGGAGGATTATGAATGTGAAGTCACTCTGGACTACATAGTATAAACCCAGCACTCGGGAGGCAGAGGCAGGTGGATCTCTGTGAGTTTGAGGCCAGCCTGGTCTACAAAGTCACCAAAGCAACACAGAGAAACCTTGCCTTAACCCCCCCACCAAAAAAAAAAACCCATTTCATAAAAACAAGCCAGCCGGGCAGTGGTGCACATTTTTAATCCCAGCACTCAGGAAGCAGAGGCAGGTGGATCTTTGTGAGTTCTAGGACAGCCAGAACTACATAGTAAGACCCTGTCTTTAAAAAAAACCCAAAAAACAAACAAAAAAAACCCAAAGAATGAAGGAGATAAGAAATGAAGGCAGGGAGCCAGGCGGTGGTGATGCACTCCTTTAATCCCAGCACTCGGGAGGCAGAGGCAGGCAGATCCCTGTGAGTTCAAGTCCAGCCTGGTCTACAAGAGCTAGTTCTAGGACAGGCTCCAAAGCCACAGAGAAACCCTGTCTCAAAAAAGAAAAAGAAAGAAAGAAAGAAAGAAAGAAAGAAAGAAAGAAAGAAAGAAAAAGAAATGAAGGCAGGAAAATTTATTCTGTTGCTTTTGACATTATGTGCAATCATTTTTAAATTTGAATATGATCCATACACCACACAGCCGCCACCACTTTGACTCTCTACTGCATCCATCCAGTGTTGTTTGGGCCTTTGCAAAGTTACACAAGCTTTGCCAGTGTTTAATTCCAAAATATTTTTACCATGCCCCCCCCACCCCGCCAAATGTTTCCCTACCTACACTCACTCCCTGGCTCTCTTTCCCCAGTCCTTCTCTGCTTGTGACCTCAGAGTTGCTGCTGTGGAATTTCAAAGAACAGGAGTAATTTAATGTGTGCCCTGTCGTAGCTGGCTTCTGTCACTCGTGCTGGAGCTGCAGTTCATGGTTTTGTTGTTGTTTTGATTTGTGCTTTTTTAGAAAAGACACTCTCTCACTATACAGCCCAGCCTGGAGCTATGCAGACCAGTCTATCCTGGACTTTCAGCAATCCCTCATGCTTCTGCCTCCTTTTTTTTTTCTTTTTCTCTTCATTTTAAATCTTATGTGTATGGATGTCTTGCTTGCATGTTATATGTCTGTGCAATGTTCATGGAGACCAGAAGAGGGCATCAGATCCCTAAGACTTAAGTTACAGTTGTGAGCTCCCATGTGGGTGCCGGAAATCAAACCCAGGTCCTCTGGAAGAGCAGCCAGAGCTCTTACCCCCTGAGCCATCTCTTCAGTCAATGCCCCTATCTCCTGAGTGCTGGGGTTGCAGGTGTGTGCCACTAAGCCTGGCTTTGCAATTAAAAAAACAAACAAACAAACAAAAAACATTAGCAGGCTGGCAGGAGGGCTCAGTGGTCACTAGAGTTCAATTTCCAGGACCCTCACAGTGACTCACATCCATTGTAACTCCAGTCCCAAGGGATCCACCACCCTCTTCTGGCCTCTGAGAGCACCAGGGACATGCTTGATACACATTCATGGGCAAACACTCATACACAAATATTTTTTAAAAACTGCTGTGGGGGGGGGGCTGGAGAGATGGCTCAGAGGTTAAGAGCACTGGCTGTTCTTCCAAAGGTCCTGAGTTCAATTCCCAGCAACCACATGGTGGCTCACAACCATCTGTAACAAGGTCTGGTGCCCTCTTCTGACCTGCAGGCATATATGCTGATGGAACATTGTATACTTAATAAATTAATTTAAAAAAAACTGCTGTGTGCGTGTCTGTGTGTCTCTGTGTGTGCACACGAGCGCTTAAGCATGCACAGGCCCAGGTATGGAGGTCAAAGGGTAAACCATGAGAGTCTTTTCTCTTCTTCTACCATTCGTATTCTGGGGTCTGAACGCAGGTCATCAGGCCCTGAAGTAGAAGCCTTTACATGCTGAGCCATCTTTTCAGCCAGCAGTTAGTCTTCTATACTGCTTTGATGGATGTGTCTCCTGGGTAAATTTCATTTTCTAGTTATTTGCCTGTGGATTACTTTGGGGTTTTGTGTAGGCAACTGTGGCTCTTTAATGTCACTTTGCATCCTCCTTTTCAATCCCTACACTGCTTTGTCTGGAAGTTTACTGTATAGCCAACTGCCTTGGCTGGGAGCTCGGATACAACACGAACAGACACTTGGATGAGTGGCGAATGCAGCGAGTCTGATTTTAAGGGATGGGTCTCCTGCCCCTTTGGAAACTGTGCTGGGCTTCAGCAATGATCTTCCTTAGCTCTGAGGCTCCTTCCTCACTCCCAACCCTGTGGGTCTAAGACCGTTCACCCCAGGGAGTTGCTGAAATGTGTCTCCAGGGCTGAGATAGCCTTGGGACTGTCTCCTAAATTCGTTCATTTACTGATGAATTGCGTTGACAGATTCCAAGTATTCCGCCAGGCTCGCATTTCTAGGATGTGTACATGTTATTCTGCCTGGCTGGGTCTGTGCTGCTGGGACTTATTTAGGAGTGTTAATGTATTAATGTTTGAGTAGGACCCATTTCCTAGCAGGCTTGTTCTCTGTGTGCCTTTGAACATGCTGCGGAGGGGACAAGAGCAGCCTTTATCTAGGTCTCCCTATCTGTCTCTGTCCAGTCCTTCCTCTCGCACTGCTCTGGCTTGAAGCACTTGGCCGCATGAATGCTCCTGAGGGTGCCAAAGAGTGAGATGCTCTCTCCTGCTCAAATCTGAAGTAGCTGTGGAGCTAGAGAGCCTGAGACCCAAGCTCCAGAGGTGCCTGCAGAGAGCGAGCGAGCTGTGACCCCCAGACCTCACTGAAAAGAGCATCATGATGGAATCCTGCCCCTCCTCCTGCAGAGGAAGTGGCTAAGTAGGGGCCAGGGTCAGGGGTTAATGACCGTATTGTGCTCAGGGCTGTGGAGAGCTCAGCTTGTCAGTGGCAGCATCTAAGCATTCGTAGCCCCAGGGGAGCCCCTCCCCTTTCTCATCCATCCTTCTTGGAGGGAGGAGTCCCTGCTGGCCTTTAATTGCCATCAAGTCATTATGCACAGTGAGGACACCAGGCCATCTTCTCTGGTTGGGTCTGCTTTGCTGAGGCCCCAGATATAGCCCTCTACCTCCTCTGTCTGCAGATGCCGGTTAACTCCCTGCCATCATGGGCTGCCGGGATGTGGCAGGGACCAGGGTCCAATGAGGGAGGCAGCCAGGGACTCATTTAGCCTCAACAGCATGCACCCCCCAACCCACCCCCCCACACACAATCAGGCTGTCCCACACCAGTTATGACCATCTTCTGGACAACTGGGTCCTCAAAATTGATCTGGTAATGCCCAGCTCTTGGGGAAACTGAGGTACGACTTCCATGGTCAGTAACATGACCATGGTCCTGTGACTTTCTATTCCATATGCCAGGCTGGCACTGGTGCCAGGGAAGCAAAGGAGAAGGAGACATGATGCTCATCACTCTCAAGGGGCTCACAGGCTAGGAGTGAGACACACACACACACAAATAGAATAAAGTGCAGTTAGAAAATAAGTAAACTCAGCTGAGCATAGTGACATACAACTGTAATCCTAGCACTCAGGAGGCAGAAGCAGGAGGATTGCCAAAAGATGAAGGCCAGAGTCAGGTCTACATAGAGTTCCAGCCTTTCCAGAACTACACAGTGAGACCCTGCCTCAAAGAATAGTAAATCAGTAGATAAAAAAAACTCACTAAATTCCACAATCCCAAGAATAAAGATTCAATTTTTTTCTATTGTTATTCTAGATTTTTAAATTTTTTTAAAAAAAGATGTTTATGTGTGTGTTTATGCATGTATATGTGGGTGTGCAAAGAGGCCAGAGCGGGGTCAGATCCCCCAGAACTGGAGTAACAGGTGACCGTGAGCTCCCCAACACGAGCACTGGAACTCAAACTCCGGTCCTCTGCAAGAGCTGCAAGTACTTCACTGAACTATCTCTCCAGCCCTCTATCACATTCTGAAAAATGTTTGCATGTGTATAAGCATGTCTGTGCAATCTCCCCACCTTCCCCGGGTAACTCGGGTGTACGTGCACATGGAGGCTGGAGGACAACATTGTGGAGCCAGTCCAGGGTGCAACCCACCTTATCTTTAAGACAGGGACTCTTACTGGCCTAGAACCTGACAAGTTTTCTAGGCTGGCTGCCCATGAGCTTGGGGTTCTGCCTGTGTTCTCTTCTCCGGTGTTGAGAATTGCAAGCACGTGATATCATGCCTGGTTTTGGGAACTGAACTCAGGACATCAGGTTTGCACAGCAAGCACATCACCAGTTGAGTCATCTCCCCAACCTGATGTCCTGAGTTCAGTTCCCAAAACTCCTAGCTCATCCTGTTTTCTCTTTCCACATGTTCAAATGCAGTGGATTCGTGCAGGGCTCACTGTTGGTTTTGACCTCACTGCTCCTAGTTGAAGCTACCTGGACACACATATCTGCAGATGTCCTGGGTTTCACATAAGCTTACACCATAGACACTTCTCTACAACATTAAAAATCCTGCAGGAATGTCATTTTTTCACCACTACAATGCGCTGTTACGTGAATGTGATCTGCCTTGGGTTCCTGTCCTGGGCTCTTGACTGTTAAGGTCACAGCCAGCTTTTGTTATTACACACATTGCAACAGCATCTTCAGGCATAGATTTATTTATACAGACACATCTTCTTTAACAGAGTGGCGTCGAGTGCAGCCTCTTCTGAAACCAAGTCACCACAGAGACCATCGGACTGGCGCGTGGTCCTTTGGGAAGCAGCCCTACCTTGCAGTTGTGGCAGGTGTGTCCTGTTGGTCATATGGTGACCCTGCAGCCCCTCATGAAGGGAACCTGCAAAAGGTGAGACAAGTAAGGTTAACTCAACAACGACCCCTGGATCCTGGGCCCTCCTGCTCCTGTGCACCTTGGCTGGTCTCCTGTCCTGCTGCTCCAGTCCTGGGAACCAAGCAGCAAGGATAACTGATGTCAATGACAAAAGGTACCAGTGGTCTGGGAGGCACATAGCAGTTCCCTGGAGATGAAGCATCCGGTTTGGATAGCAGGGGAAACGACCCCTCCCCTGCAGACCAGCAGGGGGCCCTGTTCTCTCCCTGTCAGGAATATTGTGTTGGGTAAGGTGGCCTCATGAGTAGGCTTTGAACTCTGCCAAGGGCACCATTTTGTGGCAGGCGACAGCTTTGCAGCCCTTTGGGGGAAGAGTGGGAGGGTTCACACAAAGGGATGTGGCTGGAGACCACCCAATCCCTCTGAAGCTGCCTAGCCCTTGCTCTCCTTGATGCCCACACTGTGGGGTGATGACAGCTGTCCATGACCAGGTGGGGTACCTCTACAAAACCATCCGGAATGGCACGGGTATAGGACAGGTTCATTGCTCCCAGGCTGGGAATGTGACCAGTACCAAGAAGGAAAAAGGCAGCTCAGCAACTCCTGGAGATGCCAGCTCTCTGGGCACCCAAGATCTATGCACCCTACTGCCCTCTCAGTGTACCTCAAGCTCTATGCACCCTCCTCCAACTGCAGAGTGTAGTCTAGACCACCGAGACTGTGGTCCTCCATCCCCCTCCTGTGTCCAAGGGAACTGATGTTGCCCCAGATATCACCAGCAAGTCCTTTTTCTCAAATACACCCACCTCTGCTCTGGGGACTGAGGCCTCAGTGCCACAGCTAGAGAGAGCCATTGCCTCCATGGATGCCACCTGCACCACCGAGTCAAAAGCTTTGACATCTGCTGGGCACTGTGCTAGGTGCTGGAGGCCCAACAGTAAGCCAGGCTGGCACAGACCTAGCCAACAGGGCAGAGAACTTTCTAGAACACAAAATAAATCCGACTCTATAAGCTCAGTGAGTAGTTAGGGTTAGTGTCACACGCCTTTAATCCCAGGACTGAGGCAGAGGCAGGCAGGTGTCTGTGAGTTGGAGGCCAGCCTGGCCTATATAGAGTTCCAGGGCAGCCAGGGCTACATAGACAGACTCTGTCTCAAACACACACACACACACACACACACACAGTTTCCCTCTGCCCTCAGGATCCAAGCGTCTTCTCAGTAGCCACCCTCAGTCCTCTGGGTTCACATGGCACCCCTCATTTTCCACGCTCCACTAGGGCACATATGGGCTATGGGACTCCTCCCTCCCACACACCGCGCACCACCTCCTTGCCTGCCTCCCCCCAGTAGCAGCTCCTCCATGCTTCCTACCTCCGCCTTCATTTGGAGCTAATCTCTAGCGCCTCCTGCAGGAAGCTTTTCATCCTCAGCTTCCAGACAGTAGGATCCTTCAGTGTGTCCAGACATCCTGACTTGCAGCATTTGAGACTCAACCCTTCTCTTTTGAGGGCCACTGTTGTTCAACTCTCTCCCCACTCTCCCAGCGCCCCTCACCACCCACCTCACCAAGTCCTCAAGTCCGCATCTGCTTCTGTCCCCTAGGACGCAAGCCCAGCAGAGCGGAGACAGAGGAACACACACACTCCCAGCCTGTGAACATGCTAACGCAAAGTGCTCTGTCCATACAGGTGGGGGAGATGGAGCAGTCAGTGAGTGTTCTGGCGGCTGAGCCCAGCCTCCTAAGAGCCACGGCTTCTGGGATTCTTGACATGGCCAGGCGGCTGTAATCCACGTGTTTCTGTCCCTCTCCTTCCAGGCACTAGGCTCTTTTGGGGTGGGCAGGCAGTGGTCCTGGAGGACAAAACAAGTGAACTGGAGTCAGTGGGGGTGAGATCCAGGACCTGATTGTGCAGCTTCCCTGTGACTCAGTTTCCTCATTTAAAAAGTGCTGTGGGAGGGGACAGTGGCACAAGCTTCCCAGGGAGCAGACGCTTCATTCCCTGTCTGGCTGGCTTCCAGACACTCCCCATCTCAGACACAGTCTGTTTCATTCTGCAAAGTTCCGGGGAATTTGGTTTTGGCCCTCTCTAGAGGCCAGACCCGGTGTGCGCGTTGCTCTCTCTAGAGGGGTCTGCTGGGACACACCTGTGCCTTGGCCTCAACCGCCAGCACCTGCACACCGAGGTCTTGACACCAACACTCGCCGCTTGAGCCCTAGTCTCCACCTCCCAGGAGGCTGCTGTGTAGATGGCTGACTGAAAGGTGTCTTGTCTCAGTGCAGAGCTGCAGCGTGGCCTGGAAGCTTGGGAGAGGAGGGTCCCTTTTCAGTCTGGCGGCAGAAAGTGGGCCACAGGACCTCAGTTGAGCCCTAGGCTCTCCCAGAGTGGCTTCTCCAGCCCTGGCAGCCTCAGAGAAGCCGCGGACAGCCTAGAAGGGCAGTTTTCAAAATGGCCGCCGCGGACGCCAAGGTCCTTTCTCCTCCTCCCTAGGCGCCCTGAAGAGGGAGGGCAGCACGGCCAGGCCACGGTCACTCCTGCAGCCCAGGGGTGCAGTAGAGTAGGGCAGGAGGCGTGGGGAGGAGGGAGTTGGGGTGGGTGGGGGGCAGAGAAGAGCCAGAGAGAGGGACCGGGAGAGGAACAAAAGGTCCCTTTGTGACACGGGGCAGGGAGAAGAGGGAGCGCATTACCCAATGCCCAGAAGCCATGTTGGTAACAAGAGAACCATTCTCTGCCTTGCTTGGAAAACAACTTGGAGCAGAGAGAGACAGGGAGAGATTTAACCCCATGGGCGCGGGCACAGGGGCCTGAGGCCACTGTGGGAGGCAGGGAGAGGCAGGAACTGGAGGGGCCTATGGGGTCCAGAGCAGTGGGACTTCCTGTCTCCCAGCCCTGTCCTGTAGTCAGAACCAGACTCCCAACATGGCCGCTTGGCCAAATCCCAGCTGCTTCTGGCCTGGGGACGAGCCATAGACGGGCTTCTACCTGCCTAGGCCTGGCCGGATGAGCCATGAGGAGAGCCTTCAAGTTCAGGGCCTCACCTGCCCTCTGGGGAACCCCCTGATTCCTGACATCTTCTGGGTTCAGGTCCCATGGCTGGTCTACCCAGTTCCAAGGCCACTGCGGGGAAGCTATCTCTCCTTGACAAAGTGCCTCCCATCTTTGCTCTGTTTTGTCTTATAGGAAGTTCTTCAAATCTAATTGAATTTCTTTATTCCCAGCCCAGCTTTTTCCTCCTCCCCACCTTCTATGTACCAGCCTTAGTGCCCAGGCTTCTAGAACAGGGCAGGGACACTAAAAGATCCCTTTGCGTCCTCTCCGCCTCCTCCCCTTTCTCTTGACCTTCCTCCTCCATTCCCACTCTTTCCTTCACACCTTCCTCCCTCCCTTCAATTTCTTCCTTCCCTCTCTCCCTCCCTCCCTTCCTCCTCCTCCCTAACGTCTTCAAACAATGATGGAACTCGGGCTGTGTCCCCAGCGCTGTTCCAGCCCAGGGGCTATAGCCATGGAGAAATGGCCTGCCTTTGCCCTTGCAATCAATGTTCAAGAGAGGGAGATGGACAATAAACCCACGAGCTGACTTCAGGGCGAACCGGGAGGGTGGAGCCCATGAGAAGCAAAATCACAGCAGCTGCGATGGCGTGCGCCCATGATCCCAGGACTCCAAGGCTGAGCTAGAAGAATCTCAAGTTCTAGACCAGCCTTGGCTACAGAGAAAGTGCCAGGCCCTGTCAAGAAAAAGGTGGTGGAGGAAGAGGGTGAGGAGGAGGAAGAGGAGGGGGAAGGGACCACCACGACAAGAGTGTGACATCGGACTAAGATTCTGAATGAAAGAAGGAAGATATGTAGAAGAATGTTCCAGACAGAGAGATCAACACATGCCAAGGCCCCAAAAGGGAACGTGTTGCTGAGCTTAGGAGCAGGCAGGGGGCCAATGGGGCAGGAGGAGACAGAGTTAAGGAGGGGGCAGAGGTCAAACACTGAGGGTCAGGAGCCCAGCTGTGAAGAGTCCACCAAGGCTTGGGGCGGGGTGGGGGGGTGGGGGGTTGGTGTAATCTGTGCTGCATTGAGACAAGGACCCTGGCTGTCCGTGGGTATGGCGTCATTGGGGGTCTCAGGCATAGAAGCTGGAGACCCCAAAGGACTTTGCTGCACCTTTGGAGATAACTTCCACAGGCCCCTTCTTAGGCGGCGGCCCACTATCATCCAATTCTTGCAGCTAATGTTTACATAATACCTACTAAGTGCCAAGAGTGGGAACTGCTCCTATTAGGTGTGTAAGGTGAACTCCCTGGGGGGGGGTAGGTGACAGGCCCCTGAACAGCACCTCTAGAGGACAAACCTCATCTACAACCTATGCCCTGGCTCCATAGCATGAAGTCCCTCCTTTGGACTGTTTCTAGGGACAGCCCCCCACAAGTCCCATCTTGCTGTGGTACCTTGCTACAAATGGCCCACAAAAGCAGAGTTTGACTGCAGGGCTTCCACTCAGTCAGGCTGGCCGCTGGCCTCCTGAAGCTTTACGTGCCTATGTGTACAGCCACAGCCACTCAACAGATTTGTGGTCCATTAAAAAAGAGAATTCAGTCAGGCATTATGGCACATGCCTTTCATCCCTGCACTCGGGAGGCAGAGGCAGGAGTATCTGTCCGGGTTCGAGGCCAGCCTGGTCTATGTAGTAAGTTCCAGCATAGCCAGAGCTACGTAGGGAGACCCTGTCTCAGAGAGGGGTGGCAGGGGGCAGGGGTGGTGTGGTGGGGGAAGGTGGGCAAGGGACTATGAATTCATTCCTCAGAGGGCAGAGAGAGGTCATTCAGCTGAGGTCAGCATCACTCAGCAAGGCTCCTGGCTGGGCTTGCTGAGACACAGCTGTAGGGCAATCAGGCCAGGCCTGGGCATTCACAGCAAGTCAGAGGGCCTGACGCCATAGGTGGTGGCTGCAGGGCAGTGACACACTGTGGGCCCTTGGGCAGCCCCAGGTCTTGGCACCCTTGTACCTTGTCCACTTCAAGCCCTTAGGATGGTGTCAAGAGAAGAGCCCAGTGCAGGGAAGGCTGCAGATAGAAACAGGAGAAGGAGTCCAGGCATGCGCACAATTCACAACGTCATCCAGCAAGTTGGCTCCTGCTACAGGCTGTGCAGGGAGCATGGAGAGACAAAGGCAGAAGAGAGAGAGAGAGGACCATGCAGTAAGAAGACCCTTGTCTACATTCTAATGTAAACTCTTCCACTAAGACACACCCTTGAGCAAGTCCTGATCTCGCTAGGTCTTTGTTTTCTCATCCGTAGAACGAAGACCATGCTGGCGGCTTTCTCAGAGATTGTCCAGTAAAATAATAAACTTCAGGGATGAGACTGGTTCCTCAGTTAAACCCTGGCCTGGCATGGAGGAAGCATGACCAAAAGATAATTTAATTAATTAATGATTAACTTCAGTTTAGTTACAGAGCCTGATGCTCGTACAAATGAACCCTAGTTTCTACTAAAAATAAGTGACCCAGCCAGGGGTGGTGGAGCACACCTTCAACGCCAGCCAGCACTCTGGGGGTGGAGGCCGCCCGGTGGAGCTTTGTGAGTTTGAGGCCAGCCTGGTCTACACAGAAATTTCAGACCAGTCAGGGCCACATGGTGAGACACTGTCCCGATAAGTAAATAAATAAGTAAACAAATAATTCAGTGTGGTTTTGATTTTGTTAAAACTCCCATTAGACTTGTGGCGTCTGCTTCCCTGGGCTATGAGACGCGAGCTTCTGTGGTTTTATCCAGATCCACTGACAGGCCTGACCTCTCCAGGAAGCCAGATTTCCATCACAAAGGGAAAATACCATTGTTATTCTCATTTTTCAGAAGGAGAAACTGAGTCTCAGAGCAAAGCCTCAGGCAGACAGCTGCTGTGAGGTTGGGGACAGTAACTAGGATTAGATGAGAGCCCTTCCCTGCCTCCACTGCCCACCCTACCCCAGGCACTTCTACCAACCCAGCGGGGTGGGGGTAGGGGTCGTTGGTTCTTCTGGAACAATCCTACTGCTCAGAGGAGTAGCTGCAAGCCTCACGAAAGGATTGGTCCACTACCCCTCAACCAGAGTCTGAGCAGATCCTGAGGAGAGGGAGGAGTTCAGAGGAAGCAGGGGTGAGTGGAAAGGGTAAGGCCACCACTGAGGCAATGACCAGAGCTTGGAGCCAGAGAAGACAAGAAAGACACTAGCGGGAATGGGGTGTCCAGGTGGGACGGGCAGCAGAACCCAGAATGGCGGACCTACAAACAGGCAGTAGGAACGAGCTTAGGGGGTAGCTGGAGCAGGAAGAGGAAACTAGGGAGACAGAGGCAGCTATGTAGCCCCAGGCCTGTTAAGGGACCTGGCCCCCAGGATGACATTGAGCCTGGGAGTCAGCCACCACCATGATCACTCAACTCACAGGATCAAAGGGTCGACGCAAGTGGGTCAGCCTGCTTGGAGACAACAGATCACGCGGGGCGCGGCCCGTGTGGGCCCAGTGCCTTGGTCAACGCCACCCATTTGTCCAGCAGCCCGGGACGGAAGCCTCTAGGCCTTTCCACGCAGTACTGTCGTCAGCCAAGTCACATGGGGGCAGGCAGCAGTGGGGCTATGGCGCCTTCCGGTGGCTTCTCCGCCTCCACCCCGCCCCTCAGGATACCGCTACCACGTTTGGAAAACAACCGAGGAAATCAAGTGGAAACACAAATCCGCCACCCGGTTCCTCCCGTTCCCCCGGGCCAGACACCCCCACCCAACTCTCCACCCCCTAGCACAGGGAGGCAGAGCCAGCACAGCTTGGTTTGCTTTGGCGAGGCCCCATGGGCACTGTGGCTCTTTCCCAGAATTCCCAGCAGCTAGGCCTATCACCCAACCCATCCTCCCCAGAGGAACTTGGGGCACCAGGCTTGAGCCCCTTCCTTCCTCACCCCCAACCCTCTAGACTCCAGAAAATGACCTGCCTGGCTTTTCCCAAAGACAGATAATCACCCTGGTCAGGTCCTTTCTTCTGCGGCTCTGTGCAAACTGGCAAGTGCTGAACCGGTACCCTCTTGCTTTCACACATGCCAGATTGGAGAAGCTGACCCCATTTAGAAGACAGGAATTATGGATGGCAAGAAGGGTCCCTGAAGCCACACATCTCTGATTAGAAGTCCCTTAGTCCACAAGCACTTGCTTCACTGTCCCCCAATCTGGCCACCTCACCTTTCCCAGCTTGACCGCCCCTAAACACAAGTCCCTACTAACTCCATGCCCCCTACTTCCCTTGCCCAGGTCTGGCTCTGGACAGACTCTTGCTCATTCTTCAAGGCTTAGCTCCACTGTCCTCTGCCAAGCTCCGGACCTCAGAAGAATGTCACTCGTTGCCCCTTGTGTGTGTGCATGGTTTCAGTGTGTGGCATCATTGGGTCCTTACCCAGTGTCTGACCAAAGGCAGGGCCCAATGGAGGTGGGCAGAGGGCATGAGCAGTGGCGATGGTGGGCAGAATCGAGCTTGGGAGACAAGACCCTTCACACCCTTTAGGGCTCCTTCTTCCTGCTCTGGGTTTAATCACAGTAGTCAATGCCCCCAACCTCTCCTGGGCCCCAGCTTCCAGGGTGCAGCAAGGTTCCTTGCTCAGAGGTTTGCTGAGGTGCAGGGTGGGGGTGAGGGTCGGGGAGTGTGCTTGTGGATTTTAGGTCACTTCCTACCAGGAAGTGTTTCTTGGAGGGTCCCAGCACAACCCCTGTGCTCTGCTGGGGTTGGCCATTTAGAAAGTGGACAGAAGCATCCAGATTTCAGACCGAAACAGAGTCCAAGAAAGAGCAGACCAGAGCCCTAGGAAGGGGTTGGTGGATATGAACAACGGCTTGTGGGAAAAACTGCTGTGGCTGATGACCAGCCGTGAGGGTGATGAATTCGAAAGCCTCATGCCTAGATCATTCAGGAACAGTGAGGCCATTGATGCGCAAGGAAGTGGTGGGGGCAGGATGGTGACACAGGTTCAGGACGTGGATATTTTGGGGCTAGAGGCAACTCTAGACATCCCATATGAGGGAGTGGCAGGCAGATGAAGAAGAGCAGCCACCTAGTCAGGAAACCTGGGACCAGGGCCTGCAGGTGGCAGGAGGCTAAGGCTGGGGACTCTTCAAGGTCACAGGTGTGAGGTTTGTGCTAAGCTGACAGAACCCAGAAGGGAATGACCCTCATTCTCCACCCTCAGGAGTTTGATGTCCTAGAGAGGAGATGGACATGGCCACAGTCCTAGCTGGGTCTTAGGAGTGACCAAAGGCATGGAGAGGACCCTGGGGAGGAATAAGGGGGACGGGGAGGGTGACAAGAAGCAATAATGTCAACACTATCCCAAATAACCTCCTCTGTGTCAAGGGCATCCCATTTAAGCCTGGCAGCCATCATACAAAGTCCAAGCCACGCTGTGGTAAAGATGTTAGTAGGATAACTGATGATTCATAAAGCCGAGACCTGGAGATGAGAGAGCAGCAATGCTGATTCCCTGGCATTTGATAATTACATTGTAATTAGGTGAAAGAACACCTTGTTTTAATGAAAATGCGAATGAAGATTCATTTCAGCACCCGTCCTTCGACAAGCAGTGCAAGTGTACATGATGTATAGCGTGTGTGTGGTCGTGCATGTCACGTGCAAGCACACAGAAGGGTGGAAAAGAAAATGTAAGACGATAGACCAGATGAGGTCAAATGGCAAGCTTTGTGGCACATTTGAATTTTTGCGCTATTTTAGTGGGCTCTTCTATCAGATATGTTGCTTAAAAATAAAACAAGCTGGAGAGACGGCTCAGTGGCTAATAGTGCTTCCTGCCGTTCCAGAGGCCCTGAGTTCAACCTTCAGCACGCACGTGGGGCAGCCCACGACTGTCCATAACTCCAGCTCCAAAGGGCCATACACCCTCTATGGCAGCCCCTCTCCACATACGTATAAATAAATAATAAAATAATATTTAAAAAATCTAAATAAAAAACAGAATCTACAGGACAATAAAGTACTATGTGAAAACAAATTCCAAGCATTGCCCCTGATTGATAAATGGCTCTGAGAAGGATCAAGCAGACTGGAGGCCATGTTGGATCCCAGCCCTTTGGACTAGGACTTTTTCCAGAGACAGGGAGGGAAGGGCAATGCCAGATGTACCAAGGCCCAGAGACCCATCCTGTCGCAGGTTGAGGTGTGGGTGGTTTAGAGTCTCTGGTGGCTCTTACTGTCTTCAAGCCCTTTGTACTCCCTGTATGCCTCATCCCTTGCTAGCTGGTCGGTTTGTCCCACAAATGAGCTAAGCGTGGAGTGGGAGAGGCCTGCTCTTCACCCTTGTGCAGTCCACCTCATCCTGTCCCTAACGCCTTCCCATACCCGGTCCTCCAGTGACCTCACACAGCCCTGCACGTGGGGTGAAGTGTGCCTGAGTCAAAGCTAAAGCTGAGGTGTAGGTCAGGGTCTCAGACAGACAGAGAGGGCTTGCCACCCTGGCTACCATCTGCTTGTCCCCTGGAGTAAACAATAAACCAGCACAGAAGGAGAGCTGGGTACTGCACCCTGCAACCCTGGAGGGGCAGCGAGCTGGAGTCAACTTACCCAGCTCAAGAGAGCTACCTGCTCAACTTTGCCTTACACTTCTAAGCTGTGGTTTTCCCTTGGAAACTTGATCCCGGTTGAAGGGAGATTTTACCACTGTGAGAGTCCATCACCCTCAGAGCTGGTTACTAAACTCCCTCCCACCTGCAAACTGCTGCCCAGGGCCCTTCGCCTGACTCCCCTAAAGTCTTCCTAAATCTGTCAAGCACACTGGTGAGTCTTGGATTCATGAAGTTGTCAATGTGCTCAGAATCACTTAGTGTCCCCCACTGGCCACTAATAGAAGCCCAAACATTCCCGTGGGATTTCCAGTCCGGCCCCAGGCAGGCAGCCACTGTTGTGAGCTGGTATGGAACAACCCTTCATGCCTTGGTCTAAGCCACATAGGAAGAGGTGACACTGGGTACTCCAGAGAGAGACTTGGTGGAACAACAGGGAGTTGGACTGAGGCTCTGGAACCGGGAGGGAGCTGGGAAACTGAATCCAAAATAGTCTACCATTGGCCGCATGCTACCCAGGCTCTGGTGCAGAGATTGGCTGCTGACTTCAGTCATGGCAAACACAGGGGCCAGCACAACCATACCTGTGCTATGTGGAAACCAGTTCCCCTGCTCTCTGGTCAGTCTCCTCAACTCCTCTATGTCCTTCAAAACTCAACCCAGATGCTACCTCCTGGAGAGTTCTTGCCCATGTCTATCAAGTACTCACTCTGACCCGTGCCCTCACAGCACTGAGCAGTGCTCACCCGACTGTTACCCCCTAGGCTACAGCCCCCCTGAAACAGAACCCAGCAGGCTTAGGAACCTGCTTTCTGAGTGGGGGCTGCCTCTCGTTACCTCAACTGTCATCCTCCCTCCCTCCCGGGCCTCAATTCTTCCCCTCTGTTTTGGGTTTTCTCTGAGCTTTGAGGTCAAACTAGGGTTTCATTTGATTTTAGTTTTTTGTTTTGTTTTGAAACAAGGTTTTCCTCTGTAGCCCAGGCTGGTTTAGAACTGAGCAATCCCCTGCTTCAGCCCCCTGAGTTCTGGGATCCTTCTCCTCTCTGTCTAAACTAGATTTAGACGGTAGCCTACTATGCTCTCCTCCAAGGGCCATGAGGACACCTGACACGGCACCTCTTCTTTTTAAAAAATGATTCATTTACTTGATTTATTTTTATTTTTTTAAATATTTATTTATTATGTATACAATAGTCTGTCTGTGTGTATGCCTGCAGGCCAGAAGAGGGCACCAGACCTCATTACAGATGGTTGTGAGCCACCATGCGGTTGCTGGGAATTGAACTCAGGACCTTTGGAAGAGCAGGCAATGCTCTTAACCTCTGAGCCATCTCTCCAGCCCCCTCATTTACTTGATTTATTAATGTATATGAGTAATGTTGTGCCTTCATATATGTCTGCACCATGTGCATGGCTGGTGCCTGTGGAGGCCAGAAGAGGGCATTAAATGCCCTGGAACTAGAGTTATGGAAGGTTGAGAGCCTCCCTGTAGGTGCTAGGAATTGAACCCGGATCTTCTGCGAGAGCAGTAAGTGCTCTAAACCTGAGCTGTCTCTCCAGGTTTGTTTGTTTGTTTGTTTTTGAGACAAAATTTCTCTGTGTATCCCTGGATGCCCTGGAACTCACTCTGTAGACCAGGCTGACCTTGAATTCAGAGATCCAGCTGTCTCTGCCTCCCGATTGCTGGGATTAAAGGCCTGTGCCACTGCCGCCTGGCCTCTCTTCCTCCTAATCTAAGGAGGAAGCTTCCTGTCTCCTTCCCTAAGCTTCAGTCCTTGGCGGGCAATGCTCCCCGCTCTGCCGCCATTACTCCTACTCTGCAGACTTCCCTGGCAGTTTTTCAGGGTGCTTTATTTTCTCAGATTGTGCTTCCTGAAGGGACACAGACTGTGCCCCCCAAAACCAGTCTCCCTAGCTCCCTAGTAGAGACACACAGAACCCTAAGTGCTCATGAGTGGACTGGGAAGGTATGGCCTGTGCTTGCAGGCTATGGCATATTAGCAGAACCCCCATTCAGATGGGCCTGTCTGTCACAGCGAGCGCTCCCCTGAATCCCAGGGGAGCAGCTGCATGCTGCTCCATCAGTGCGTGCGGCAGAGGAGTAGTCTAATGGGCACAGGCCCAGGCCATGCACTGACGTGAGCAGGTATGTGTATGGGAAGATGAGCTTCCTCGCACCGCAGATAAGATGTAGTGGCCATGCAGTCACCACCGTCTCTGATCCATGCACAGGCAGAGACGGCGCACACTGCACATTTGCGCTGACACACCTGCACACAAGTACAGACACCCTGCCTCTGTAATCTGTTGCAGGTGTCCGCATGCTGTCCACTGGGGACCACAGGAATCTCTCAAGGGCCTTTTATTCTCTCTTAAAGAATTACCGATTTTATAAATGAGAGGGGCACACACATACAAAGAGAGAAAGACAGAGCAAAAGCAAGCAAGAGTGTATGTGCGCCTTCGTACCTGTGTGCAAGTCAGAGGACGACTTGGAGTCAGTCTCTCGTTCCATCATGGGGTGTCCTGGGAACTGAACTCAAGTTGTCAGTCTTAGCAACAAGAGTCCTTACCACTGAGCCATGTCACTGGCTCCTTATACGATTTTTTTTTTAAAAGATAGGGTCTCATGTAGATCAGGCTGGCCTCAAACTCCATTAAGTAGTCAAGGATGACCTTGAACTTCTGATCTTCCTGTCTCCACATCCCAAGTGTTAGGGTTACAGGTGTGTGTCTCTACACCTGGTTTATACAGTTCTGGAGATAAACCCAGGGTTGATGCACACGAAGCAGGCACTCTACTAATTGCGTTATAGCCCCAGCCCCTCTCAAGGGTCGTGAAATCCCAGAGTCAAAGGCTACCTTCACCCACAGCAGTGTCTCACAGCACAAGAGAGACAGACCCTGCTCTGGTTCTTTGCCTGTCCTCATGTGGTCCCCTTCCACATTCCTATCTTCATCTTCTCTGTCTCTCTTGTGCATGGGGAATCAGAACGTGCCCAGGCCTGGGGGAGGGCAGAGCATCCAGACAGGTGGCAGGATGTCAAGGCGAAGCGCTCCAGGGGTGGGGGTTGCTCTGGGAGGCTCCTGGTTTACGCAGCTACAATGGTTCAGGATCTCGTCTCTGACACCTCCTTCCTAAAAAACCAATGATTCTAGGCAGCTCCAGGCCTCCCTCTAGCCCAGCTGGCCTCTGGGTAGCACAGTGGCCGGGCACAGCAGCGCCATAGAGCAGCCACTGTGATGCAGTGGGCTGACAGGTGTCTGCCCTACAGTAAGTGTTCCATAAACATTAGCAGCTGGCCTTATGAGGCTAGAGGGGGTGGCATCCAAAGTCCTTGCTGAGCTAGAGGCTGGGAGGTTCATGAAGATGAGCTGGGACAGACAGGGAGAGAAGGAGGGGTGGCTCCTGGCCTCTGCATGGACACGCGACACATGCGCACATGCTCCAAGGTGTACCCATGCACACACGCTCCAAGGTCTACCCATGCGCACACGCTCCAAGGTGTACCCATGCGCACACGCTCCAAGGTGTACCCATGCGCACACGCTCCAAGGTGTACCCATGCGCACACGCTCCATGGTGTACCCATGCGCACACGCTCCATGGTGTACCCATGCGCACACGCTCCATGGTGTACCCATGCGCACACGCTCCATGGTGTACCAGGGAAGCAAGCGAAGACAGTGAGCGGCCGAGCCCTGTGGAGGAGGATAGAGAAATGTGATGGGCCCCTATCTATACAAGAGCAGAGAAGTGGGTGGAGCAAGTTCTCGACAGAAGGACCACCTGAACAAATGCCCACAGACTGCTGGGCACCATGGTTGGGGGCAGTCACTGTGAAACCCTCAGCCTCAAGAGAATCACAACCGCGTAAAGCAGCACAGAGACAGGTGAGCTAGCCTTGATCCTGATCCCCATGACTGTGCACAGGAGCTCCTACCCCACTCAGGATGTTGTGCCCCCCTTCAAGCTCTGTGCCTTTGTTTACATTGCTTCCTTACAAAGATGTCACTGCCTCTTAGAAGCACTGGCATCCAGTTCGCTTTGTCTATTATCATCAACAGACAAACCTAAACTAATGGGAAACTCAGACTAGTTGAATGAATGAATGAATGAATGAATGAATGAATGAATGAATGAAGCAACTATCACATCTCAGTGCGGATGAGTCACCTGATGACTGAAGCCAATGGCATGTGACCACACTGCACAACTCAGAGGACACCACCAACACGCTCCTGCAGGCCAGCACCACCACGAAGCCTAGCTGCCACCATCACCACAACCACGCGGAGAGTGACTTTCTCTCCTGTACCCCTCCCCACCCAGCTGCCACCCACGCACACTTTCTCTCTTGCCTGGGGCAGCTGGTGGGAGGGGGCTGGGCCAAACTGGCGACTGGGGGAGGCTGGGAAAGTCCAGGCTGTCTCTCTTGGGGGGGACGGGGACTGTGTGCTGGGATGCTTACGGGGATGGAGGAAGGGAGGGTCGACAGCCCGTACAGCTGCGGTCCCCTTCCCAGCAGCCTGCCTGGGCACAGAAAGGTCTCTTTGTTCTCTGCCTTTAAAGGCTAAGAGAAACACTTACGCATGGCAAATTAGCCCAAAAATGTATTTCTCTAAAGCACCCGATTGTCTCCCCAGCCTGCAGCTGCAGGGAAGTCCCAGGGAGCTAGGGAGGGGCAGCTTTGGGTGACCCTGGGGGACGGAGAGGAGGTGGGGAAGAGAGGCCGTCTTGCCTTCCTGCCTCTGCTCTCAGACTTCCAGTCACAGAAGGGCACAGCTGGGGAGGGTCTTGGGGTTAGGGAGACAACCCAGCCTTGTATTACAGAGAGGGAAACTGAGGCTGAGAGAAGTCATACTGCAGTGAGGAGCACTGACCTGTGGCCGGAAAGTTCCCTTGGACTGTTCTCTCTGCTTTGTCCTCGCTTGAGCGAAGAGGCTCACGGACCCCATGATCAGCCAAGTCAGCTGCCCCAGGTATGGAAGAAAAAGGAACCTGCTCACTTGGCTTATCCTTTGCCCACTCAGGGCCAGAAGGGGGACGAGGCCACACCTACCATGCCTCCTCCTGAGCCTGGAGTTGCTGTCAGACACTTGAAGGCTGACAGGCCCAGGGGAGGTAGAGGCCAAGGCTGAGGCCCACGGAAGGATCCCTCCCTAGGGGCAGCAGGAAGGTCACCTTGATCAGGAAATGAACAAGTCAGGTAAGGAGAAAGTTCCAGAATTCCACACAGTGTACTCCCGGAACCAGCTCTCTGTGGACCCTACCAGCACAACTAGGTCCCCAAAGATGAATAGGGCATAGTTGTGTCCCCAGTGAGCTCACAGTCCTATGAGAGAGACAGATGAGCAAATGGTACCAAAAGTGTCCCACTGGGAGAAATCCCATAGATAGAACAAAACCAAGCTCCCCAAATCCAGGGAAGCCAATATGGAGGTCTTTCCCAAAGAGGGGTCCAGGCCTTGAGACTAAGAGTGGGAGGAGGGCCATGCCAAGGTGGCTCCTGTAAACCACTCTTGTGACAACCACCTCAGACCTTGATTCTGTAGAATCCATAGATCATTTCTGAGCCCAGCCTGTGGTGGACAGACAAGACAGGACCGCACCCTGGGGGGCTCATCCACCAACTGGGTGAAGTGAATTTTCTATGCAGGAAACTGCCCAGCCAGCACAAACTGCCCCCAAACACGTTCAGCTCTGTGAGATGATCAGATTCTTGGTGCACACTGGGGTAGGGAGGCATCCAACAGGACTGTCGCAAGAAGTGAGCACCAGACACTGGATGAGCCAAGCCTGTTGCCGAGGCATATGGCAGTTGCTAGGTGCAGGTGCGGGACATACACACAGGCAAAACATTCAAACACATAAAAGAAATAAATCTAGCCGGGCGGTGGTGGCGCACGCCTTTAATCCCAGCACTCGGGAGGCAGAGGCAGGCGGATCTCTGTGAGTTCAAGGCCAGCCTGGTCTACAAGAGCTAGTTCCAGGACAGGCTCCAAAACTACAGGGAAACCCTGTCTCGAAAAACCATAAATAAATAAATAAATTTTTTTTTCTTGCTAATTTTGCTCTGAAAATAAATATTTTTAAAAATGTAGAGTACATAGATGAGAGACTGGTGAGAGGGCTTAGCAGGTGAAGCCTCCTACCTCAAGCCTGACTCCAAGTTTGGTCTCTGAGACCCACATGGTAGAAAGAGAGATCTACACACACCCACACTAGATAGATAGATAGATAGATAGATAGATAGATAGATAGATAGATAGATAGATAGATAGATAGATAAGTGTAGGTTTTTGTTTGTTTGTTGTTTTTGATTTTTCGAGACAGGGTTTCTCTGTGTAGCTTTTTTTTAATATTTATTTATTATGCATACAACATTCTGCCTCCATGTATGCCTGCAGGCCAGAAGAGGGCATCAGATCCCACTATAGATGGCTGTGAGCCACCATGTGGTTGCTGGGAATTGAACTCAGGATCTCTAGAAGAGCAGTCAGTCAGTGCTCTTAACCACTGAGCCGTCTCTCCAGCCCCTCTGTGTAGCTTTTTGAAGACTGTCCTGGAACTCGCTCTGTAGACCAGGCTAGCCTCCAACTCACAGAGATCTGCCTGCCTCTGCCTCTTGAGAGCTAGAATTAAAGGTGTGAGCCACCACTGCCCAGCAAGTGTAGTTTATTTTTATTTTATTTTATTTTTGCCTCAGGGTCTTTCTATGAAGTCTTGGCTAGCCTGTGAGTCTCTATGGAGACCAGGCTGGCCTCAAACTCAAAGAGATTCGCCTTTACCTCCCAAACGCAAAGATTAAAGGTGTGTGCCACCACACCAGACTTGTAAGTGTAATTTTAAAAAGCTAAGGAGTATGTGTGAGTGTGCAAATGAGTATGAATGGAACAGGTGTGTATCTGAGTGTCCTGTGGTTGTATGCAAGTGTGTGAGGTTGTGCACCTATGCCTCTGTGTGTGTGCTATGGTTGTATATGGCTGTGTGCTCCCCTGTGGGTGTTCATGCCTGTGAATGCATATGCTGACTAGTGTGCACACTTGCATTTGAGCATGTACATGTCAGTGAATTTTGGGCGTGTGTTTGTGGTGTCTGCTAGGTGCATGCATGTGACTCAATAGAAGGAGCCAAGTTGCCTGGGCAATGTCCTCTTGAGTGGCTACGGAGACCATGAAGATGTCCAGGAGACTGGTCTGCTATGGGTGAAGCTGTCACTCGACATGTTGTTCCCTGGCTCAAGGTGACACCAGCAGTTGAGCCAAATCCTGAGTGGTGCATGGCCCCCTCTCCTACAGTCTAGATTTGCGCCTCCAGCAGAAGCCAGAGCTATTACACAAGACTGATGGACCCCCTCACAAGCACACCCTGCTAGTGAGGGGCTCCTCAGGCAGACTCTAAAATACCACCCCTCACCTCTCTCACAACTTGCCTGCTCAGGAATCCTCAGTTAGCCATCAAGTGTCTAACTTCATTGGGCCTTCCCTTTCCTCCCTAGGCGCCCCATAAGGTTTTTCTCACAGGCAGAGAGTGCAGTCCTGGAGTGTGGAGCTGAGACCACGGGAAACTTGTCAGTGATCCCTCTATAAAACAGCAGAGAAACTGAAAGCAGACTCAAGGATGCCAGGATGCCCCTGTTCCTAGCAGCGTGACTCACACAGCCAAATGATGGATCAACCCAGGGACCATGGACAGCCAATGGGCAAACAGATAGTATTCAGTGCCATGAAGGACATCATATTGTTCACCATAAAAGGGAGGCAGGGAGACTAGGCGATGATGGGTCAGCAGGTGAAAATGCTTGCCATTCAATCCTGACGACCTGAGTTTCATCCCTGGGACCCAGAGAAAGGAGGCAAGAGAGAACCAGCTTCACAGATTTATCTGCCAACTTCCACGTGAGCACCATGGCAATCGTGTCCACATACACACATTGTGCACATGCTATGCCATGGATGACCCTTGAAGACATGTGTTAAGTGAAAGAAGCCAGAAACAAAAAGACTTCTCTTAAATAACGGACCTGGAGTGGGCAAGATGAGAGGCAGAGAGGAGAGCCGTGGTTACCAGTGAGGGGGAGGGGAGCTGCTTGGAGAGTTAGTGCCTCAGAGGCACAAAAATTTCAATTTAGAAAGATGAAAGAGCTGGGAGGAGGAAGAGAATATGTTTAATCCCAGCATTCGGCAGGCAGAGGCAGGCGGATCTCTATAAGCTTGAGGCCAGCCTGGTCTACAGCGTGAGTTCCAGGACAACCAGGACTACACAGAGAAACCCTGACTTGAGAAAAAGATGAGAAAGTTGTGAAAATGGAGGTGGTAACAGTTGCATGGTGTGAATGCAACTAATGCCACTGTACACCCAAACAGGGTTGAGATGGTTACCTGAATATGGGTACTTTTTATACATGTACAATCGCACTCAAGCGCGAGTTGGGTTTTGTTGTTTTGTTTTGTGTGCGCGTGCGTGTGTGTGTGTGTGTGTGTGTGTGAGCTGGGAATTGAATCCAGGGTCTCATGCATGCTAAACTGCATCTTCAGCCTCTGAAAGATTTCTGGAGAGACACTAAACCAAGACAGTTTTATAAATGTCACTTCATGGTTTGGTTTTGTTTAAGACAGGGTCCCATGTTGTCCTTAGCTGGCTTCAAAGTCACATGTATCAGAGGATGACCTTAAATTTCATATCATTCAGCCTCCCCCTCTTGAGTGCTGTGATTATGTCATGCCATCACACCTGCTTTGTGTAGCGCAGGGAACCGAGGTCAAGGCGTCCTGCACTCTAGGCAAGCATTCTGTCGACTGAGCTATAATGCAGTGCAGTTCTATAGATTTTAGGAAAGCATCCTTGCTTTGTAACCTGTTGTGACTGAGGGTGAGTGAACAACTTTGACAGGTGTCACATCCCAGGATCCTACTGTCCCACACCCAGCACGTGTGCAGGTAGAGTGGGGGTATAGTACCTGTGCCAACGACTAGTGTGATTGAGTCCCCTGTCAGGCAGTTTCTTTCGGTCATTCCAGTCCCATGACAGCCCAGATTCTTCAGAAAAGCCCAGGGCTCCCCAAAGGGACACCAAATGGACAAGTGGGGTACAGAGAGCCTCTGCTCTTCTTCCCATTTTCACTTTTATTGTCACTATCTTAAGGCTTCTACTCTGAAAATGTGTAATACAGAACTCACATTTAAGTTGTAAATAGAGAAATGACTCTGGCTTGGGACGCAAGCAGACCCTAAGAGAGGGTCTCTGGGATGCTCTCTGTCCAACCTCCAGGACACACGCCAACTGCAGCAATGGCTTCAGTCACCAAACTGGCCCCTGGGGGCTGGAGCATGGCTCAGTGGCAGGAATTGCTCCTAGCATGTGTGAGTTCAACCCTCAGCACCACTGCAAACCAAAACGCTGGCATCTGAATTGTTTTTTCATTTACTGATTATTTTTGGATGTGGGTGTTTCGCCTGCATGTGCATCCACATGCTACATACATGCTTGGTGTCTGCAAAGGCTGTAGAGGGTGTTGGGTCCCCTGGAACTGGAGCTACAGGTGGTTTTGAGATGTCATGTGAGATGTCTCTCTGGGGCATCTGATTCTTGCTCTCTACGCTCAGGAGGTAAATAGCTTCAGCTAGTGAGGACTCTGCATTCTGGGGTCTTTATGCTCCACATTCTTACCAAGAAGGTACACAGTGGGGCAAATCTGAGACAGTAGCTCAGGCCATTGCAGGACAAACATGTGGTCCCATTTAACAGGCAGGAGCCGTGAGCCTTGCATCCTCACAGGCCCCTTCCAGAGAGACCCACTGGTACCAGGGCTAGAAGGCACCAGAACCAGGGCTCAGTCCCACTGAATCTAACCCAAAACTGTGCTATCTATCACTGGTTGCTCCTTGCAGGGACTTTATTCTTCCTTGAGGAAACACTCCTCAGAACCACCACACCAAACATTAGCAAATCTGGGCACAAACTCCAGCCCAGCCAAATACCTGCCTGGTCTATTTCTCCACATCTAAATTTCAAAGTCAGTAATACCAGGAAACCTTCCTTGGTCCTTTCCCTAGCTGGGCAGCCTGTGATCCCAGGCCTTCCCCTGCTAGGGGCTCTGCCAGCAAAGCAGTGGTTCCCCCAGCAGCGAACAGGCTTGTGTGGGATTCCCCTCTGTGGACTGGATGCTCAGCAAAGACTCAGGATACCGTAGACAGCCGGCCAGCGAGGGTATGCATGAGAGGCTTAGGAGGCCCCTTGGTCCCTTTGGGCCCTGACATGGTATGTATGCTGACCCTCATAACAGAAGTCAAACGTCTAGGAGATAGGCATGGAGAAAAGAAGAGAAAGACAACAGTGACCAGAGCAGGTATCCTTGTCCCCTTAGCCTCTGAATAGAGGCAGCAGGAAAGATCCAGAAAAGCCTGAGAGTGGTGTCAGGGGAGGGAGGGGTAGAAGCAGAAGCCAGGCTTCTCTTTGTTTAGTTTTTTTGTTTTGTTTTGTTTTTTTGTTTTTTTTGTTTTGTTTTGTTTTGTTTTTGGGTTTTTTTTTTTTTGGACAGGCTCTCTTGTAGCCCAGGCTAGCCTCAAACTCCCTATGTAGTCAAAAATGGTCTTGATTCTGATCCTCCTGCCTCTACTTGCCAAGTCCAAGCATTATGGGTGTATACCATCACGTCTGGTTTCATGCTGGGGATCCAATCCAGGTTTTGGGGGGCCCCACCATCCTCCGTGTCCTCACATTGGACCCATCTCTACTTGCTTTGGTCACGTGCCTGTAACCAGCATTTGTTTGGATGGTATAGGAGAAAGGTATGTGGCACATAGGACTGTGACTGACCTCTGGCCTGACGGTCACCCTGCCCAGCCACCTCTAAGCTGGTCCTTGCTAGGCCTTGGGGCTATTTCTGATCTTGGAGCATCTCCAACTACCAGTAAGTCATCACGAGTTCTCAGCTGACAGGTTATGCAAGGTTCAGGCACTGGTCATGTGGGATGTCCGGGACCCTTGTGGGACCCTACGTGCTGAAGAAGCAGCACGCACAGCTCACAATGATGGATAGAGAAGGCATCAACATGCCTCCATGCTGACCTACCCATGTCACACTTATGCCCCTAACACTAGTTCAGCCACCATCACCCAGACTTAGGAGCAGCTCCATGGGGACATATTCCTAAAAGGCAATGTTCTACCAGCATATCTGCACATGGTCAGGGGCTCCTCAACGTCTCTTCTTTTCCTGGCCCGACCTCTTCTACCCCACCCTCTCCAGTCTCTCTGCATTAGCCATGTTTCCCAACCCCCAAGCGCCTCTCCACAGACACAGCTCCAGACAGGGTCTTGACCCATATCACAGCTGAGTCCTGGCCCCAGGCCAGCCACAGACAGAGCCCTTGACACTGGCTATAGATTGTCCATCAAAGCTGGGTGATTGCCAGAGGCCTTTACCCAGCCTGACCCTGGCCCTGACCCCAGCCTGCAGCCCGACCTTAAACCCAAAGTGAACACTTACCAGCCTTGATCTTGGTGACAGACATGAACCCTAATCCTGAGTCAAAAATGAATACTTTCCTTGGTCATAGACTAAGCCTCAAGCCCAGCCTGAACCATTATCCTCCCTCAAGAATGAATACTCACCCTGTCTCTGACAGTCTGTCTACTGAGCCCTTTTCCATACCCTACATCACCCTGATCCTTGGCCTGGACAGGACCCTTATCCTGAGTCTGGATCTTTTTTTTTCTTTTTCTTTTTCTTTTCTTTCTTTTTTTTTTTTTTTTTTTTTTTTTTTTTTTTTTTTTTTTTTTTTTTTTTTTTTTTTTTTTTTTTTTTTTTTTTTTTGAGACAGGGTTTCTCTGTGGCTTTGGAGCCTGTCCTGGAACTAGCTCTTGTAGACCAAGCTGGGCTCAAACTCACAGAGATCCGCCTGCCTCTGCCTCCCGAGTGCTGGGATTAAAGGCGTCTGCCACCACCGCCCGGCCTGAGTCTGGATCTTGAGTAAACCCTGACTTTCTCCTACAATGAATTCCCCCCACCCCAGCTACAGACTGAGCCCTGACCCTAGCTATATCCTTGGTCATGATCTTAAGCCTTAACCCTGATGCTAGTAAGAGCCCTGATCCTAGCTACGATCTGAGCCATGATCCTAACCTCTGACTAAACTCCACTCCTGACACTAGACTGAGCCATGATCTTAAGCTGAGCTCTGACTAGCCGTAGCCTGAGTCCGAGTCCTCATTCTGGCTACATATGGTCTTTACCCTAATTCTAAAACCTGGGTTCCATATCCAGCATCACATAAACCCCCACCCTGTGAAGAATATACTCAGCCATTCCCCGGACAGCAAGCTCCTAGCCAAGGAGGATCTTGGAGGATCTTGAACTTTCCACAGGTCCACATGTGGCCTTGGAAGGACAGTGGGGACAACTGTTCACACTTTGCAGGTAGAGTGGGAATCTCAGAGAGCCTTTACTTGTTCTGGGTGATTCCTAAGGCAGAGGCAGAAAAGAATTTCCCCAGAATCTGGTTTAGTCAAAGAGAGTGTTCGCACTATCATAGCGATGGGCTGGCCCAGGAGGGGGACTACAGGTGTTACAGAGGACACTAGTAGTGGCAGGGAGAAGTCCATAGCCTCAGAGACTCCTCCAGCTCTGAGAGGTCCAGGGGCTTCATGGTTCACACATCTAGATAAGCCCAGGCTGGAGGCTGACACCCAAAGAGAGAGAGACAGGCTCAGGAGCCACCTAGCAGCCTGTGACTGAGCTGGATGGGCCCATGGCTCCCCCTCTCATGTTCGGGTTCCTTTCTTTCCCCGCCCCTCACATCTCTCAGAGGCCCAGATGGGAGATGAGGCCCCCAGAGCCAAGCTGGCATTTGGTCTTATCGTTCTGGGGGCAGCTCAGGACTCTGTCCCAGCGTGTGTTTCCCCTCTGCCCAGGCTCAGCAGGACAGCCCAGGACTAGGGAGAACACCCTTCTAAGTCCAGAAGGCCAGGAAGCCTGTCACCTCTAGCACTGCCCATTTCAGTGCTTAGACCCAGAGAACGGAGAGGCAAAGCCAGCTGCCCAGGCAGCACAGGCTGGCAGGGCCATGTCGGAATGCAGACCCCAACCCTGGCACTAGCTCCACTCCAGCTGCCTCAGGAGGACCGGGGGATGGTGGGGGAACCTGGTGCCAGGCAGCAGAGGCTAGGGTGGGAGAGACTGGCTGACCCCTCACGCCACCCCCCCCAAGGCACCCCTGTCTGGCTCCATGCTGCCCAGCTGCCAGGACATCCGCCCAGGCCCAGATATCAATCCACACCAGGGCCCTTGCTCGGCTTTCTTTGCCATTCTCTTCCCTCCCCAGCTCTTCTCTCTCTCTCTCTCTCTCTCTCTCTCTCTCTCTCTCTCTCTCTCTCAACATGTCATTACAGTAGAAACAAAAAGCGCGGGGACAATGCGGGCATTGACAGCGCCCCCTCCTGCCCCTCCCCCCTCAGTGCGTGCCAGCACTCTTTCCACCCGCCCAGGGCTGGAACCACTGCCAAAGGAGCCCTGCTCATAAACAAGAGGAACCAGATAAACCAGGAACACAATAGAGGGATTTGTTGCACTCAGAATGGTGGGAACAATGTCAACGTCGCGCGCAGCTGCTTCTAAGTCCCCACCCCACCAAGTCCTGCCAAGTAGCCCCTCGCCCCCAGCCCCTCTGATTTATGAAAGGTCAGAGGGCACCATGGCTAAAGGGCCCCTTCCTTGCATCCCTCGTTAACCCTTCGGAGACAATGGTCCCTTCTCTAAGAGGTGGCGCCTGGGGGCGGGTGTCATACACAGCACTTCCTGGAGCATCCTAGGGCCGGCTGGTGACAGAGTATAATATAGGGAGGCATGGGCTCCAAGATGCCTTTGGGCCAGGCTTCATCCTTTCCCAAGTGACAGTCTCATTGGAAGAAGTCTTGCTAGTGATCCCACATTGGGTTGAAAAGAGGCACCTGACATTGCTATCCCACTATGCCCTTGGGGGCAACAGTGGTTGCTGATGCCCAGTGTGTACTGAGGCCCTTGCTAGATGCAGGAGGAGTGGGGAAGAGTGAGCTAGAGTCCCTAAGCTGGGAGGGGACAGATTATGAGTAAGTGGAAGCCCAGGGAAGTTGGCCTGGCACTACTGGCACTGGACAGGGAATAGGGAGGGTGGCAGGGCAGAATTCCAGGGCAGGAGACGCCTGAAGAGAGGTGGCAGGAGTCAGAGCAAAGCCACCAGTTCCTAGTGCCTCCCTGCTCCACTCCGTGGGGGCCAGAGAAGGTCCCCACGATTAGGGAGACAGGGACCCTCGTAGCCACCTCACAGGGCGCTTAGGAACACTGACTGAACAAGTGGTCACAAACAAGGCGTGTGATGATGCTTAGTGTGTCATGGCTACTGCTATGTAGTCTCACACCTATCCTGTCTTCCTCAAGATCCCTATGGCAGAATTGAGACTTTCCTAACAATGCACACTTGACCTGATTACAACCCGGACGTCATGTTAGCTGGGATCCCTCTCCCATTCAGCTGCTTTGGGTTGTGGGGGGGGACCCCTGAAACCAAGGATCTGGGACTGGGGAAGAGAGGAATGCTGAGGATGGCGGAGGCCCAAGCAGACTTGAGACTTTCTGAAAATATCCATATTTTAGCCCCTTCGTATTGAAGCGCCAGCCTACACTGGAGGAAGGTCAATCTCTTTCCACCTCTACCCAGAAGGGGCCCTTTGACAACGCCACCCCTCCGTCTCCCATGCAGCAACCCTCCCCCAGTCCTTTATAGAGTCTGTGATCTCTACTTTCACAATCACATGTGGAACGTCTGCTCTCCCTTCTATCAGCATTAACGAAGAAGCCAGTGTGGCAAGACAAGAAAAAGAAGTAAAAAGCAGCAAAGTGGAAAGGGCGAAAGACGACGCTCTTCACGAACAGTCACATGGAAAATCCTCAACAAATGACTTACAAAAACTCTATAATTAATAAGTCAGTTTAGTGCCAGGTAGTGGCACAAACCTTTAATTCCAGCACTCAGGAGGCAGAGGCAGGTGGATCTGCGAGTTCGAGGCCAGCCTGGTCTACAGAGTGAGTTCCAGAACAGCCAGAGCTACACAGAGCAACCCTGTCTTGAAAAAACAGTAATTAAAATAAATATGAGTCTTAAACAGTATCACCAAATAAGAAGTTCAGGAAATCGGGGCTATATTTTTTAAATCTATATGACAGTGACCCAGAATGAAGGAAAGGAGGTGCTGAACAAAACAGTGATGTGCTTGTCTAGAGACTGGAAACGGAAGATGAAGAGAGCTGTGCACAAACACTATCTGATCGATGAAAGGTTTATTTTAGACAAGAGTGTGAGGTAGCAATTTTGACACCATCTTATTCTGTATTAAGACTGAACAAATGGCTCATGGGATCAAGATGCTTGCCACTAAGCCTGATGACCTGAGCTTGATCCCCAGAACCTGAGTGGTGAAAGGGAAGAGGCAGCTCCTTCAAGTTGTTCTCTGACCTCCACACTTGTGCACACCAATACACAGTAATAAATAAACTGGAAAGCTGAACAAATGGCTAAACTCTCGCTATAAATAGCGAGGGGCAGGCAGCGAGTTAGAAATGGGCAGAGGAGAGAGGCCACAACATGCCCTGCTCTACTGCGGAAGGAGCTGCTTCCCTCTTCTTGAGTGCAAACTGCACTTAGCAATTCACCTTCCATGCCTATGAAAACCTGGTCTTTGCAGGAGAGAAACCGGCTTGTACCATCTTAACTACAGCTGGTTCACATCACCACTAAGCATGACAGTTATCACACACTGCCAAAGACCATGCAATAACCCCTAAGACCCTAAGACCATGGCCACACAACCAGTCTTGGTGGTGTTCTTCCGCCAAATCCATACCGTCCATGTGAAGAGGGAAAAAATAAACACCAGGAAAATAATAAGGATCAAGCTACAAAGTGTTCCATTCTTCAAACACGTCAAAGTCACAATACACAAGAGAAGATGCTGGAGGAACTGTCAGCATCTTGGGGACGTTTGGAGGGGACGAAGGAGATGCAACAACTGAATGTGGTGTGGAATCTGGGCTGGAGTCCTTGAGGGAGGGAAAGAAGGAGGAAGGGAGGGAGGGAAGGAAGGAGGGAGGACATTCATGGGAAAACTAAGGACATCAGAAGTCAGTAATTCATTCACTTAATAGTTTCTGCACCATATTGATTCCCTCCCTCCATCCCTCCCTCCATCCTTTCCTCCATCCCTCTCTCCATCCCTCCCTCCATCCCTCTCTCCATCCCTCCCTTCATCCCTCCCTTCAACCTCTGTTGTTGGTGGTGGTGGTTTTGGTTTTTAGAGACAGGGTTTTTCTGTACCTTTGTAGTCTGTCCTGGAACTCACTCTGCAGACCAGGCTGACCTCGAACTCACAGAGATCACCTGCTTCTGCCTCCCAAGTGCTGGGATTAAAGGATAGGGTCTTATGTAGCCCAGGTTGGCCTTAAATTTACTATACCGTTAAGAAGACCTTGAACTACTGGTCCTCCTTCCTCCACCTCCTGAGTTAGGGGCCAACCTAGTCTATAAAGTGAGTTTCAGATCAGGACTACATAGTGAGACCCTGTCTTGGGTATGTATGGGGGAACTGTTAACATCATAGAAATCTGGGTAAAGGATTTTTCTGGAATTTTTTTTTGAGTGTCCTTACAAACTTTCTGTAATTTAAACGTTTTGCCAAACTAAAACATAAAATCAAGAGAAGTAACCAACTAAAACAGCCTTAGAATATGAACTAGGTGGCTGAGAAAAGATGGCTCAGTGGGCAGAAGAACTTGCCACCGAGTCTGGTGATTTGGGTTTGTTCTCTGGGACCCACATAATAGAAAGAGAACTGACTCCTGTCTGTTGTCTTCTGAGGTCCACACACGCACCGCGTTATGCACACACATGAACTAATTTTTAAGGCAAAGGTTTATGAATAAATTTAACAGAAGATGTGAGGGCCTATTTGTGAAATCTATATAACATTGCAGAGAGACATTAAACAAAAATCATTGCCAAGGTCTGTTACGTTCACGGAGGAAAAGACTCCATATTGGTGAGGTATCAATTTCCTAAAATTGTTTGACAGATTTAAGCCAATTCCAGTCCCAATAAAAAACCAGCAAGGGGTCAGAGATATGGCTCAATGGGTAGAGCACTTACCATGCAAATTTGACAGCCTGCTCCTACCAAGAGATGGTGACTGAGACACGACAACCCCCGGAAGCTCAAGAGCTAGCTAGCACAGTATTGGCAGTGGCAAACAAGACAGAAGGCAAGCGCTAGAACCTGAGGTCATCCTCCGACCTCCACACACATGGACTTATACCACCTGATCACATAACTGGCAAAGCTACAGATCATAGCAGTATAGTACTCCATCAAAAAATTATGTCCTGGGCATGGTGGCACATTCTTTTAATCCCAGCACTTGGGAGGCAGAGGCAGGCAGATCTCTGAGTTCAAGGCCGGCCTGGTCTACAGAATGAGTTCCAGGATATCCAGGACTACATGGAGAAATCCTGTCTTGAGAAACAAAACAAAAATGCAGATCAATGGACAAACAGTGCCTAAGAATAAACTCACAATTAATTTTCAACATATGGGCAAAAGACAAAGCAGGGACAGTAAGAGGCTCAGAAGGGTGCTTGCCACCAAACCTGGTGACCTGAGTTCAATTCCCCAGAACCCACATGGTATAAGGAGAAAACTGACTACCACATGCTGTCCTCTGACCTCTAGACATGCGCTTTGGCACAGATGTGCCCAAACACATACACCTGTACACAAACATACACCCAATAAATAAATAAATAAAAGTACTATGTTGGTTGGTTTTTTGTCAACTTGCCACAAGCCACAGATGTCGGAAAGAGAAACCTCAACTGAGAAAAAATGCCTCCCTCAGATTGGCACATACACAAGCCTGTGGGGAGTTTTCTTGATTAATGATGGATGTGCGAGGGGCCAGCCCACAGTGGGCAGTGCTATGCTTGCCAAGTGGTCCTTGGGTATATAAGAAAGCAAGCCACGGGAAACCAGCCAGTAAGCATTATTCCTCCACGGCATTCTGCTTCAGTTCCTGCCTGGAGTCCCCGCCTTGACCTCCCTTCTTGATGGACTGTAAGCTCTAAGATGAAACAAACCCAGGCTGGAAAGACGGCTCAGTGGTTAAAAGCACTGCTTCCAGAGGACCCATGTTCAGTTCCCAGCACCCATATGGAAGCTCACAACTGTCTTTAACTCTAATATCTGACACCCTCACACAGACATACATGCAGGAAAACATCAATGCGTGTATATATATGCAAACCCTCTCCTCCCCTGCTGTGGAATATTCCTTTTACACCATATGAAGCTATGACACTGTGACTGGTTTAATAAAAAGCTGAACAGTCAATAGCTAAGCAGGATTTCCAGGCACAGAGGACACGGGGAAGAAGAGCGGAGAAGCCAGGCAGATGCGGAGCGAGTCAGACACACAAAATGGGATAGAGGTAAAAGCCATGTGATAGAACATAGATCAATAAAATTAGGGGTTAGTTTAAGTTATAAGAACTAGTTAGGGGAATGCAAGCTGGTACAGCCCCTTTGGATGTCAGTGTGGCAATTTCTCAGAAAATTAGGAAACAACCTTCCTCAAGACCCAGTAATACCACTTTTGGGTATATATCCAAAGGATGCTCAATCGTGCCACAAGGACATGTGCTCAACTATGTTCATAGCAGTTTTGTTTGTCATAGCTAGAACCTGGAAACAACCTAAATGTTCCTCGACCAAAGAAGGGATAAGGAAAATGTGGTACATTTACACAATGGAGTACTACACAGCAGAAAAAAATAACAATATCTTGGATTTTGCAGGAAAATGGATGGAGCTAGAAAACATCATATTGAGTGAGGTAACCCAGACACAGAAAGACAATTATCACATGTACTCACTCATAGGTAGTTTTTAAACATAAAGCAAAGAAATAGCCTACAAATCACAATTTAGAGAACTTAGACAACAATGAGGACTCTAAGAGAGACTTACATGGATCTAATCTATATGGGAAGTAGAAAAAGACAAGATCTCCTGAGTAAATTGGGAGCATGAAGACCTTGGGGGAGGGTTGGAGGGAAGGGGAGAGACAGGGAGGGAAGCAGAGAAAAATGTAGAGCTCAATAAATATCAATAAAAAAAAAGAAAAAAAGAGCTAGTTAGAAACAAGTCTAAGCTATTGGCCGAACTTTCATATGTGCTAGGACAATTTCTCCTGTAGGGTTCAAGCAACTGACTAGTCACGTGAAAAACAACCCACATCTCACACCATATACGAGGAAACTCCCCAAATGGGTCACAGGTCATAATTTAATAAGACGTCCCCATATGGTTATTTGAGAGCTGGCTGGAGGGGACAGAAAAATCCCCCTACACTCCCCAAGTTGTTTATGTCCCAGCAACAGAAAGCAAACCAGGACAAGTTTCCCAAAAAAAAAAAAAAAAAAGACAGGTCACTGGGGAAAGGACAATTTCTCCTGTAGGGTTCAAGCAACTGACTAGTCACGTGAAAAACAACCCACATCTTACACCATATACGAGAAAATTCCCCAAATGGGTCACAGGCATAAATAGCCCATCTGAAACTGCTGTGCTTCTGGGAGAAAATCTAAGTCCTTAGGCAAAGATTCCTGAGACACATTAAATGCACAGTGCATAGAAGGAGAAAAAGGTAAATAAAACTCTTGCTCTTTACAGGACATGGCTGACGAAAGGACATTAATATGTGCTAATTAAAAGGTTTATTAATATGCACTAATTAAGGTTTAGTTTTCAAGGCAGGGATTCACTGTGGGGCCCTGGCTGGCCTGCAACTCACAGAGCTCCACCTGCCTCTGCCTCTGAGTGCAGGGATTCAGGGTGTGCGCCACCACATCTGGCCTAATAAGAACTTTTAAAAATTGAAGGTAATCCAAAGACAGAGAAATGTTTGTAAGTTGCATAGGCAATAAAGATCTGCGATCATTAAAAATATAAGGAATTCTCAACACTCAAGAACTCAAATATCCCAATTTTATTTTTAAATTTTTAAAGATTTACTTATTTTACTTTATGTAAGTAAATGTTTTGCCTGCATGTATTGCATGCATGTGGTCATGTATGTGCCAGTTGGATTCCCTGGAACCGGGGCGGAGGATGGGTGTGAGCCATCATGTGGCTGCTAGGGACCCACCTGAGGGCCTCTGCAAAAACAACAAGTGCTCTTCATCACGGAGCCACCATCTTTCCATCCTTTATTATTGTTTTGTAAAAATCTGTGCATGTGTGTGAGCTTATGTTGGGGGGAGGGCACACTTCAGGGCATATGTATAAAGGTCAGAGGACAACTTCCGAGAGTCAGTTCTTTCCTTCTCTTTGTTGAGGCAGGGTTTCTCATGCTCCTACCTCACTCTGCAGTTGGCCCATCAGCTTCTAGCTGATTCTTCTATCTCTACCTGTCATATTACTGTAGGAATGATGGGGTTACAGATGTGTACCACATCTGGCTTTTTTCATGGGTTCCTGGGATTGCAAGCATTTTTACCAACTCAACTATCTCCCTGCTCCTATTTATATTTTGAGACATAGTCTCACTACATCCCAGGCTGATCTTGAACTCTATGTAGCAGCGGATAACCTTTAACTTCTTGGTCCTCCCACTTCCACCTCCCAAGTGCTGAATTACAATCCTGCCCGAATACATCTTGCTTATGTTTTGCTGTAGATAGAACAGGGCTTTGTGTACCCCTAGGCAAGTACTCTACCAACTGAGCCGCATCCCTGGGCCCCACCATTCTTTTTTTTTTCCTCTGGTTTTTCGAGACAGGGTTTCTCTGTGTAGTCCTGGCTGTACTGGAACTCGCTCTGTAGACCAAGTTGGCCTTGAACTCACAGAGATCCACCTGCCTTTGCCTCCCTAGTGCTGGGATTAAAGATGTGTGCCATCACCACCCAGTTTCCTTTTTTTTTTCTTTGTCTAATAGATAAAAGATCCATAGATAATTGAACAAAGAAGACATGTGGCAAATAAGCATAAGAGGCACCAGAAAATGAAACATTAAGGGAGAAGCCAACCAGAATCGTGTTTATTAGAACAAGGAACCTTGAGTAAAGTACCACAGCAGGTGCCATACAGCTTGGGGAGAAGCTGGACACTCTCACACTCTGCTGGTAGGGACATCAAGTAGTACAGTCACCTTGTAAACTACAGCAACCAAAAAAAAAAAAAAATCTTGCAAAGTTAAATAGACAGAGCGTCTGACCCAGACATCACACTCCTGGGTATTTACCTACAAGAAGAGAAACATAAGTCTGTACAATGAGAACACGAATGCCCATAGCGGTTTTGTTTGTAATAAGTCCAAATCTGGAAGCAGCCCAGACATCTGTCAACAGACAGATGGATAAACAAATTATGATCCATCCATACAGCTTGGTGCTCTTGCACAATGAAAAGGAAGCACAACAGCAGTGACAAAGAGCAAACTAATAACGTTGCACGAAAGAAGCCAGACACTCTGCTCCCTGAAAGCACACACTGTGAGTTCCATGAGAAGAATCTAGAAGATACAGATTAACTCAGAGTGGACCAGTCCCATTAATGGCTCTCTAGGGATGGGGCAATGTTGGAGGGAGAGAATGCCAAGAAGAAAACTGGGGGAGAATTTGTGGCGATGGTTTTAGATTTGGGGTTTCTTGTGTGTCAAAGACCATCTAAGTGTATGGTAAGCCTGAGAGCCTTGTATGTCAACCATACTTCAGTGAAGCTGTGAAGAAGAGAAAGTGTGTGTGTGTGTGTGTGTGTGTGTGTGTGTGTGTGTGTGTGTGTGTGTGTGTGTGTGTGTGTTTCAAGACAGGGCTTGTCTGTGTAGCCCTGGCTGTCCTGGAACTCAGAGATCTGCCTGCCTCTGCCTCCCAAGTGCTGGGATTATAGGCGTGCGCCGGATGCTGCCTCTGCAACACCGTCACCTCGCAGGAAGAGGAATTTTTAAGGAATGGAATGTGGCTCTGTGGTAGATGGCAGCACTGCTGAAAAGAAAGGGGGAGGTCTCAGAGGAGCTGGAGGAAGCTGTGGCAGAATGTCTTATATGAAAGAAAATGTATTTTCCATAAAAGAAATTTAAAAATTAAAAAAGAAGTCATTTTTTAATGGGGAAAAAACTAACTCACAAACTCAAGCAGGGCATTAGGGGCTCACTGGGTAGCCCAGGTTGACCTCATTAAGTAGTTCAGGCTAGCCATGAACTTGGGATCTTCTTGCCTTTGCCTTCCAAGGACTGCAGACGAGTCCCAGCTCCCTTAGTTTAGCGCCCAGTCTTCTGAGTTACCTTCAAGCGCCTCTTCCTGGCCCCCCAGGCCCAACACCCTCAGGCCTTCTCAGGAACGCAGAACGGGCACACCCTTGACAGTGTAGGCCCCAACCTACCTCTGCTGCACTTCAACATTCTACCACCCCCTGTCCTCAGAGCAAAGCCAGACCTGCGCAGAGACCATGTGGTGACCTCAGACCTCTACCCCCATTGCACGCCCTCTCTCCTTCAACTCCAGTCACACTGGCCTCCTGCTGTCCCTAGAACACCCCAGCCACCTCGCCCACCGGGACTTCTGCACCCACCGTTCCTGCTGTCTGGAGTGTTCTTTCTGAGACACCCCTGGGCCTCATCTCCTCAGAAGCTTCGGGTCTTCAGTCAATGGCTTGATCAGGACCCTGCCTGAATCCCTTTGCTCACAGCTGTGGCTGCCCTGCCTTCTGTTTCGGACACCTCCTTGCTCAATTTCCTCAAATCACATCATGAAAACAATTCATCTGTAGCCCTTGTGATCGTTCAGGTCTGTGATTCCGACTGCTTGGGAGATTGAGGCAAAAGGACCACAAGTTCAAGGTTAGCCTGGGCAATTTGTCTCCAAAAAAGGAAGAGGGTGTTTAATGCAAGGTGTTTTCCAGCATGCACCAGGCCTTAGGCTCCATCCCCAGTACTACCCTCCTCCCAATCAATCTATTCTGGTTTTTGTTTGCTTCCTTTGGGCACGATTTGAATTGTACTACTTCACTGATAGAGCCTGAAGGTCTTGAGGGCACATGGCACACAGTAGATTCCAATAAATATCTGTGGGAGCGATGCTCCCCATGTCCCTGCGTGCACACTCCAAGTGTCCCCACACATCGCAGTGGCCTCAGAAGCCGAACTGTGGCTCCAAAGCACAGCCTCAGCCACCGGCTCTCACCCAGATGTCTCTGCTGCCTCCCTCAGTGCCAGGCTTGGGTCACCCAGTCACAGCTTCCAGTCCTACCTGGGACGTACAGCCAGGCTCCTCCAAGCAACCGAAGTCGAAGATTTGCCCTTGACCGGTTCAGCCTCGTGTTGTAAGAACAACAGGGAGAATAGCCCTTCCTGGTGTTCATCCAAGGGGAAAAGAAAAGCCAGGCATGAGACACAGACAGTGCTGTGTGAAAAAATCCGAATCACTGGAGCTGGGGAATCATCGGTCAGTCAGGGCAAGCTTGAGGATCTGAGTTCAGACTCCCAGCACCTGGCACAGTGGCAAGCATCTGTAATCCCAGCACCGGGCAGGTGGGTGGGGGAGTGGGGAGGAGGCAGACACCGGACAATGCTGTGAGCTTGCTGATAAGCCCGGTCTAGCTGAATCAGTGAGGCCCAGCTTCAATCAGAAATGCAGTTTTAAACTAGGATGGAAGATACCTGATGTTGACCTCTGGCCTCCATGTGTATCCATTCCCCACACATGTGCACATATCACACATACATACATACATACACACACCACCAACACCACCAACAACAAAGGGAGGCATATTAAAAGGGAGGTAGGTGCAGGGTCCACAGCTCAGGCTGGGCAGCTCACTGCACATATGGGAAGATGTGAGCAGAGAATGGGAAATACGGTGCATTGCTACTCAGATCCCTCTGACCAGTCCCAATGATAGCAAAAGACAACACTACAAAGTCACAACGTCCATCAAAGCAGTAACCCCTGGCTACAATTAATGTTATCCCCCTTCTCCTTCAGATACCTGTTCGCCAAAGAGCACTAAAAATACGAAGAAACTAGAACCTAATAAAGTCAGAAGCTAATCATAACAAAGATATAGAGACATGTGTAAAGGTTGGAGAGATGGCACAGTGGTTCAGAGCCTGAACTGCTCTTGCAGAGGACCTGGGTTCTATTCTCAGCACCAACATCAGGCAGCTGACAACTGCCTGAGACTCCAGCTCCAGAGGACCTGAAACCCCCACTATGGGCACATGCACATGTATGGTGATATAAACACACGTATGGTGTGCACATACATACACACAAATTAAATAAATAAATAATCAAATAAATATTTTTAGACATAAATAAGTGTGCACCAAATAACACAGCATCAAAACACATAAAGCAGTTGGGTAGTGGTGGTACAGAGGCAGGCAGATCTCTGTTGAGTTTGAGGCCAGTCTGGTCTACAGAGCAAGTTCCAGGATAGCCAAGGCTACACAAAGAAACCCAATCTTGAAAAAAACCAAAGCCAGATGGTGGCGGCGCACACCTTTAATCCCAGCACTTGGAAGGCAGAGACAGGAAGATCTCTGTGAATTTGAAACCAGCCTGGTCTACAGAACAAGTTCCAGGACAGGCTTCAAAACCACAGAGAAAACCTGTCTTGAAAATAAAACAAAACAAAAAACAAACAGAAAAGGTGTGGTGGGGTGGGGTGGAGTGGGGGAACTCTAGAACAGTTGCTGACAGTGAAGTTGATGTGACCTGAAGACACAGGTAGACACACACACACATCAGTTCACATTCCGCTCACAGACCAGCTCACTTTCTGTGCATTTTGCCGTCAGGCAGTTACACACGAACACCTCCAGATGTGCCCAGGCGGGCACAGAGCTGAGGATCTGAAGAGATTCACATCTAACTGTTACACTTCCTGGATGTATGTTTGTCTCTGCTGTTTTGTTTATTTGTGGCGGAAATGTCTATCACGTGCTGCTGGCATGGTTTTTTAAGTGCAAGACACAGAATTCCAGTTTGTCGAAAGCTGCATGATGTAGAGTAGATTGAATGGGACCTGTCACCTACCCTCCCTCATTCAGGTAATTACCAGGATTCAGTAAAGAAACACTCGCTGTAACCCTGCAATTCCAGGCCCACTCCGAAAATCCAGAAAACAGTGAATGTTGTTATTGCCACCTGCTTCCGGGCCCATTCCCAATTCTCAGATGTCCCCTCCTGCTCTCACCCCACCCTGGCCTCACTGGTATCTGCAGGGTTAACACCCCAGTCTCCTAACAGCTTTTTTACCCCCAAGATCTTCTAGCACCTCCTTTCTACTCCTCCAACTACGAATCTCCCATGATGCTTTAAGAGTAAACTTCGGGCTGGGCGGTGGTGGCGCACGCCTTTAATCCCAGCACTTGGAAGGCAGAGGCAGGTGGATCTCTGTGAGTTTGAGGCCAGCCTGGTCTACAAGAGCAAATTCCAAGACAGGCTCCAAGGCTACAGAGAAACCCTGTCTCGAAAACCCGGGGGGGGGGGGAAGGAAGAGAGAAAAAAAGAATAAACTTCAGGGGATTGGAGAGATAGCTCAGTGGTTAAGATCACTGGCTGCTCTTCCAGAGGACCTGGTTTCAATTCCCAGCACCCACAAGGCAGCTCACACCTGTCTGTAACTCCAGTTTTAGGGGACCTTACTCTCTCACACAGATTTATATGCAGGTAAAACACTGATGCACATAAAATAAAAATAATTAAATTTAAGAAAAAAAAGAATAAACTTCAAAAACAGGTTGAGGTTGAGGGTTGTGACTCAGTATAGAACTGTTGCATAGCATGGGAGGGGCTTAAGGTTCCATCCCTAGCAACAACAGACCACACACGTGCGCACGTGCACACACACACACACACACACACACACACACACACACAAGAACTGCGTACTCCCATGCATGCATACACATACACACAATGTCTGTGTCATTTTCCTATTCCTTTTCTAAAACTCTATGGTTTCTGGTTGTCCATAGGATAAAGTCCAAGTCTGACACCTCACCCTCAGCCAACCCTTCTACACACAGGCTCCACCCAAATCCTCCATGTGTCTCCTTTCCTTTAACCGTCACTGGACCACTCTTCTGTTCATCCCATCTCCTCCTTTAAGGTTTGACTCAAATATGACCTCCACTGGGAAGTCTTCCCTGGTTGGCCCTGGACACAGCTATGCTTGCTGAACACCCCCAGTCTGTCACAAAGGAACCCTTCCCCCACCCTGAGCCATACAAACGTCTCTAAATATGTATGTATAACAAATAGAATTATTTGTTTATAATTATTTTTATTTTATTTTGGTTTTATTTTTTGAGATAAGGCTTTTCTGTGCAGCCCTGGCTGTCCTGGAACTCACACTCTAGACCAGGCTGGCCTTGAACTCAGAGACCCACCTGCCTCTGCCTCCCTAGTGCTGGGATTAGAAAGTTGTGCATCACCACTGCTCAGCTGTTTATTTTTAAAAGATTTTTTAAAATTAATGGGGTGTGGTGGCACATGCCTTTAATGCCTGCATGTGGGAGATAGAAGCACATGAATCTATAGTTCAAGGTCAGCCTGGTCCACATAGCAAATTCTAGGAAATCTATATAGTGAAATTCTATCTCAAAAAAAAAAAAAAAGCTTTTGCAAAATCACATGCACGTGAGAGTCTGAACCGTGGAGTGTGGGTGCCCTCGGGGGCTAGCTGTGTTGTGTTCTCCTGAAACAAGAGTTCCCGATAGTTGTGAGCTGCCTGACAGGGGTGCTGGGAATCAAGCTTGAGTTTTCTCTAAAGCAATATATGCTCTTAACCACCTGGCCATCTCTCCAGTCCTGTTTTTTGAAAACACTTCCATGGAGCATATAGAGTAGCTCATTCCTACAACCCCAGAGCTCGCAGGCTGGAAACCTTGGGCTTCCTGAGCTCAGTCTTGTACCCTCTGCACCTCTAGTTAGTGTCTGTGCCTGCACAAGGTTTGTGGACGAGCTTGAAACGGGACCTGCTCTCCACCTGTGAGGCTGTCTTTGGGGATTCAGTTCTAGACCATTGAGCCAGTTCCTTCATGGGGACCCTCATAGTGGCCCTTCTCCACTCCCCCATCTTTGTGAACCATGTCGCACAAAGGGATTGATTGCCTCAGGTTTGAGCTACATAAGAAGGTGGGGCGTGTGATCACAGTGTTGGGAGAGGGGTCAGGAGGATCAAGCAGCCAAGGTCAACCTGGGCTACCTGAGAACCCGTCTCAGACAACAAAACAAAAATACTTGTGTGGGCTCCTGTATGTGTCGTGTGTCGTGTGTGTGTATGTGTAGGCCAGAGTCATTATTGGATGTCTTCATCAATCCTTCTCCACCTTGGTTTTTTATGTAATTTACTTTTATTTTACATGGTTTGGTGTTTTGCCAGCACGTACATCTGTGTGAGGGTGCCGGATCCTCTGGAACTGGAGTTACAGTTGTGAGCTGCCATGTGGGTGCTTGAAACCAAACCTGGGTCCTCTGGAAGGGCAGCCAGTGCTCTTAATTGCACCAGTCCCTACACCTTAAAACTGAAGCTCACTGGCATGCCAGCAAGCGCCAGGGATCCTCCTGCCTCTGCCTCTCCAGCATGGGATTACAGGACCAAGCTCAGCTTTTTATATAAGCATTGGGGATCCAAATTCAGGTCCTCATGGTTGTGTGATAGACACCTCATTCCCAGAGCCATTTCCCCAGCCCCTTCTTTGTGGATCCTCTGGCTGCCATATTCTTCTTCCAGTGTCAAAAATTTGTATAGGTCCATAAGAAACCTACATGCCCTAAGCTGTGGGGCTCCAGTATCGAGAACTAGAAGATTCCCAGCATTGCCTCCATGCCATGCTGTCCTCTGGCGGATACTGCTTAACCATCTGTCTAATCCGTGCTCTGGGTACTTCCCAGCAAGGCAGGGCCAGGCTCCTGTGTCCTCACACTTGAATAAGTTCATGACTTCTCACACCAGCAATCCGCTTCTACTGTTTCTAAATCTAGGATCTTGCAGCCCCTGCATGCTTTTGTCAACTGGTTCAGTACAAAGCACTTCTCACAACACAGGGCACAGTGGCCAGAACACCATATGACCACATGCAGCTCCTCTTGAGCCTTGAGTAACTCTCATCACCTCTCACCCCCGCTTTGTAGAAAAGGAGGCTCCGGCTAAGAGGAAAGAGACTACAACTTGAGTTGGAAGATGGCATGGGACTGTGTGATCCCAGATTTCCTGATCTTTCTCAGTACCCCTTCAGCAACCCTGCCCGAGACAGCCACCAAGCACCCGCCGCTCTTCCCTGTCCCCACCAAGACCCAGACTTCACCTCCTCCATACACTTCATCTTGCCAGCTGCTGGGTTGGCTCAACAGCATCATTCTCTCCCGTATTGACCGAGTTCCCATTACGTGTCAGGTGGGGAAAATAATGTATGCCAAAGTCATCAGCTTCTGAGCCACTCTGGGTGGTGGGACCTTGTAAGCCTCCCTGAGATTTTTCTGTGGCCTGTATCCCCTGAGGATCCAACACCCACTGCAACTCCAAGCTATGCAGGAAACCCTGGGCTGCCTTCAGCCCTGTGCCATCTGCACCTCTAATTAGAACCTCCATCCTTACATGGGGTTTGTGAAGGAGCATGGAATAGGCCTGGTCCACCTACTGTCCACCTTCAAGGCTGCCATTGAGGATTTCCCTACAGGTCATTGGGCTAGCTCCTTCTTGAAGACCCCTAAAGTGGCCTTTCTATACTTTTCCATCTTTGGGAACTACGTCACACAATCTGTGAAAGGAGATTGACTCTTTGCTGATCCTCTCCTTTGCTGAGCCTCTTCCCATCCTGGCTGGGAATAAGGAATTACCAAGGTCCAGTTAACTCCTGGAAGCTTCTATGAATCAGGATGCAGGAGCCCAGCCTCCCAGCCTCAGGTGGCTGATAGTTGTTATTAAGTTGGCAGCATCTAGAATTACTGAAGGGGCAAGTCTCTGTGCGTGGCAGTGGAGAAAAATCTAGATTAGATTGGGGTGGGAAGATCTACCCTCAATGTGAGTGGTACCATTCCATGGGCTAGACTAAATTAAAAGAAGAAAATAAGGCCTGGAGAGATGACTCAACTTGCTGCGTTTTTATAGAGGACCAAAACTCAGTTCCTAGCACCCACATCTGCCTGAAACTGCTCACAAGTGCTCCAGCAGGTACCCTCTTCTGGCTTCTGCAGGTGTCTGTATGCACACGGGCATGTATAAGCATGCTCAAAAACATACACGCACATAATAAAAATGGGGCGGGGGCACCGGCATTCATCTCTCTTCTTCCTGACTGTGAGTGAAATGACTGGCTGCCTCAAGCTTCCTGTGGCCCTGACTTCCTCTCCATGACGGCCTGCACCCTCCAAGTGCGAGCCCAGATAAACTATTCCTCTTTAAGATGCTCCTGTCTGTGACAGCCCTGAGACAAGCACCTGGCGCACAGCCCAGTGTAGAAAGGTTGGTATACTCTGCTGATCTCTTGGTACCCCAGGAGTCCCCTCCTCTCCAGACTCCAGCTCCCCAGTTCCCATGGTAACTAAGGCTGATCACTGCATAAGGGAGGAGACTGAGACCTGAAAAACTCCAGAGCTGCCATTGTGTTACTCTTACTCTTCACCACACCAGCAGCCATCAGGGAGGCGGGAACAGGATGGTCACCAGATACAGAATGCCGTTGCTCCATGGGCGCCCTTCCGGCCACCAAGAACTCACCCCTGCCAAAACTGCCACTGAGGAGCCTGACGGCACTCCAGGTGCTTGGGCTGTCAGGTGTGGTTGCAAGCAGCCAAATGGCATGCGTGGCCAGCCTTCTAGCCCAAGGGTACCAGGTACTGCCTAGACTTCTAGGAACTGTAATAGTCCTGAGCCAGGGCCTGAGCTCAGTGGTAGAGTACTTGCCTGGAAGGCACAAGGCCCCAGGTTTGACCCCTAGCATCAAATAAACAACTAAATAAAAGAGTTTGAGGCGAGCCTGGCCTACATAGCGAGTTCCAGGATAGCCAAAACTTTACAGAGAAACCCTTTCTTGGAAGAAAAAAAGAGAGAGGGGGGAAGGGAGAGAGAGAGGAAAAGAGGGATGGAGGGAGGGAGGGAGGGAGGGAGGGAGAAAAAAAACAAACAAAAAGCAGCACACAGGGGCTCCATCCAGGGTCGAGGGTTACATGGCTGCTACATTTCTTTTTCCCCTAAAATGAAGCTGCCAGCTGATGGTGGTTGGTGACTCTGAGTCACAGGGCCACAGGGGAGGTGCCTGCCTCAGCCAGGTGCTCGGCACCCTCTGTGGCTCTAGTTCTTTCTGCCCCCAGTCTGAGTACACTGTGTTTGGTGTGACTCTACACAGGGGGTCAGGACACCGATCTGGAGACAGATGGTCTGGGCCAACTCCAGCTCAGCTCCAACCCAGGGCAAGCTAGTGCCCTCCCGGGCCTCTGTATACGTGCCCACAAAACCAGAAGTGTGGCCTTGGGCCTGGAACTCCTCCCAGGGTCTGCATTGGGCTGTGACATTTCAGATGACTCTGGGGACTGCTGGTCCTCAGCCATGAGCCAGGCTGACACCAGAAGGTGCAGGCTCAGCAGCTGATGAACTATGCCCCCTGTGACAGCTGAGCTCCCCGGTACGCCCCTCCCATGCAGGAGGAGTCACCTGGTGGCATGTGTCTGAGCTGACCCTGGAACTGGGTCAGAGGAACTCCTGGGACCAGGACAGAGGGTGCAGCTCAGGAGCACAGACTGACTTTCACAGCCTGGGAGTCTGAGTGAACCCTGGACCCCTAAGCAAAGACAGGGCAGGTGGAGGTCCTCAAAAAGTAAGGGCAGTGGCCAGTCCTGACAGGCCCCAGGTTTCAGGGGAGAAAGACACACGGAAGTGGAGGGTGCAGCCATCTGGGAATGATAAACGAGAGAGGGAGAGCCTTGGTGAGGGATGACAAGATCAGGTCTCCCTGCTGCGTGGGGACATGGACACATCTATGGGAACAGGACCTGTCTGTCCTAGGGCATTACAGCCCCATGCCAGGGGCTCCTGTGAACAGCAGGTCCTCAGGCTCTTCTCTTGATATCTGAGCCTCAAGCTTCCATTTGTGAACTCTCTTTCTCTGTCTCTCCATCTCTCTGTTGTCTCTGTGTATCTCTGTCTCTCTCTCTTTCTCGCATTCCTCTGGGAGTTGATCAGGGCTTGGATGACACCCTCGTCCCCTCCTTGCTATTAATTCCCACACAGAGAATAGAGCCCTTGTTCCCTCCAGAGGATGGTCAGAGCCATCCCAAGAGTCCCTGACTTAACCCCTTCTTCTGACTGTTCCCTTACTTGTCCCTCACCGAAGCCACAAGAGCAGCAGGGACTCTAGGAGGACAGGAGCTCCCTCCTTCCCAGGCCTCCTGCAATCAAGTCCCAGGGTGAGAAAGGAGGCCCAGCCCTGCTTGTCTGAGAGCCAGACCCCTGCTTTGTACCCAAAACTCCCAGACAGGCCCTGGGGACAGAAGATCTCTACGGCCACACCTGGCCCCAGTGTCCTCAGCCTCCTCAGGGTCCTGACCCTGGGTGTACCTTCCTCCCAGCCCCCAGAAGGCCCTTTGAAGGGTAGGCCCTGGGGGATTAAGTAAGAAATAGGACAGGACAACAGCACACTGACTGGGCAGGGCGCTGAGGGAAGGTTCTGCCTGACATTTGGATCCTCTAAGCTTGTGGGGCCCGAGCAGGGACAGGAAGTCTTATTCACTCTAGGCATAAAAGGCTTCAGCCCCATCAGAGAGTGGGGCTTCAAATGCCATCTCAGCCAGTCACTTCTGTCTCTATGGGGAAACTGAGGCCCAAAGAGGGAGAAACACAGCCCCCTTCCCTCTGCAAGTAAGTGGTTGGCACAGTTCCAGGGGCCTGGCTTCTGCTCCCCTTCCTCCTGCTCTCTCTTTGCCCCCCCCCCACTTCTCTCCGACTCTCTCAGATCTGTAGGCCTGGCTATGGGACCCCTGAGCAAGTTAGCCTGGGCTCACACAGGAAGAAGAGGTTCCCACACCTACCCCACCATCAGTGTGGACAATCTTTGTTTGTTGCCCGGACAGGCCTGAACCCTCTAGCCCCAGATTCATCTAGGCTGCCCCTGACTCCTTGCCTGTGTCCTGCCACCAGTGGACAGTAGTGTTGTGGGGTCCTGGGAGCCACATCCCAGGGCTGCCAGCAAATGGACCAAAGGTACGTAGTTGAACCGGAAATCAGAAGAGGCAGCTCAGGCAGCTCAGTGCTGGGCTCAGGCCAAGGGAGGAGCAGGTGACCCAGGGCTTGCAGATGGCCTGGAGAGAAGCAAGATGGAAACATGGGCTGGAGCCAGGTGAGGAGGGCTCAGAGGTTAAACTAGGAAGACAGCCCCAACCCGAGGCCTGCTCTCTCTGACGTCCTTCACAAAAGCTTCGTCCTTCCAGCCTGTCACCTCTCCCCGTGGAAGTCTCATTTTTCCCAGAGTTCCCTAACTCCCAGGCAACCCCACCCCCAGCCCCCAGAGAAATGCACGGAGAGAAAGAGACAGAGAGAAAAACAGAGACAGAGAGGTGAGAAAAAGAGAGCCAGAGGGAGGGAATGGGACACAGCCTAGAGAGAGAGGTAGGGACCTTGAAGACAATGGTGGACTGGATGAAAGGAAGCAAGGACAGGGAGACATCCTCAGACAGACTGACCACTAAGAAAGGGAAACAAAACCAGGTATATCTGCACACTGCTTTAATCCCAGCATTCAGGAAAGCAGAGGCATGTAGATCTCTGTGAGTTCAAGGCCAACCTTGTGTACTACATAGGAGATCCAGGACAGCCAGAACTACATAAAAGAGAGACTCTGACTCAAAAAAAAAAAAGAAAGAGAGAGAAAGAAAGAAAGAAAGAAAGAAAGAAAGAAAGAAAAAAAGAAAGAAGGGAGAAAGAGAAAGGAAGAAAAAGAAGCAAAGAGAGGAGAACAACAAACAACAAATTATGGAGTCAAAGTAAGAGAGGCAGAAAAAGGAAACAGTAGAGAAAGAAATTGAAGCAGAGACAGAAATGGAGATAGAGTCCAGAGGAAGAGATTCTAAGGTGGGCCAAGGGAGCAGAGATAGCTCCAGGCAGAGCTGGGACCTCCCAGGCTCCTCTGTGCCTCTGGCAGGCAACCACACACTGCTCCTGCAGCCTGAGTACCATCCAGCCCAGTGCACTACAGCCTGAGTGCACTACGGCCAGCTCCTGTCCCAGACAGGCCACGGGAGAGAGCTATCTGCTTGGTGGAAGTTTTGATGCTGGGCAGGGGTCGGGGCATGGTGGCTTTGGAAGGAGCATGCTCCAAAAATGTCCCTGCCAGGTCCATCTTCATAGGTGAGCTTTTAAAATTACAGAGTTCTACCCAAATATGCAATTCCAAATGGGTCCTGGGAATCCATATTTACAAGTTCTCCGAAACTTTTTTTGTGACACCTGGTTTGGGGGCTCCCTTGGCAGCTAAAGAGAGTAGCGGTGGTCAGAGAAGAGCTGTACCCCACCTGAGATCACATAGCAATTCTCAACAAGGCCTGGCCTCCCAGGAAAGCTTGTAGATAGGTCCCAGCCTGTCCTTTACCCTGCAGGGTGAGCTCCAAGGGGGCAGTGCACAGTGCTTCCCTCTGTTCCTCTATCAAGGTTCAGGCACAACTCCAGGGGCTGCTGAGGCAGTAGCCACCCAAAAACCCAGAGAAAAAAAGGAATGGGTAGGGATGAGATTTCTGTCCTGTCTATGTCTCCCACCCTACCCCACTCCATCACCACCCACGTCCTCAGAGTGCCAAGGCCTGAGGCTGCAAGCTCTCATCAGAATGGGGGTGGAGGGTGGGACAGGAGGGAGGAGGGGAAGACACAGGGACTTCCTGTCCCCCCCCCCGCCCTGACTCCCTGGGTTCAGGGCTGGGTCCCCTGGAGGGGCGGGTGGCATCTGAGGCTGACAGATCTGCCCTGTCCTTCCTGATTGCTGGGGGAAGGGTTGGAGCAGGCTCAACTCTCTATCCCCTCCTCCCCTTGTTTAGATACCAGGGGTCTGGTTCCCCAATAAGTTATGCCCCATTCCAGAGCCCTACTCCAGGAAAAGAAGATCTGACCAGCTGCCACCAAGACAGAAGGGACCCCAGCAAAGACTGGCCTCTAACCCTCGGCCAGCTCCCAGTTCCCCATGCCTCTCCCCAGAAGGTTTCATTGAGTCACTAATTTCGTTCCCTGGGCACCACAATGCCCCAAGCTCCATCACCCTATCCTCAGGGGAAGATGGACCACGTATACAATAAAAACATCATCACAAGTTGCAATGTGCAATAAAGGAAAAGTCCCATGTACACCGTTAGAGGGGAGTTCTGGTACTGGAGGATCATGGGTTTGTCTGTAGCCTTGACCATTATGCTGAGTCGTAAGCAAGGAACCACCTGGGAGGACACGGTTGGCTCCTGCCCCACAGAGTTTGCAGGAATGGCATGACCCAGACCACGGGACAGGTCTACAGGGAAGGGAGGGGAGGAGGATTTTTAGTGCGGTATCTCCATGGTCAATGAGCTCAGTAAACACTTAAGAACGGCTGTAGTATGCTTATACATTTAGGCCGGAAGCCGCAGTCTAGAGGAGACACAAAACCAGGTGCATGCTTCTCCCTGTAGGACCTGAAGACCCCTGATGTTGATTACGACAGAGCCCCTAGAGGTGACAGAAGCAAGCTCTCTTTTTATAAATGAAGGGATGCACCTATAGGGCAGCTGACTTCCCCAAGGTCACACAGCAAGAGCTGGGACCTTAACAGAGTTGGGAACAGTTCCTCTCATTGCACCTGCTGAGATACAGTCTGCAAGACTTGACTCTGGACCTGAGGCCCACACAGCAGGTGCTCACTCTCTGGTTTCTCAGTTCATGTGGAGGTGAGACAAACGACCAGAATACATGAGGCTGGGGTGGGTGGGCCTTCGGTCACACCACGTGAAGCACAGCTCCTTGGTATGTGCGCATTCCCCTCCTAGGCCTGTCCCACAGACCCTGCTCTTGGCATAGGGCCTCTTCACTTAGGAAGGAACGTGATTGATTATTCAGGCCTCTTAATGTAGCACATCAGCTGCCGTGCCTGGCCAATGCTGGACATACTAGCTCACACTCCAAGTGACCCAGGGAAGGCTACACCCTGTCCAGGTTTGTCCCAGCACTGCGCAGAGCACTTTCCGTTCCTTGCTCCTGTCCACCTTTGCAACAGTCTCATAAGACAGGTGTCGCCATCCTCATTTTACGGATGAGGAGACCAAGGCACAGGGAGATTAGGTGGCTTGACCTGGTAAGTAGGACAGAGATCACACTTGAACTCTGGTCTCTCTGGCTCTGCTGCCCTGCCCTCCATACCACTCAGCTCCCTTTCTCATAACGAAGTGATCTCATCAAAGTCACACAGATGCCAAAAGCCCTCCAATCACCCCACTGTCACTTCTAGGGGAACATGTGAGAACAAAAGTAATAAGCGAGTGTCCTGGGCTCAATTCACACCCAGCCTAGTCCTGGGTGGGACCCTGGATGACTGAGAAAAGTGACAGCTGCTGGCAGCTGCCTGTAGAAAGACAGAAACCTCAGAGGTCACCTGTAGCCTCCCCTGTGCAAACAGCCCCCTGTGTCCACAGCCATGTCTCTCTGCTCCAGGCCTCTGTCCCTGGTCCTTCCCTCCGTCTTCACTATTCCCTCGTCATGCACATCTGTACAATGTCACCTAAAAAGCACCTGGAGCACCTGCAAATGAATGAATGAACAGAAAAACAATCCCTAATGAATCTGTAAGTTCTTCCCTTACCCTCCAGACAACTGAGCCCTCCATTGGGTATGTCTTCAGAAGACCTGGAGGCAAAAGTCACAGTGATGTCCAGTCCCATAATCACATGATCTCTGTCACCTGCTTCTCTTTCTGTGTGGTTCAGTGGGCTGTGACCCTGCTCCTGCTCTGTCTGGGTTAGTGGGAGCAGATTCAGGGACTCCTAGAGAAAGCAATTTGAGAGGACAAGCAGCAGTGACCACTGTGAAGCTCAAGATAATGAACAGCCACCTGTGGCAGAAGCTAGCAATGGTGACTGCCATTGACGGGCTCCACCATGATCCAAGGACTGTCCTAAATGTGTACTAACACCATCTGCTTTAATCCCAACCTCAGCCTAAAAGGAAGCTAAGAGCCAGAGGCCTTAAGCCATCTGCAGAGGAAACACAGCTGAGAAGTGGGGATGCAGGACTCAAACCCACAGCTGTGCACCCTGAGTGCCAGCTCAGGCCTTCCCAGGCCCCCAAACGACCTCCACACCTACGTGCATGTGATTCCCTCTTTTGCTGTGGACTTTCCTCATGCAGCCCCACCGAGGAGGGAAGTAGAACTCAGCCCTGAGGTCACAGCCCAAAGATATAAGGCCCCATGAGTGGGCAAGCAAGGCAGGAGGAAGAAGACAGGCTGGCCTGTGGGTGGGAGGGTGGACTTGGCTATAGTGAAAGCCAAGGGCAGGGGTAAATTGAGGTCCATGGGTTGGGAGCTCGGTGTGGGGTAGGACAGCTGAAATCACAGACCTTCTTCTCCCCTTACCCTTGGGACGGGGGAAGGGGAAGACAGGAAGCAGGAAAGGGTCTGAGTCGGAGGAGAGAAGTTGGAGGGAGAACAGAGGCATCCATCATGGGAAAGTGAAGGCTCTGAAGACAGGAAGGACCCAAGTCCTATGAACAAGGCCTGACACCCGGTAGTCACCCAGCAAATGTCAAAACAGGCAGAGCTGGGGAAGACAGCATCGTGCTTAGGCATTGAGGTGCCTCCAAGGCCACGCTCAGCAACTCTGTCCTCTCTGGGATGATGGAACTATCATCCACCAAAACAGTAGTTAATAAACAGAAAGACACTGTGGTGCTTGCTTGTAACTGCAGCATTCAAGAGGCTAAAGCAGGAGGCAGTGAGTTCAAGACCAGCCTAGGCTACATAGCAAACAAACCTGGGCCAGCCTGGGCCACGTCAAGCGAGACCTTATTCCAAAACAACAAAGATACTAACCAAAAAAAAAAAAAAAAAAAAACTGAGGGTTCGTGTTTTTAAGGCAATTTCTTAATTCTGGAACCTTGAACTTCTGACACATCATTAGAAACACATTACCACAATTGTAGGGGAATGTAGTGTCTGACCATGACCCTGACCCTCGGGAGAGACCCAGGGATGTGCCAAGGTGCACAAAGGACAGGCACTGGGCTGGACACTGTCCTCCTTTATGAAGCATGGCACAGGCTATCAGGGCTCTCAGGATACCTTGCTACCCTTCATTTTACAAATAGGGAAACTAACTGGGCATTGGTGGCACACGCCTTTAATTCCAGCACTCAGGAGGCAGAGGCAGGTGGATTTCTGTGAGTTCGAGGCCAGCCTGGTCTACAGAGCTAATTCCAGGGCAACCAGGACAGCCAGGACTGTTTCACAGAGAAACCCTGGCTCAAAAAAACAAAACAAAAACAAACAAACAAAAAATATGGGGAAATTAAGGTCCAGAGAGGAAAGAAGGAAGCCAGGGCCACCTAGGCATCTGCAGCAGTTGGAACCTTTGGGCTCCGCCGGGGAGGGGTTCCAGTATATATCATTCGTGGAAGACTCAGCCATGCCAGGTTCTAGGGTTCCAAGATAGTCTGGTTAAACAAACCCTGAACTCCAAAACCAGGCCTGCTCGGAGCAGAAAGCAGGAAGGCAGCTGGGTCTGATGACAGGAACGAGTAGTCTCTGTCTCTGAGGGCTTCTAAGAAGGAGGCAGAGGCCAGGCTGCCCCAGGCAGCACTGGGCACCAGCCCCAACTTCCTTGTTCCCAGAGAGGGTGGGGTTGGAAGAAGGAAGACTTGGGCCTCTGGAATGGCCTCCAGCTCAAAGAAGAAACAGGGCAGTGCCAGGGCCCCTGTTGCGTCAGGTCTTGGAACAAATATACTCCTCCTGCCTCAGAGCACAGGCCCTCCACCTCCAGGAAGCCCTCCCTGACTACTCCAGTCTCTTTCTCTTTTCCTCCTTAGATAGGAACTCAACTCAAGGACCACTACCGAAAGGCATACTGGGCTGCAGATCAACCAAGACCAACGAGCCCTGCCCTCCGAGGGCTGCAACAGAAAATGATGGTCATCTTGACCACCAAGCTGGGTCAGGAAGAGAGAACACAGAAAGCACACACAGAGAGAGTTCTCCACTGGAGCATGGAGGGAAAAGGATTCTAGCAAAAATGCCCAGAAGAGGGCCTCTTAGCTGGGCTGCAAGCAAGGACTAGACCTCAGCACACAGATGGCAGGAGATGCCCAGTGAGAGAACTCTGTGGGCAAGGTGAATAGCCCAGCCCAGCAGGAGAGAAGAAAGGATAGGCCCCTTGACTCTGCCTGGGGTCTAGGGGCAGGAGACAGCCATGGGGACGAGACTGGAGAAACCAACCCCAGGTCTCATAACTTTCATAACTAGCTGGTTGAGCATGGGTTCATCCCTCAACCTTTCTGTGCCTCAGTTTCCCTGAAGAATAAAGATACCAGACTCAGGCAGAGGGTTGTTCAGGGTATGGAATCAAACATCACAAGCCCTCGGAGCTGGGCAGGTTCTCCCTCCCCACTTTAGTTAGAGACTCTGGAAGCCGCTGCTACAGGGTGCAAAGTGGAGGCCACGCACAGGCAGGAGCTCACCACATCCTTCCCTGGCCTGGACCTGGATTTGAGAGCTGTAGGAGAAGTTCCCAAAGGGTAAGGGCTGGATATGGGTGCTTGCCTTCTATGTGGGAGTCTCTCAGCCCTGGGTCCCCTTCCCCAATCCCTACTCTCTGGCATTACAAAAGCAAGCAGAGCCCGAATTCCTGAAGGTGGGGTCTACAGCCAGGTGCCCGTGAAATGGGAATGAAGAGAATCCCTCACCATGTCTCTTGGCATTAGCCCAGAGCCTACCTTATTTTCTCTAGTGAACGCTTACTATAATTACTAAGTAGATGTGTGTGTTATTTTTTCTCTCCCTTGCATACACATACTTTAAAGATACAAGCAATAAATGTATGAAACTGTCGACATTGTACAGGTAAAACCAAGTCCCAACATTCCTAGACTAGCCTGCCCAGGGCCACATGGGTATGAATGGTGGACCCTCCCCAGCACTACATAATTTTCTACTACATCCAAACAGAGGAAAACACAGCCCTGCCAAGAGGAGTGACCTAGAAGGTGTTCAAGGATGCATACTCATCCCCAGACACCCCCTAGTGCAAGCTGAGGCTCCAAGGCATGGTTGGATGCCAGGGTTACTCTTGACATCTAACCCTGACTCTTTACCTCCCCAATGCACAGCCCTTCCCTTGCCATGCCCTCGAACTCAAGTGACTACAAGTTTGGTCCCTGGCTCTCTGGCTCAGGGTCCAAGTAAGTCCTGTCCATCCTTCTTAGAGATTTTGGATCTGGCAGGGGATCCCTCCCAGTCTTGGAGTTGCAGGGACCCTGGAAGGAAACCAGAGTCTGTCAAGGGAATTACAAAAATAAAAATAAAATATACCTGCCTCTCCTTCCCAGACATTCATTCAAAACGAACCAGTCTGGTGTAGACTCTGACATTTTTTTAATCCAAATCAACATTTGTCTTAACTGCACACAGCTGATGTGGAGGTGCACGCCTGTAATCCTAGCTCCTTGGGAGGCTGAGGCCGGGGAATGGAGAGTTCAAGGCCAACTCGGGCCGCGTGCAACTTGTGCCCACGACTCCAGGCCTGAGACCAGCCCTGGGCAGGTGCCAGGAAACAAACCTGGCAGGAATGCAGAACCTCGGGCCCCTCATGACTGAGAAGCATCAATCTAGCCCCCAGGACCCAGGGCAGCTGAAACATAGACTTGGGAAGGCAGATGAGAGGGAGCATGGGTTCTAGGTGTGGTCTATGATCAGAGGTGGCCCCCATTTCATCCTTCCCTGTCCTATGAGGACTGAAAGACAGATGAGTCTACGGAAAACTGCACCTGAGGCAAAAGCTCCAGCTTTCCTGGAGCCGTCCTAACGCCTCAGGGCTCCTGGTTTTGCCAAGTAGCAGGTTTCCCACTCTCTGTGTATCCTCCAAGGCAGGGAAGGATGGCATTCTTCTGCCATGTGACAAATGAGAGGCCTGGGCTCAGGACTGGGGATTATGGGTGAAGTCTGCTGCCAGGCAGGGCAGCATCCCAAAAAAGGGTTAAAGGTTACTGCTGACCTGAGATGATCTGGGCTGTCAGTATGGCCAGTGGACTTCGAGTCCCACTGAAAGATTTCAGGTCCCTCCCAAGGACTACCTTCTGAGGGGATTTGGGACCATCTCAAAGGAACATGAGCTGTACCCAGTAAGCTCCTGATTGGCCTCTGCCCATGGCAGGAAGCCTGGATTCCACCACACTCAGGCCTTGGCTCTCTGCTGAGGAGCATACACCAGCACCACTCTCACCCATGGTGGGGAGGAGCCCTTCTCTCGGGGCAGCTTTGATAGGACGTGGGGCGTGGGGTCACGAGCATCCCTGGGATAGAATCAGGGATGGAGAGAAAATAGCCCCTCCCTTCTAGCTGCCAGCTGGGAAAGAACCAGATGGTAGCCCTGGCCACCCTGACATCCATCCCTGAGGCCTGACATCGAAAAGCAGGGACCCTCCCCAACTTCCTAATTCCCTACTCTGTAGAGAAAATAGGGCCTTTACCTTCTCCTGCTGGAGAGCACTGGGTTTCTAAGACCTAAAATGAGGCAAAAGCATCATGATTGCCAGTCTGGGGTTTACAGACTTGATCACAGGGGAATCCCTCAATCAAAACGCAATCCTTACCCTGCCCTCCCCGCCAGAGGCCTAGCCACCCCAGCAGCATCTCTCAGCAGGTAGCTAGGCAGAGTCCAAGCAAGTCAAGCACTCAGGAGAACCTGTGTGCAGGGACGAAAAGGAAACAGAGAGGGAGCACAAACCAGGAGTTACCCTCTATAGAGCCCCCCCACCCCTTATTGGCAGCTGAGCCCAAGATCGTGGTGGCAGGGAACTAGAGAGGTCAGCGGCTGTGAGACCACCACCTCCCCCGCCCCCAGCTTCCTATAATCCTGGGCCCACTCCCCCCCCCCCGCAGCGCTCCTCCATGCCCCAGGGGTCTCAAGCTCAACCACAGACAGAGAGCAAGGGAGGACCTTCCCTCCAAGAGGAGGGACCGAAGGGTGGGGAGATGAACAGGGACCCACCGGGAGAGAGATGCCAGGCGGGCAGGCGGGCAGCGGGCGGGCAGCAGCGGACGTTGGAGACCGCTGCAGAGGAGCCGGGACACGACTGGCTCGATGCTTGTAGCTCAGTCCCTCTGTCCATCCAGGGCGGCTTCTCTCCGGGCGGTTCTGAGGCCGGGCGGGCGCTGTTAAAAAGCTTTTTATGTGTGTATGCGTTAATCACATGATTGCCGTTCACCTGTATTTCGAACAAAGACAGCTCACTGTTTCAAGGCCCCGAACAAGAGTCTGGGCACAGGGAAGAGAAGGGAGGCGGGGGGAGGAGGGTTGGCAGCGCCGGGGGTGGCGTCGAGGAAAACTGGGGGGAGATTGTCCAAGGCCAGTGAGCGAGAGAAAGAGAAAACCCTTATCAAACTCCTAATTCACTGGGCTCTGCAGCCCCAGACACACTGGCCCAATTGTCTGGCTGGTTGTGTGTGCGCAAGCATGTGTGAGTGTGTGTTACCAATGTCTGCCACCCCCTCGACATGCCTTTGCCCCGTGTGACTATCTCATTGTGTTCCACTATCCACCCTGGGGCCATCCCAATCATGAGGCCTTGATTCTCCAGACCCCAGTTCCAGCCTGACTCCAGACAGTACCTATTTGGTGTGAGCCTAGGTCCTTGCCCAGCTAAGGGAGACAGAGAAGCCACATATTGTCACTGGTGTGACCCAGGCTTCTCTGCTTGTCCCTCCGTGGGCACCCTAGTTCTGCATAGCCACTCAACCAGGAAAGGCTGCCCTTCACTGAGAAGAGAAGGACAATAGCCTATGGAGGTGTGACCAAGGAAAGGGATGAGGGGAAGGGACCCTGGGGCGATGGGCAGGAAGAACAAAGGGTGAGAGTGAGGGGCAGAGGAAAGGGGGGTCAGAGGCAGGGCAGCTCCTTTCTCAGTGTGGGACAGTGAGGGACTTCATGACATCTAGGGCTGGGACTCTTCCATCCTTCCCTTTCCCAGGAGAGGAAGAGATCAATGTGGGAGTGAGACCCCAAAGTCCTCCATGTCCCCTTGAAGAGGATCCTCTCCCACCCTGCCTCAGCCTCCTGTGTCTCTACCTTGGGCCAGTCCACCTTTCTGAAGGCTAATATCTAGAGAGAGGGAATTATGGTTTGAACCTGGGTATGTGTATGGGGCAAAGGTTGTTCAGCTGCTGACCTCCTTGTCAGCAGCTCTGACTGTATACAGACCTCTGACTGTATACACTGAGAGAGGGCAGCAGAGGGTGACAAAGTGAGGCCATCTGGCAGCGGTCCCTAGCACACAGTGGGACTCAGTAGGATTTCTTAAATTAAGCAACACAGGCTGCCACCCTTTGAGATTCCCGGCTCTCCTCAAATCTCCCCTAGTCCTTTGTCAACAGCCCATTCCACTAACTGAGGCAGAGGTCTAGGGTCCCAGGCAACAGGTTCTGACTGCGCCACCTGCATCTCTCCCTTCCCAGACGTAAAGTGCCCCCACTCTCACACCAGCTGCCCAAACCCAAGCTTAGTCCAGGGAGACGGGCCTAGGCAGCAGTGCAGGCAGGGCTTGGGGGGGGGGGGGAGCTGGGCAGAGTGGAGGCGTCCTGGGTGTTGGGGATGAAGGCAGCGCTGGAGGCTCCACCTTCTGCCCTTCCCTCCCTCCTTTTCCCCCCTCCCCTCCCCCTCCTTCCTTCCCCAGCCGTCTGCAGCGGCTCAGTCGCTCAGTCAGTCTCGGGCTGTCCAGCCAGGGTGTTTGGTGGTGAGGATTCAGGCTCCATCCAGACGAGGCTGTGGCCTGAGGCTTAGGGCCCCGCAGCCCCTCCCTCTCAGTCCATCAGTGTCAGCCCCCCCAGCCCCGACCTGGACCGCACACCTTGGGACACGGTTTTCCACTTCCTCAGGACGAGCCCCAGACTGGAGGAGAAGTCGGAGGAGGTGAGTGCGCACCGCTCCCCTGGGCCAGGACTGCCATCAGGGGTCTGGGTCGCCCCAGTTTGGGGTGAGAGAGGCTGACACCCCACAGGCAGGCATGCGTCCCCCACCCAGCTTCCTTAGACTGTCAGGGCAGACGAGGGAAAGGAGAGTTGAGAGAAAAGGTGGGAAATTCCAGGGGCCCAGATTAGAGTCGAATAAAGGGTCCGTTTTTCTTCCTTTCCATCAACAAACCTCCACCCAAGAGGAGGTTTAAGGAAAAAACCCACCCACACCTAGAGACGGTTGGGATCAGGGGGTGGGAAGACATAGAGGCGGGACGCACCCACTTAGGGTCTGGCATGTGCGCGGGCCCAGGCCCAAGTGGATTTAACGCGGGCAAGTAGGGCCGCCACCTCGGGGCTACATCCGCGTCCAGCCTGGGGTGGCGCACGGCGCCTCTCCATCGCGCCCTCCTTCCTGTCCAGGTGGGCGTTGGGCTCTTCGCGAGGACCCCGGCGGTGGGCCTGGGGGAGGCGGCCGAAGCGGCGGCGGCCGGGAGCGACATGGCCGAGGAACAGGACCTATCAGAGGTGGAATTGAGCCCTGTGGGCTCCGAGGAGCCCCGCTGCCTGTCCCCTGGCAGCGCGCCGTCGCTGGGACCCGACGGCGGCGGCGGTGGCTCAGGCCTGCGAGCCAGCCCGGGGCCCGGCGAACTGGGCAAGGTCAAGAAGGAACAGCAGGACGGCGAGGCAGACGACGACAAGTTCCCTGTGTGCATCCGCGAGGCCGTCAGCCAGGTGCTCAGCGGCTACGACTGGACGCTGGTGCCCATGCCCGTGCGTGTCAATGGCGCCAGCAAGAGCAAGCCGCACGTCAAGCGGCCCATGAATGCCTTCATGGTGTGGGCACAGGCGGCGCGCAGGAAGCTGGCCGACCAATACCCGCACCTCCACAATGCCGAGCTCAGCAAGACGCTGGGCAAACTTTGGAGGTGAGCCCTGCCCCACCCGAGCCCCGCAGGCCCTAACTTCGTGGGCATTAGGGCTAGCCTGGGGCCCCAGAGTAGGATCGCCCAGGCCTCTCTCCTAGGGGAGGCCAACCATCTCTTTAGAAGACCAGATTTGGTGACCTTGCCCACCCATCTACCCAGAGTGCTCCTGAGGGACTCCACGGGCTGCTCGCCCTGGAACTCAGAACCCCAGCGGCCTAGGCTGGGCCTCCCCATCCTGAGACTGCGGGCGGGGAGGCGCCCCCTCGTGGCTGGAATTCTGTGGGTGGTGGGCAGGGAAGATAGCGCTCTGCTGACCTCCACTCAATCCCATATTCACACACTTGGGTGCCGCCGCCACCCATTTCAGGGGTCTGGAGAATGTGGGAAACTCTGGGAGAGAACTGGTCTTGCTGCAGACGCTGCGACACTGAAGCAGCCAGATGGAGAGCCTGTGGGGAGGAGGGGCTGCAAGGAAAACAAGAAACCCAGAGAAAGCAGAGCTCCCTGCTCCCACAGGGTCCCTGCTCCAGCTGCCCTGGGAGACCTTCCCGACCCCAGCCTCTGCACTGAGGGCTTCCTTATTCCCGGGAGAGGGCACGCAAAAAGAGGCCTTCCCGTCCAGCTATGTCACCGAGCCACCAAGCTCTTTTCCACTTTCTCCAGCTTTGGCGCCATCTTCCCTCCCTGGGCTCCACCCAATGGTTGAGCAACCTCTTCCCCAAACTCAAGAACTGGAGCTGAGCACCCTAGCCAGGAGGAAGCCTGCTTCCTGCCAGGGTCCCTCAGAACCCTAGGCTGCCTAAGCTGGTCCTCAAGCCTCTGGGGCAACATTTTCCCAGGGAGCAAATTTGACCCTTGTGCTCACCTGGCCAGTCCCAGATGTGTGGAGCACCCCTACACACCGCAGGCACCCTGGGCCAGGTTCAAAGGGAATAAAGGCCCCAGCAGGAGCTAGACTGCTGAGGTCACCTGATCCCCACTAGACTTTCCAAGAGACAGGCCCAAGAGGCACACACTACCTAGGTCAGTCAGCAACAGGGTCCAGTCACCAATCCTTGTCAGAGGTTATTCCCCATATTCTCTCTGGTGACAGAGGTCACACTTGACTCTCTGGAGTGGTCTGGAGTGGTGGGGTGGGCAGAGAACAGGAAAATGGAGGGGGCTTCATGCTTGAAGAGACTTGGGGCCTGTTAGAGGAGCCGGCTCCTTCCACTTTGTTGGCCTGGTGTGAAGACCACAGGCCTTGAAGTAGCAGAAGGAGCAATCTGTTCCCTAAGAACAGAGCCATCCGCAAGCAGCTTCCTGACCTGCACTTGCCATGTGCTTGCTGAAGGCCCGGCACCCCTCCCCCAGCTTCCTCAGCCCTCAGCCCTGACCAGGAAAAGCAGTGGCGGCTAACTCCTTGGTCTATGGTCCATCTAGGTGTGTAATAGCACTGAGAGATGGACCCCTCAACTCTCCAACCACCATCTGTTGCCAGGGTTTATGGAGTCCCTCCGTTGTCCATGTCCCAATTCCCACTTTAGAACCCTTGACTTAGTCCCCTTCTGGCAGACTCATCCCTGGCTGCCACTCAGACTGTGCCCACAGCGTTCACCTGGGGCAGGTGAGGCAAGAGAGCCCACCCCAGGGGTGGGAAGTGGCAAAACAATGCCAAAGAGCCAAGACTGTGTCAACAGGTGGTGGCTGCTTAGGCCCTGGATGGGGGTCCTCGGGAACAATGGAATGTGGGCTGAGCTTGCCAGTTGCTCCGAGGGTTTGAACACACTTTTTCCAAGCTCGTGCCTCTAAGGACATTAGGAGCATGGACGGTTGGGTAGACAGAACTGAAAAGCAGCCTAAAACACAGACTGAGGAGAGAGCTGTGCATGAGTCTGGGATCAATGCACTTGAACACAGGTCTTGGGTGTGAGCACTTGGCACACTTAACTTGGCTGCCAGCTGGGGAGGAACCATTACGTGCTGACCCATGGGATGCTTGGTGCTGTTTAACCTGTACGGAAAGAACAGTCGGAGCCAGGAAACTGGGACTAGGCTGCAGCTGAGCTCCTCCTGTAGGGGACTCATTGGCCTCTACTGCACCAAGTTGCACAGGCTCTTGCCCACGTGTTGGCCTGGCGGGAGGGCACATATAACAGCGGCCAGTGTCCCACTAGGAGCTGCCTACTGGGCTGGGAATCGGCCTCCCTTCTCCATCCACCCATTATAAACCAAGAGGCAGGTAGAAAAAAAGGGAGGAACTGAGGACCGAGCTGGCCAGGGAGCTGCAGGGAGCAGTGGAGAAGGGCAGCTCTGAATGTGAGGGCTTGCACAGCAGTAAAGGTTGGCTTTGGAGATGGTGTGGGGTGGATGAGGAGACCTTCACAGAGTTGGCTAAGACTGGAGCTAGCACCACGGCATCCCCAGGTTCCCGTTAGGGCTAACTGGGTATAGTGCGGCTTGGGAGGTGATGATAGGCTCCAATGTTGTAATCTTCCTGCACTTCTGGTATGTGGGGCCCTTTCCCACATTCCTTGCCATTTTCTTGGTGATTTCAGATTGCCAGCTAGGTAGGGGACACTGAGAAGGATAGGAGAGACTGTCCAGTGTCACCAGCCACCCCAGGAGCATCTGTGCTGGGTCCATGCTGATAGGACCCCACCATTCTGCTCTGTGGTTCTTTCTAAGGCCTAACCTTGGGGTCTCCACCTATCCAGAAAGTGTACTAACTCTAATGGAGTCTGGCTCAGCTAGAGGGTCCTTTGGGGGAATGCTGGGAGGGTGCAGGGCAGACCAAGAGGCTAAGCTGCAAAGGAATGCTGCTGCTGGCTAGAAAGTGCCTGGCATAACCAGCCCGGAGAAGGGGCTTGGTCTTCTGTTGCCTAGGAGAAGAGGGCACCAATTGGGTGTGCTGGAGGGAGAGAAACCCTTAAAGTGGACCAGTGGTCCCTGTGTCTGGAGTCTATGGATCTGTTCTTTTCCCCTATTTGAGGTGCCCCACCCTGTCTTCCTTACCCTGGGGCAGGCAAGTCCTGCTACCCTCTGCCCTTCAACTTTGACCTGAAGCTGGAGTTGAATGGGTGGGGGCACTGCCATGAGGGCTTCTCCATGTCACGGGCTGGCCTCAGTCTGTCCCAGAGTCTGGGAAGAGACCCAATATTCCTCTACCTTCTGTCACTCCCAGGTCCAGACACAAGATCTCTCTCTGGAGACAGTGTCCCCATATTAAAGGGGCTCACACCTAGAACGCTCAGCCCCACCATATAGAAATTTCACCAAATCATTTTTCTGGACTTGAGGATCTACCCTTGGAGCTGTCCTGTGCAGCTCCTCCCCAGGCGCCATCAGAGTAGCCCCTATTTCCTCTAGGTCCCCCCTCCCTAGGTCCAGGCACTTCGTGTATTTATATATATTTCTGGTGACCCCACACCTGGGTGAAGTAGGTGTTATCATCCTCATTTTGTAGGTGAAGAAACCCGGACTCAGAGAAGTAACTTGTGCAAAGTCTGGCACACAGCTAGTAAGTAGCAGAGACTGGGTTCCTCTGCAGCCGTCTGCTTCTGTCCGCACGCCTCCAGGTGTGCGCCAGGGACCTCGCCCTTCAGTGGGGCGGCCAGTTCTGTGCACACACAGCTTCAGTAACAGGAACGACTTCCCTCTGCTCGCACTGACACCTGCCCCTTATTGGTGCCCTATTGGTGCCCTTTTTGACTGCATGCTCAGAGGCTGGTGGCTCCTGGTGTCCTCTAGCCACTGAGAGGTAGGGGACAGAGATCACAACCATCTCAGGCTGGGGCTCCTTGGTCTGACATTTTCTGGGAGCTAACCACAGGGCACAGTCCTACATTGGCCCTGCCCTCTGGGTTCCCCATCCCAGGAATGAAGTTCAGAGGGAAGCTCACCCGGGTGCCCTGGCACTCACTAGCTCTGGGGTCCTCCACCTCCAGGCTGCTGAACGAGAGTGACAAGCGCCCCTTCATTGAGGAAGCTGAACGGCTCCGAATGCAACACAAGAAGGACCATCCAGACTACAAGTACCAACCTCGGCGGCGGAAGAATGGGAAGGCAACCCAGGGGGAGGCAGAATGCCCAGGCGGGGAGGCTGAGCAAGGAGGGGCTGCTGCTATCCAGGCCCACTACAAGAGTGCCCACCTGGACCATCGGCACCCTGAAGAAGGCTCCCCCATTTCAGATGGGAACCCAGAACACCCCTCAGGTGAGTGCTGGGTTGGGAGTTACCAGTGTGCTGTTGGCAGAGCTGCAGTGGGGCTGGGAGAAGCCAGGCAATGGAGAGTTCCCTAGCCTGAGCTGAGATCTGGGAAGGGTTGGCCAGGGGTGCAACTCCTCTAGCTGAAGGACAGAACCCAGAGGGAGCTCAGTGGGGATTCTGGTGCCTTTGAAAAACCATTGATCAAAAGCCCAAAACCAAACAACAAACAAACAAAAAAGACCGGTGGTGGAGTGCACCTCTAATCGAGGCAGAAGCAGGTGGGTCTCTGAGTTCCAGGCCAGCCTAGACTGCAGTGTGAGTTCCAAGGCTATGCAGAGAAACCCTGTCTGGAGAAACCAGAGGTGGGAGGCAAGCAGGGTGAGTGATCAAACATGGGTGGAGAGGAAACCACTGCCTCTTACGGCTCCTGCCCTAGGGTGACGCTGAGCACGTGCCACAGTCTCATCTCCCCAAGATGCGGTACCTAGGCTCCCTGGTCTCATCTCTGCTTTACTGACAAACTGCTTAAAGAAAGATTGAGGGTTTGCCCGGGGTCACACAGTGAATGGCAGAGCCAGAATTCAAGCCTTGGTAGGTCTCCTGAAGTCCACAGCCCGTGGCTAATGAAGGACTTGGCACTGCCTCCAGTGTGGCGGCCGAGGTGCAATCTGCCCCAGCAGCTGCTGGCCTTACAATGCTGTACCATTTGCTTCTCTGTAATGGGATGCTCAGTCCAGTCACCTTCCTTCCATGTAATCTCATCATTGGAGCCTCTGGGACATTCAGATGCCCTTTGAGACTCCCCCAAATCCCTGAGACAGCAGGCGGCTTCCTTCTTGTCCCCTCAGTCCTTCGCGTGAGCTTCACGCAGCACCCACTGCTCTAGAGCCCTGTGGGGGCTCTTATCTATCCATGGCTGCAAGCTTTTGGAGACAGGGCCCGATTTTATTTCCAATTCTTCCTAGGATCTGGCACACTGCCTGGCACTTAGCGGTGTCCTGAGCATTTGCTGAGATGTGTGGATGAGAAAGTTAACAGGCAAAGCAAAGGGGGCCAGTAATCTAAGTGCCCCCTTGAGCAGGGCAGGGAGTAGCCAGCCAGGCTAGAGGCTGCATTGTAGAGGACACAGTGCCGCTTGGAAGTAGTAAGAGGTAATAGTCCAAAGTAGACAGGGCAGATGGGGTTAGTCAGGGAGAGTGACCAACAGATGTCAAGGGTGCTCTGAAGAGCAGGCAGTGCCCAGGACGATGGCCCAGCATGACCCAGTAGGCTCAGCCATTAGGCAGCATGTCTGGTCTTAGTGATCAGCATCCTGTTGCCTGGAGGTGAGCCATGAGGCCTTCTAGGGTCCATTAGAACTCTAACCTGCTCATTCTTGTTTCTCTCTCTCTCTCTCTCTCTCTCTCTCTCTCTCTCTCTCTCTCTCTCTCTCTCTCTCTTTCTCTTATCCAGGCCAGAGCCATGGCCCTCCCACCCCTCCAACCACCCCAAAGACAGAGCTGCAGTCCGGCAAGGCAGATCCCAAAAGGGATGGGCGCTCCCTGGGGGAGGGCGGGAAGCCCCACATCGACTTCGGCAACGTGGACATCGGGGAGATCAGTCACGAGGTAATGTCCAACATGGAGACCTTTGATGTGACTGAGCTGGACCAGTACCTGCCACCCAATGGGCACCCAGGCCATGTGGGTAGCTACTCAGCAGCTGGCTACGGGCTGGGCAGTGCCCTGGCTGTGGCCAGTGGACACTCTGCCTGGATCTCCAAGCCACCAGGTGTGGCTCTGCCCACAGTCTCACCCCCTGGTGTGGATGCCAAAGCCCAGGTGAAGACAGAGACCGCAGGCCCCCAGGGACCCCCGCACTACACTGACCAGCCGTCCACTTCCCAGATCGCCTACACCTCCCTCAGTCTGCCCCACTACGGCTCCGCCTTCCCCTCCATCTCACGCCCCCAGTTCGACTACTCTGACCATCAGCCCTCAGGACCCTATTATGGCCATGCAGGCCAGGCCTCTGGCCTCTACTCAGCCTTTTCCTACATGGGGCCTTCTCAACGGCCCCTCTATACGGCCATCTCTGACCCTAGCCCCTCAGGGCCCCAGTCCCACAGTCCCACACACTGGGAGCAGCCGGTATATACGACTCTGTCCCGACCTTAGAGGGGGCTCTGCCACCACCAGTCCCCACCTTCCCCCAGCCTGTGTGCCCTGCTCCCCATCAGCCTCAGGCCTGGCAGTGGCAGTGGAGGAGGCTGTAGGGGCCGACAGCAGCTGGGAGGTTTCTGCCAGCTCCTGCCCTGATGCCCTCCACCCACCCCGGCTCGGGAGGCCCAGCCCTGACTGCGCTGGCAGGGGAGGGGTTGATGGCTGCCCCAGACTGAGGGTGAGGGACCACCTGCCCCTAGAAATGACCCTCTACCCCAGGACCTGAGAAGTCCTGCTCACTCCTTCAGGGAGGTTGGAAGCATTAGGGTGGGAGGCCTCACTCCTGTTTCCTCCTTAGAAAGCAAGGGGCTCAAAGGCCCAAGCACCACTGTGTCACAGTGCCTGAGAGATAGGCTGCCAGGGACCTGCCTCAAAGCCTGGAGCTGGCTCTGTCCTGTCCTAAGGACTCATTGGGGACAGCTTTGAACAGCTTTGTGGGGCATAGGCTGGGATACTCAATGGAAGCTCCTGTCTTATGCCCCCTCCTCACCTGGACACAGGAAGGAACTGGCAGAGGTCCCCAGATTCAATTCTGTCAATAACCTTGTCTGAGAGCCCCACGTTCTTCCCCACCACCTCCCACACCTCAAGGCCCACCCCAAGTGAGGAGGCAGGGGTTCCAGGAAAGCCAGAGGCAACTCAGCCGGTCTTCCTTTCATCTCCTGAGCGTCAGCCTCAAGTCCCCAGGCTCAGAGTTAGCGCTGCACGGGCCCTAGTCCCAGAGCCCAGCACCCAGGCTGCTGGCAGCAGGCTGGACACTAAACCCCTGCGTGTACATTCCACCCTCGCCCTGTGCCTTTCGCTCCAGCGATACCTTAATAAAGAACGTAGCTCTGTCTCCCCATGTCCTGGTCTGCAGCCCAGTCCACATGTAACACATCGCTGCCCCTTATTTATCTGCATAGTCGCCATGCTCCCGCCCCTCCTCTAGCTACTCCAGTCCCCATTAACTTGCATTAAGCACTCCAAGTAATAAAATCAAAACTTCCGGTCGCCTGCTTGGTGGCCTGACCTGGCCTGTCTCTTGGTCTCTTACCCCCATACCTGTGCTTCTTCAAAGGTTTTCTGGGAGCGGCCAGGAGAGTGCAGAGATGATTCCTAGGGTCTTTCTCCCGACATGGGGATGGTGATTTCATAGAAAGTGTGGATGGACCTTCTGTGGCCACACTTCACCCATTGCCTCCCCCAGAGCACAGAGATGTATAACACACACACGAGAGAGAGCCCACGCTGGAATCTAGCTGAGCCATCACAGCAGCAGGTTTGCGTGTCTAAGCCAAGCAGCTCCATCCATTTGTGCTCCCCAAGAGTTTGTCCTCAGTAGTGGCCATGACCTATATGCCACTGCCAAGCTCACCTCACCAAGGTCAAGGGAAATCTCGACCAAGTTGCTCTGACAGAAAGTACCAATGACCACACATCTCATAGCAGCAAAGCTCCTAGTGTGGCCCTGGTTGCTGGCTTTGCCAGGGCGTACATCCATTAGGCCTCTGAGGGAGTAGCTCTTGTTGCCTGATGCTTTGGGAAGCTGGTGCCCTACTGACAGCATGGGCCCTGAACCACTTTCCAAGGTCTACTGTTCCACATCATCCCCCCATCTCCATCAGTCCCTGAGCGGGTGGGTACTGGGAACATGACTCACCATTCCATCTAAACACTAACCAGTAAGCTCTTTTGGTCACCACCCCCAGACCACTGGCTCCTTTGAAGCCTGGTGTATGAAACCCTCACTTTTAAACAATATCTAATGCAGCATCAGACCACCCAAACTACACGGAAGCTGTCTTTTTTTATTGGGTTTTTTTAGATCTTTACCTGTTGGACATGGCCCATTGCTCCACCTTTATTAAATCTTGGGGCCTAGCTTCCCCTGAGCTAAGTCCGGGCATATGCATCTACATATTTGATTATCTTCACTGAAGGCACTAGGCTGGGATGCAAGGGGTAGGCTGGGGGCCACTGAGTGCCCCTCCTCATGAGCACTCTTACACACAAGGACTACCTTCGTCTCCAATCACAGGTGACAGGAGACTGCCGATTCTCGGGTGGGGGGTGGGGGTGGCAAGGGCTAGTGATCCGGGGCATTCCCTAGATCTACCAGACCAGGAACCATAGAAAAACTTACTCTCCTGGCTGCGGATTTTCATCTTATAATACCAGCACTGTCAGACATGAAACCACCTCCGACCAAGTTTTCCTGCTGACGCTCACTTGCCCCTCTACTGAAAAGCAGGACATTTGTCCTCTTCCAGTCTATGTACTGCGCCTGCTCCGATGGGGAACTGTAGACAAGCTGGCAAGATGGAGGGGCCCCATCAAGGGGGCGGGGGCTGTCACCTCATGAGGTAACAGTCACTACTGGTGCAGGCAGCAGGCAAATGGCCATAGGGGAAGGCAAGTGGAAGCCGGCATTAGTGGGCTGTCCACATCCCTTGGAAGAGTTTGGATGCGCTCTGACAAAGTAGAGGCTCCAGAGCCAGGTGTTTCTTTAAATGGCTGAGGAGATGACCTTAAACCTAAGGAGACAGATTTTACAATGCTGGCAAGTGAAGTGACAGACCCGGCCAGCTGAATGAGGTGCTTCCCAAGAGCAGAATTAAAAGGGGGAGATGAGAGGAAAAGCACCCTCTTCTCTGTCTCCTTACACCCTATCCCCTAAGGGTTAACGCCCCCTCCTACCCAAGCTCCATCTCCCTTTAATCACATCTGATACTGAGCGGCCCAGCAGGGAACAAAGGCACCATTTAGAGAAATGGGCCCAGAGAGTGACCCCGCACTCTGGGGTGGCTGCCTGGATGCCGGCACAAAGGCGGCATTTCAGGGCTGAAATTTCAGCACCCAGCTTGATTAAAGGATTCCAGAGGCTTGGAGGAGGGTGGTAGGGTGCGAAGTCTGTGACTCCCAGAATTAACCCTCATCCAAAGCAGCAAGCACCCTCCTACTCTTGTGGCCACTCATCCTTCCCACCCTAACCAGGGTGCCCAGTGCCATGTGGTGTGCCATGACTCCTTGGAGTTGCAGTGGACCAGAGGTCTTCCTTTTAACTGTGCCAGAGTCCATGGCTGCCTTCTTTTCTAAAACAAATTCTTAGACAAGGTCTCACATAGCCCCAGCTGACCTTGAACTCACTCTGCAAGCCTCCTGCCTCCTCCGTCCTGGGATTATAGGTGTGGCGCACCATCCTCAGCTCCACACACAGAGGATGTAAAGGGGTGGGAAGTGGGATGCACAGAAGAGGGACCCTTGTGAGTGAGGCAGGAGAGGACCTCCAGCTCAGGGTGAACCCAAGAGCACATCATCCTAGCTCAAGTCTGAGAAGCAAAGGCACAAGGTGGCAGACCAAAGAGATGGCCATGGAGGGCACTATGTGAACTGGCCCGGGACAGAGCTGGACAGGTGCTTAGTCCTTGTTCCAGTTGCTGACTTGCCCAACAGGGCTCTGCCTGGGGACAGTGGGGGAGTCACTGCACCCCCACACTTCCTGCTAGGGCACCACTCCTGAAAGGGGATCTGAGTCCTTGATAAGAGCTCCAGGCAGGTCCCTAGGAACAATGGCTGGCTTGATGAGACCTGCTCTGTGATACTCCTGAGAAGGGAGAAGCCCCTGCAGCCAGTCCCCACTGGAAAGGAAATTGGGGGTTTCCGTGGCAACCAGCTCCCTGGGCACAAAGACTCATCTGTCTGCTGAGAAGGCAGCTGAGGTGTCTCCCCTGCAGCAGCTTTCGCTCTGGTGCATGGGGAGACAGAGGGAGGGATGGGAGGACCCACGGGGCCAAGTCCCTGATGCTTCAGAAAGAGCTAACAGTCACAGGGCCACCTCGATGTGGGCCCAGTCTCTGCAGCAGGTGGCAGCACTGCAGACAGCAGGCACAGTGGCGCGGGGGGGGGGGTGAAGTTTATTATTTCCATGTATAAAATGGGCATAGAAATGGCGCCCAGGCACAGTCCAACAACGCTGCTCAGTCGGTGATGATGAGCTCATCCACACCCCAGTCTTCATAGCTCCCATCTGGCAGGTAACGGCGAATGATGATTGGGATCTTCCGGGCCCTGTTGTGGGGAAAGTCACAGGACATGAGGGCTGGTGCCCTGGCTCTGCAGCAGGGAGCAGGAGGTAGAAGCATGTGTCACAGAAACACCCTCCCTCAGCTCTCGGGGGCTTGACTATGAACGAGCCCGACATCTACAGGATCAAACACCAACTTCCACAGACAGAGAGGCCGAGAGCTGCTGCCGGGCTCTGGAGGAAGGGCCACTGCCTGAGGGACTTACTTGAGTTCCTTCATGGCGATGAGTAATGGGTCTGTCTCCCCCTCCAGCTCCACCATCACAGGGGCACACATCCTGCAGGGGCAGACATGGGTTGGAGAGACAAGAAACAAGGCTCAGAGAAGGTGACTATGGTGTCCTGCTCTGCATCCACCAAGGTCACCTAGGCAGGCAGGTGGCGGAAGTGTGCAGGGAGCTGCCACTAAGCAGAGAGACCAGCAGACTGCATGTAAATCGTGCCTCCAAAGACAAGCCACTAGATTTCTCTCCACATCCCAATGGTCTCATTTAAAATGAAGATAATCCCTGCCTCACTGGAAAAACCGAAGACTCCATGCCACTTACTGTCACCCACCTTGACATTCTCTGTTTGTTTAAGGGAGTCCCACTTTGACTTTCTTCTGGTGAGGAAACTGAGGTACAGAAAGGCGAGTAACCTGCTCAAGGTTCACACACACCCAGGCAGAGAGGCAGAGTCTAGATGTGTTACTAACCACTGTGCTATGACGTGTCCCATGAAACACACTAACGTCATCTAACTATAATGCTCCATCAGAAAAGGCCCTTCATTCTTCCCACAGCAACAACCCCAGAAGGGGCACATTCTCCCAGCCTGGCCCTCAGCTAGCCTTCATTCACACACCCAAAACAAACTTTTATGCCTCCCTGCTCCCGTGTTACAGTTCTTAAGTGTCCCCTATGTTCTTAAGTTAGCACGATGGCAGTACCGGAGGAGGGGCCTTTGGAAGGTCCTGACAGTGGGACCACTGTGAAGGCTTTATGAGAGGAAGAGAAATCCAAGCCAGCTTGCTTGGTCTCACCATGTGACCCTCTACCATGCTATGATGCAGCTTGAAGCCTCATCAGGTGCAGGCGTCATGTTCTTGGACCCTCCAACCCTCAGAACTGTGAGCCAAACGTACAGAGCCAGGAACCTGGCCCAAGGATTCTGTCACAGCCACAGAAAACAAGCTCAGGCGCCTGTGCACTCTGTACCATCTCTCCACAGCCTGAGGGGCTCAGGTGTCCCCACTCTGGAAATGACAGTCTTCACTGCCTGTTAGTTTACATGTGCCATTCATGGCACCAAAGACACTAGACTACTGTCCACAGCAGACCATGAGCTTCTGGTGGCCCAGGACCACATATGGCCACTGTGAGGGCCCAGTCCCCAGCCAATGCTTGGTCCAAGCAGAGACCCCAACACCAAACAAGGGAATGGCACCTCCAGTTCGGTGCCCTAAGAACAACTCCCCTGATCGCCTTGGATGGGCTTACACCTATAAATCCAGGGCTACCGAGAGGCACGCCAAAGCCAGGGCCCAAGTCTTCTCTAGACCATCAGAACATATTTATTTGTTTGTTTTTTCGAGACATGGTTTCTCTGTGTAGCCCTGGCTATCCAGGAACTCACTCCGTAAACCAGGCTGGCCTTGAACTTGCAGAGATCTGCCTGCCTCTGCCACCTAAGTGTTGGGATCAAAGGTGTGCACACCACCATCACCGCCCGGCTTGGAACTGGAGGGATGGATGGTGTGAGCCATCATGTGGATGGTGGGAACCAAACCTGTGTCCTCTGCAAGAGCAGCAAGTGCTAAGCCATCTCTCCAGTCCTAGGAGAGAATTTCTCATTAAGGGTTCTGAGGATCGTACCTTCAGAGCTGCCAGGTGACTCTGGGGACCAACCAGTTTGAGAGCAACACTGACTAGTTTATTACTAAATATTCTGATCTCTGCTACTCTCAAAAGCCTGAAATTTTCCCAAGAGCAGAAACCAAATGTCCTTCCTGAATAACAAAATATCTCCAAAACTTGGGGTTTAGTTTGGCAATAGAACGTAAGGCCCTGGGTTTAGTCCCTAACACCAAGGAAACAAAAGAAATGCCCACTGCATACAAAGCCTCACAGAACATGCATGGCTGTACTGACCTGTCTGTAATGCCCACTGCATATAAAGCCTCACAGAACATGCATGGCTGTACTGACCTGTCTGTAACGCCCACTGCATATAAAGCCTCACAGAACATGCATGGCTGTACTGACCTGTCTGTAACGCCCACTGCATATAAAGCCTCACAGAACATGCATGGCTGTACTGACCTGTCTGTAATGCCCACTGCATATAAAGCCTCACAGAACATGCATGGCTGTACTGACCTGTCTGTAACGCCCACTGCATATAAAGCCTCACAGAACATGCATGGCTGTACTGGCCTGTCTGTAATGCCCACTGCATATAAAGCCTTATACTACATGCATGGCTGTATTGACCTGACTGGCGCCTCAACGTGGTTGACTGACTCCACATAAAATCTGAGAGAGCTTCAAAAAGAATACAGAATTTAACAGAGATTTTGCTGTTTGCTGGCAGTGTGCCACAGAAAGTTTTTCCTGACTCAGCAGCCGTACCAACAAAAAACAACAACAAAAAAAAAAAAACAAACGCAGCTTCCTGGGCTGTGCTGCCAGCATGAACTCCGGCTATGAAGCATTTCAATGGCTTTTGTGGGACCAGATGTTTGTGTGCCCACTCGGGATCGGGAAGAAAGTACTCTGAGACCATGCCAATGGCTCAGCGCTCCCCGCCTGGGCAGGCAACAGAATCAGGTCTACTAGGCGTGCACAATCGGGAGAGCATGGCGGATTCCTGCCACCATACAGAGAGATATTTCCAGGCTGCGCAGTGCCTGCAAATCTGCGCGTGGCAGATTTGGCTGTAACTCAGATAAAAAGCGTTTATGTGTTGCACGCTCATTCTCTGGGTTGGAGTGCTGAGCGCGGCTCCTGCCTGGTGGCCCCAGAGCTAGCACTGGTGATGCTTCCACCATTTTGAAATTGGAGAGAGACAGAGCCAACATCCAGAGCAGCTGCAACCAGGCTGCTTAGTATTTTAAAAGCTCTTCAGGACAGTAGAGAATTAAAGACAATGCAATAGGACAGATTCAGACATAAAAGACCTCTAAATGGGTCATAGTGTTAGATAAAGTACATAGGCTTGGGAGAGAGAAGAAAAAAAGTATAGAAAGTCATAAAATAAAGTTAATGCTTTTAAAAAAAAGGGTAAAGTCTTTAAAAAGACACAGTATAGTCATAGATTAAAAAAATAAAGAAAAATAAGCCACGTAAAAATGGAAAATTCACAGAGAGTCTAGATTATGTATATTATTGTGTTTTCTTTAAATTTTTTGACTGTGAAGGAGCTAAGTACAGAGAGACATCTCATTATATGGGCTGCCAAACTAAACCAACATGCATATTATAAAGATATCTTGACTTCAAAATTTGGGTCTAAGGATATGATGCTTTGGACAAGAGATTCTTCTTTTGTTTTCACAGAAGATGAAACCCTATGGATTGCTTCTAGACCAATATGGTATGACAGACCAAGGCCTCCTGAAAGGTCACTGTGAACACCTTCAGAAAATTACTTCACTCAACTGGTGACTGAGATAAACCTAGCACATAGGATACACCATGAAAGACCTGATTAACAGCGCCCCCATTAAGCACAAAGCAGTTTGGAGAGAAATAACTGTGCCCATATTCCCAAATATTGTTTATAAATGTTCTTTTACATTTAAAGGGGGATATGATATAGATATGAATAATTTACTTTGGTATAAATCTTCATTTATGAATACAAATTTAAGGTCAATTTTGTTATATCTATATGTATTTCTGATCTTGATTAAGGTATTGTGATTGTATAGCTCATTTAAAAATGTAATGCATAATCATCGATAATAAGCCGGGTGGTGGTGGTACACGCCTTTAATCCCAGCACTCAGGAGGCGGAGGCAGGCAGATCTCTGTGAGTTCGAGACCAGCCTGCTCTACAAGAACTAGAATAGGCTCCAAAGCCACAGAGAAACCCTGTCTTGAAAAACAACAACAACAAAAAATCATCGATAATAGTCAAGCTTGTAGTCATGTTAGTTAGATTTTTTAGATATATAGAGATATATTTCAGTTAGATAGGCATTCTTCATATCTTTCAAAGACTATATAATATGACATTTAATAACAGTGCACAGAAAGGTAAAAAAAAATATATGACATTTAAAATGTTTTAATAACTTAGTGCTTTTCATGACAATGAGACACGTCTGCTCCTGGCAGCACCAATCTACTTCAAGATGAAGATGGGCATTGAAGAAGCTCCTTATGGAGTTGGTTAGCCATTTGGGCAAGAAACTGCTCTTGCCTGGACTGTTGTATAAACTGGACACCAAGAACCCACAGAGAGAGAACTGCTGAACTTGCCAAAAGGTGAGATGATCCTTTAGGGTTCCTGATTCATAAAAGAATCTGTGAGACATTTTGCAGGATACAGAAGAAAGTGACTGTCTTTGAATTTTCCTGCTTCATGGAAATGCTGGATACTATGGGCCTGTAGGCTGAAGATGTACAGAAGAACTTTGGGTGACTGTACAGGAAGCAAGATATCTCTGTCATTTCTAGAGTTTTGGAAGTTGCTTACTTCTTGTTTACTTAGGTAATATTATATCCTTCTGGAGTCTTTGATGGAGTTGAAGAATAGTTATAGTTCTCGTTTTCCTTTGTTATGATAAAAGATAAAATAGATATAAATATTGTAACTGTAATTCTTGCTTGATAACTGTTTTGTTATATGTAATTTTACTATGTTAAAGTGAAAGCCTTTTTGTTTAAACAGAAAAGGGGAAATGGTGTAGGAGGTCCTTCTATGTGTTGCTTTCATTGACCGAATAAAGAAACTGCCTTGGCCTTTGGATAAGGCAGAACTTAGACAGGTGGGGAGGACAGAACTGAATTCTGGGAGGAAGAAGGCAGAGACAGGCAGATGCCATGAAGTTCCTGCCTGAGACTGATGCTGGTTAGAATCTTTCCCGGTAAGCCACGACCTCGTGGTATTGCACAGATTGGTAGAAATCAGGATATGAGAGTTGGCCAAGAAGAGGCTAGATATAATGGGCCAGGCAGTAATTTAATTAATACAATTTCTGTGTGATTATTTTGGCTGTAAGCTAGCTAGGCAGCGGGACCTAGCCTGTTCTTCCTGTTACAGATCTGTCTGTAACGCCCACTGCACATAAAGCCTTACACAACATACATGGCTGCCCTGACCTGTCTGTAATGCCCACTGCATATAAAGCCTTACAGAAATGCATGGCTGTCCTGACCTGTCTGGGCCTGGTCTCTCCATACATAACAGGAGTACCTGAAGGGCATCTGTTCATCAGTGTCCCTATCTATGGACATGCAAAGTGCAAGTGTGAGCTTCAAGTGACTGTCTTGTGCTGCAGCCACTACACATCACCCACCCAGTTAGCAAGATGTGAGCAACATCAGCCACCAGGTGGTGCTAGCGGGCCGGACTGAACGGGATCAAAAGCTATCCAAGCAGGCATTTCATTCTGCACCTAAGCAAAGGCTACCCATCCAGAGCAGAAGTGTACAGGATCCAGCCTGACTGTGCCTAACAACAGGCAGAGCGCCACCAGAGGGCATGGACCCCTCAGGGGAAGGGGCACTAAAGCCTGGGATAATGCTGGAGCCCTCTTACTCCCAAAGAAAAATATGACAGTTGGGTTGTCTTGGATTGGGGTTTGTCTGAGCCTTCACACCCTATGAATGCTCCAAACTGGCTTATCAGACACGTGTCAATTTGAACCTGTCACTTTAGGGTCTACTGACATTTTTACAAATTTTATTTCTTAAAGTTTTTTTTAAAATTATTTGTATTCGTGTGTCTATACTGGGGTATATGCAGGAGAGGAGGTGCCTACGGAAGCCAGAAGTGCCGATCCTTCTGGAACTGAAGTTATAGGTGGCTATGACTCAGTTCCCCTACAAGAAAAGTATGTGCTCTTCTCTCCAGTCTTTTAAAATAAAAATTTATTTTATTAATTTTGTGTGTGAAGACTTAAAATTTTATTTTTACTTTTACTTAAATGTTTTGTGTTTATGTAGCCAGACCACATGTGTGTGGATGTCCATGGACGCCAGAAGAGGGCGCTGGGTCCCCTGGAAGAGCGCCAAGCACTCTTAACCTAGGATCATTTCCTCAGGCTGTATTTTGTGTTCGGGTCTGGCACAAAGGAATAAAATCAGTTCTCTCCTTCTACCCTGTGGGTTCCTGTAAATCAGGTGGTCAGGCTGGTATCAGGCATCTGCACCAGCTAAGCCATCTTGCTGGCCCACTTTAGCGACACCTTTGCCATCATTGTGCTGCAAGCTTGCCTCCTAAGCTGTAACCACCCACACTATTTTTAGTACCAGAGGTACATGCAAAACACCACCCTTCATCTACCACCCTGGGGATTCCAGCCCCTCCATACCCTTTGGAAGGCACTATCCACACCTGCCTTGACTTCTGGCTACCTGTGCTCTGGTCTAGCTCTCTCATCAGAAGATACCTGGGGAGCTGGAATAACATCTTTAATCACCTCTACAATCTCAGGTAAGCACACACAGGGCAGCACCACACCTCAGTGGTGAGCACAGCTGCATTTCAGAGACTATGAAGGCATCATGCCACTGGGCCATTTTTAGCTAAAAGAATAAGCCTCTCAGAATGCTCAGCCAATTGGAAATGTCCTGTACCTGTGTCATCCCTGTGCTGTGAGCCACAGAGATGCTCCTGACTCCTGAGCTGTGTCTAATATTGGGGGGAGGGGGCTGCTTTGTTTTCATTTGTTTGGGTAAGTTTTTCTGTTGTGGAGGTGGTGGTTAGGAGCTTTTTGTTACTGTTTTTGAGATGGCATCTAACTGTGTAACTCTGGCTGTCCTGGAACACACTCTGTAGACCAGACTGGCCTTGAAGTCACAAAGATCCACAGGCTCAGCCTCCTGAGTGCTGAGATTAAAGACATGCGCTAGGGGCTGGAGAGATGGCTTAGAGGTTAAGAGCACTGCCTGCTCTTCCAAAGGTTCTGAGTTCAATTCCCAGTAACCATATGATGACTCACAACCATCTATAATGAGGTCTGGTGCCCTCTTCTGGCCTGCAGGCATACATGCAGACAGAATATTGTATACATAGTAAATAAATGAATATTAAAAAGTTTTTTTTTTTTTTTTTTTTTTTAAAAAAAAGACATGGGGCTGGAGAGATGGCTCAGTGGTTAAGAGCAGTGCCTGCTCTTCCAAAGGTCCTGAGTTCAATTCCCGGCAACCACATGGTGGCTCACAACCACCTGTAATGAGGTCTGGTGCCCTCTTCTGGCCTGGAGACATACACACAGACAAATATTGTATACATAATAAATAAATAAATATTTAAAAAAAAAAAAAAAAGACATGTGCTACCTCACAGGGCCAATTTTTTAATTAACTAATTAATTTAAATGGCCACATGGAGATAGTGAGTGCCATAACAGACAGTATGGGCCGACAGGATCGTAGCCCCTGAAGGTGGCTCTAACTTTACTCAAAGGAGCAAGAGTACAACCATGCTAGAGAAAGGTAAGGTCTATTCCTGAGGAATGGCTGAGGACCACCTTGCCCACACACAAAACCCTTTATCAAGGCAGACACTGCTGTTATCTTCCCCCAGGGCTGTGTGAACCTGTGGGAGGGATGCAGACAGCACTATGCCTCCAGCATGCAGGCCTCCACAGACCCGGTGGCAGAATGCTCCATCCGCTGTGTTTCTCTAATCTCCCAGGCCTGTCCTGCAGCATCCGCCATTCCCCACACCACCACATCAGAAGTCTAGCAGTTTCTCTCAGGCTCAGGTCTGCCACTAGAGCTCCACTAACTCTGCCTCTTCCAGGTTACAGTCACTGGATTGCCTGAGCCTGCCCGCCTCCCGCCTAGACCCCAGAGGCCACTGCTGCTCTCAGGCTTTCCCAATGAAGGGCCCTCCTTACCTCACTGGGCTGGCCAGTCTCCCTCACATCAGGAAGGGGTACAAGCCTGAAGGGCTACCATGGCCTTCCCTGAATCCACTCTCATCTCACTTCAGCAAACTGACAGGAATTATCTGAACTCAGGGCCCTTACACAGGGCAGGACAGACACTCTGCCACTGAGCTACGTCCCCAGATCCCTTTTCACTTTTAGCTTGAGACGGGGTCTTGCTAGATGCCCAGAGTAGCCTTGAACCCATAGTCCAGGTGAGCCTTGAGCCCATTATCTTCCTGTTTCTGTCTCCTGCGTGTCTTCAATTACAGGTCAGTGCCACAAGGCCTGACCAGGCTTCTTACCGACACTTTTTTCCTGTGTGGTTACTTTTAATGGCCTATTTTTTACATTACACCACAGGATCCCTAAGCCCAGCACAATGCGTGGCACAGGGGCTGGGCAGTATCAGCAGCCTGGGGCTCACTGTGACCCAGCTGACGGAGAGGACAGCAAAGGGCAACACTTACGCGATCTGGAGAGCCCGGGTGCCCAGCACTCGGGCTCGCTCGTACTTGGTCATGTACGGAGTGGTGATGCGCTTCTGGTTGGCCTGCGGTCGCTCACCAGAAGGGAGAATCTCAACATTCTCCTGCCCTTCCTGGATACCAAGGAAACAGAAGGGACATCTCAGGGCAAGTTTTGGGTCAGAGAGGAAGATGATGACAATGACACTCACCACCACCATTAACGCTTTCTGGATGTCAAGGACATTTACTAACACCCCATTCCTTATTACTCCGTGAGGCAGGAATCATGGTCCCTATTCCAAGGACTTCAAGAGCCAGCTAAGCTGACCAAATTCTCCAAACCAGCAGTAAAGAAGACTGTGGTCAGGACTCCAGAGCCACCCAAAAGGCGACTGGTCCTATAAGTGATGAGCACACCCTAAACAGGAAGTTGCACAAACACCAGATCTTTCACGGGTGGCAACTGAGTCAATGGGTCGAGAGACAAGGACAGTCATCGTAAGGAGAAAGAGTCAGACCCATACAGTGACAAGGACAGTCATGGTAAGGAGAAAGAGTGAGACCCATGCTGAGCAACAACCTACCACACATCTACACATCTGTCCAGGCTAAGCCCTGGGTTCCACCCTCCACTCCACACATACGCACGTGTGCGCACACACACACACACCCACCTAGGTTCCATCCTCCACTCCGCAAGCAGGCGCACACACACCTGGGTTCCATCCTCCGCTACACACACACACACACACACACACACACACACACACCTGGGTTCCATCCTCCGCTCCACACACACGCACACACACAAATAATAATCCGCCAGCACAGCCACAGATGCTGAGGTACTAAGCAAAGGGTTTCTGATGGCAGAGTCTTGACCTAGAGAAGAAAACAGAGGCACAGAGCACCAGCTGCTACCAAGAACATGCCAATGTACTGAAAATAAAGTTAAACAAATTAAAAATAATAATGATAATAATAAAGTAAAAACAAATAAAAACTGTTTGCCAAGTGCTTGCTACAGGCCCAGAGATATTCTAAGTGTTTGGGATAGAGCAGCAAATGAAAGAGAGCAAAGCTACTTCCACCTGGGCCTTTAATCCCAGCACGCAGGCAGCAGAGGCAGGCTGGTTTCTGTGAGCTAGAGGCCAGTCTGGTTAAATAGTTGAGTTCCAGGGCTATACACCAAGAACAAGTCTAAAAAAAACCCCATACATAATAAGATACAGCAATCCCAAGACCTAGCTAAGATCTAGCTCATGCAAAGGCCAAGAGTGTATCTGTGAACTGGGTGGTGGTGGTGCACGCCTTTAATCCCAGCACTTGGGAAGCAGAGGCAGGCAGATCTCTGTGAGTTGGAGGCTAGCCTGGTCTACAGAGCAAGTTCTAGGACTGGCTCCATAGTTACTAAGAAACCCTGTCTGTATCTGTGGGAGACATGTCCCTGGAAAAGGGAAAGGCGAAACCGTTCGGCAACCATCATCCACCTGCTATCTAGCACCTGGGCTGCAGTACAGGAAGCTGAGGGCTGAGGGTGGCTACTGACCTCCTCGGCATTTTCCAAGTCATCAAGTCCTTCGTCCTCCTCCACATCGTCAAAGTCATCGCCATCAAAACTAAGCCAGAAGAAATGGCTGGTTAGAACGTCACCTGCTGGAATCAGAGACACAGCTCGGTGTATCGGCTGTGACGTAGGAGGGACCGCAAATCTCAATGAGGGAATCTCTGGCTTCATTGTATGCCTTCAATCTTGTCCCGTCTGCCCCCCAATTTTGCTAGGACTTGTTCACCACTGTTTCCCTCTCTATGAACTACTGCAGTCAGCTTATATGTGCTTTTCTGGTCTGAGGACTTTTTTTTTTTTTTTTTTGGTTTTTCGAGACAGGGCCTGTCCTGGAACTAGCTCTTATAGGCCAGGCTGGCCCTGAACTCACAGAGATCTGCCTGCCTCTGCCTCCCTATGTGTTTGTGTGTATGAATGTGAGTGTACGCAAGAGTGTGCAGATGCCTCTGGAAGCCAGAAATGGGGTGTCAAATCCCCTGAAGCTGGTGTTGCTCAACAAAGTACGGGGAGCCGAGCTCTCCTCCCTGGACAAGCAGCCGTGCTGGCGATCACTGAGCCACCCTTCAGTCACCAGCGCAGGGCGAGCCCCGTCGGAAGGGGAAGCTATACATCTGTAAGTGTGATGCTACACTCCCGTGCTCCTAGCATTTGGACAGTGGAGGAGGAGACTCAGGAGTTCAGGCCCAGCCGGGCTACATAGGGAGATTCTGTCTCAAGAACAAAAACAAAATTTACTTCAGGGCTGGAGGTGTTGCTCAAAAGTAGCATATACATAACATGCATGAAATCCCTGGGTATTAATTCCCAGCAGAGAACATTACCACAATCACTCTACCCAAGGTGAGATTACGACTGTGGGAAGAGAAGATAATCTAACCTTGGTAAGACTTCCACCACACCCCAAGCTCTGCTCGCTGATTACCTTTTATTTGGTTTTGTTTTCAAGGCAGAATTTCTCTGTATAGCCCTGCCTATCCTGGAACTCATTCTGTACACCAGACTGGCCTCAAACTAAGAGATCCGCCTGCCTCTGCCTCCCGAGTGCTGGGATTACAGGCGTGCGCCTCGTCAGCTTCACTAATGATCTTTTCCTTGATAAATCCTTCCCACTCGTCTTCGTCTAACAACTGGCACATCTGGCTCCTCCCTCCTGCTTCACACTCCGGGGGAGCTCCTCCTCAGCCTTTCCTGGGTTCCCCCTTTTCCCCAGTCACTCACTAGCTACCTCCTCTCTAGGGGTCCACACAACCCTGATCGACACGCACGTATCTGCTTTCACTGTATTTTTCCTGTGTTTTTTTTTGTTTGTTTGTTTGTTTGCTTGCTTCTGAGACAGTGTCACTCTGTACACTATGTAACTCAGGCTGACCTAGAACTTGCTATGCAGCACAGACTGACATCTGTTCACAGCAATCCTCCTGCCTTAGCCTCCCCAGTGCTAGGATTACAGGGGTAAGCCCACCACATCCAGCTTCTATTTCTGAGTTTTGACAACTACATCTATTTTAGGATTCCCATAGTGTATCTTCTCTTTTGACCTAACACATGCAGTCATCAGGAAATCCTTTTGGCTTTATTTTTAAAATATATCAGCAGCCAGGCATGATGGCACACGCCTATAATCCCAGTGCTCAGGAGGCAAAGGCAGGCGATCTCTGTGAATTTGAGGACAGTCTGATCTACACAATGACTTCCAGGACAGCTAGGGTCATGTAGACAGACTCTCTCTCAAAAAAAGAAAAAAACAAAAAACAAAAGTAAAATATATCCAGGAGCTGGCCATCGTGACATACACATATAAATCCCAGTGTTCTGGAAGTAGAGGCAGATGGATTTTTTTAGGTTTGAGGCTAGCCTGGTCTACACAGTGAGTTCCTGGTCAGCCAAGGCTACATAGCTGAGACTTTCTCTCTCTCTCTCTCTCTCTCTCTCTCTCTCTCTCTCTCTCTCTCTCTCGTGTGTGTGTGTGTGTCTGTATGTGTACATGTGAATACCATCTCTCTCTCATATATGTGTCTGTAAGTGTGAGTGTATACCAAGGGCCAGGCATAGTGGTTCACGCTTTAATCCCATCATTTGGAAGACAAAGGTAGATGGATTGCTAAAGTGGAAACACCTGATATACAGTGAGATTTGGTCTCCAGATAAATAAATATATAACCAGAATTCAGCCAGGTCTGGTGGCTCGCACCAACATTTGGGAGGCTGAAGCAGGAGGTGTGTGGCGAATTCAAAGCTGGCCTTAGCTACATAGAGAAGTCCCTGTGTTTCAGAGTGAGACCCTGCCTCAACACTGAACTCTGCTCTCCAGAGTTCTGCCCACTTCTGGCCACCTGTGCTACAAGCCCGCGCCTGCTCCCAGCCTTTCAGGCCATCTCTGGATTGCTTCTTCCTATTTCTACGACTACACGAACTACACCACCGGCAGTCCCTTCAGAAAGGGGTGCCCAGAGGGCTTAACTCCGCACACTGTCCCGGGAGCATTGCTCCGCGAGGTAGCAAGTTCTCAAGACTTCACCCCCACAGACCCCGTAGCTGGGCTAGCCTGTGCTCCAAGCGCCCGGCTCGCACCACGAAGTCCTCCCCTCCGAGCCCACGCTCACTTGTCCTCGTTGTCTGACATGATGCCTTCACTGCACTGGCCACTCCAGACCGCACAAGAGAGAACCGCGCGCTTCAGTCGTCCCCGGCACAACCCGCGGTCTGCGCCTGCGCCGTGACCCAAAAGCAATCACTTCCGGGAGGCAGCCAGACAAGACGCGAATGCGCATGCGTGGGCGTGTTCACTAGTTACCATAGTAACCAGATGCGCTTGGTGTGGGCCCTGACACTCTGGCTTCCCCGAGGATCTCCTTCAGGAGGGCGCTGCCGCGCTTAGGGTGAGCGCTCCGCCCGGGACCGTCACGATGGGGACTGTGGTCACTGCACGGTCCGGAGCCGAGGGTTCGGGCACCAGCTTCTCAGACACCCAGGGTGCTGGCGATGAGAGGTCGGGACTGCGACGCGAGACGAGGGCTGGTCATTGCTTCTCTCCCTCCTAGGGCCCTCCCATGGCTTCACAGGAGAGGGTGGGCGCAGTGACCAAAGGAACCGGGTTCCGGCGCTGCCCTAAGCAGGTCACTTACACGCCGGGGACCTGCGAGCTGCTCAGAGGTCAGTACTTCACAGGAACAACGACAGGAGAGGTGGCGATTTCTTTAAAAGTTTGGGATTAAGAAAAATTCAGGAGAGGATCAAAGTCCAAAGGACGGAGAATTTTGGGGTGGTCAGCTCATCTTTTACATTGCACGTTCAATGAAACCTAACTCCTCCTCCTCACCACAGGGAAAACTCCCAGGACCAAAACCAATTGCCTTCCCTGGACTTAGCACAATATATAGTCGGCCTTATAGGCGTTTAGTTTCCCAGCTATCACCTTTTTTTTAAAAGATTTATTTCTTTTTATTTTTTGTGCATTGGTGTTTTTGCCTGCATGTATGCCTGTGTGAGGGTGCCAGATTCCCTGGAACTGGAGTAACAGACAGTCGTGAGCCCCCATGCAAGTGCTGGGAAATGAACCCAGGTCCTCCTGAAGAGCAGCTGGTGCTCTTAACCGCTGAGCCATCTCTCCAGCCCCACAGCCATCACCTTCTAAATGGTGAATGCCACCAGGCAGAGAAAGTGCCTGTTTCTGTTCACAACTGTGGCACCAGCCTCTGATACATGAGTGAGCATATATATATTCATTTATCCAACAACTAAAAACACCTGATATGTGATTTTCATATTGTCCTAGGTACTGGAAGTAAAGTGTTCGGGGATTGCAAAAAAGCAAACAATTCTTGCTTCCATAGAGCTAACCGTATAGGAGGTTAACACGAAAAATCAACAAGAAAAAAATTATAGAGCTGGGGTGTAGCTCAGTAATATGTATGCTAGACATACATGAAGCCCGAGTTTCAATCTCAACACACGACACACAAAAAGTATTACAGATGGAAAAGTCGGCTCAGTGGTTAAGAACATGTATTGTTCTTCAAGAAGACTCGAGTTCAGTCCCCAGTACCCATATTAGCCAAAAAAAAAAAAGTGTGTATGTCTTAGGCAGATATAATGATATGCAAGTTTGCTGCTTGAGTTGAGAGGATTGCCTGAGCCAAAAAAAAAAAAAAAAAGACTGGTCTGGATAATTAGTAATACCCTGTCTTTAAAATAAAATACAATAAAGGCTATAGAGATAGCTCAGAGGTTAAGAACACTTGCTGCTATTCTGGAGGACCCAAGTTCAATTCCAACAACCATGTCAGGTGGCCCGAAACAACCTATAAAGGTTCAGTGCCTTTTTCTGGCCTCCACAGGCACCCATACACACATAGGCATACTCATGCACACACACACAAAATCTTAAAGCCGGGTGGTGGTGCATGCCCCTAATTCTAGCACTCAGGAGGCAGAGGCAGGTGGGTTTCTGAGTTTGAGGCCACCCTGACCTACAGATGGAGTTCCAGGACAGCCAAGGCTACAAAAAGAGACTCTGTCTTGAAAAACCAAAATAAATAAATAAACTAATAAAAGCCTTTTTTAAAAAAAACTTTTTTAGGTGGACAGTGGTGGTGCATGCTTTTAATCCCAGCACTCAAGAGTCAGAGACAGGGGGATTTCTGTGAGTTCAAGGCCAGCTTGGTCTACAAGAGCAAATTCTAGGACAGCCAGAGCTGTTACACAGAAAAACCCTGTCTCGAAAAAACAAACAAACAAACAAAAAAGAGTTTTTAAAAAATCCATATATAGTGGCTCATGACTTTAATCCCAGCACTCAGGAGGCATAGGCGAGTGGATATCCGTAAGTTTGAGACCTGCTCAATGAACATACCATGTTTCAGAACAGCCAGGCTACATAGTAAGACCCTTTCTATAAATAAATAAATGATAGATGAATGAATACATAGAAGAAAAAGGAAAAAAACCTAAAGTGTGATGTGCTCTAGAGAAAACAAAGCAGGCAGAAGAACATGCGTGCTTAGTTGGGAGTTGGGGAGCAGTGCTGTGGTGTGGAGTTTGGGCAGGATGAGACGTGCTGAGATGAGGGGGAGATGCGGGGGTCAGCTGCAGCTCAGGAGGTCTCATAGACTGTTTTATTTTGCAGTGATGATGAAGGAGTCCAAACTGACTAACTTCCAGCAACGACACATCTTGGACACCATGAGAAGTAAGGACAGTCACTCTAGAGACTTCCTGGGCAGAGGACCAGGGATATATCTTTAATATTCCTCTATGTGAAAGAGAGGGGAAGTTCATCCCAAAGGACAGAGATGAAGCCAGACATGGTGATATACACCTCTAGTCCCAGCACTTAGGAAGCAGAGGAAGAAGGATCACCAAAAATTCAAGGCTGCGCCCTGCAGTGGTGGTGCACACCTTTAATCCAGCACTCGGTAGGCAGCGGCAGGCAGAGTGAGTTCCAGGATAGCCAAGGCTACACAGAGAAACCCTGTTTTGAAAAACAAAACAAAAAAAGTTCCAAGCCAGCCTGGCTTATACAGCAAGTTTCAGGCCGGCCAGGGCTACATAGAGAGACCATTTCATAAATATAAAATAAATAAATAAATCTTTTTTAAAAAAGGGTTGGGGAGAGTGAGGCAGGCTGGAGAGATGGATTAGTGGTTAAGAGAAGGTACTGCTCTTATAGAGGCCCTGAGTTTGGTTCCCAACTTCCATATGGGGTGGCTCACAACCACCTGCAACTCCAGCTCCAGGGACAGCCCACATCTCTGGCCTCTGCGGGCACTGCACTCATGTTCACAGGCACACAGGCATATACATATCTATAGCAACTAAAAATAACATATTTTTTGTTTGTTTTTCAAGACAGGGTTTCTCTGTTCAGCCCTGGCTGTCCTGGAACTCACTCTGTAGACCAGGCTGGCCTGGAACTCAAGAGATTCCCCTGCCTCTGCCTTTCAAGTGCTGGGATTAAGACACATTGTGGACGGATTTTTCTTTGGACTGCCGGCTCACAAACTACATAGAAACTTAATCATGAAAGTTCAGCCAACAGCTTAGGCTTGTCCCACTAGCTCTGTTCACCCACATGCTGCCACACTTGTGGCTTTCACCTCGCCTTCTGCACATCTTGCTGCATCTGGTTGGTGACTCTGCCTCTTCTTTGCAGCTCTCTGTCCAGAAGTCCCGCCTATACCTCCTGCCTAGCTATTGGCCATTATCTTTTTATTAAACCATTCACAGTGACACATCTTCACACAGTGTAAAGGAATAATGACCAGCCAGTGGTAAAGAATACTTGCAGAAGTTCTGGGTTCAGATCCCAGCTCCTACATGGTGCCTCACCCCCATCTAAACTCCAGTTCAAAGTGATCCTCTTCTGACTCCTGTGGGCACCAGAAGAGGTTCATATATGGTATACATTGATATATGCAAACATTCATAGACATAAAATAAAAATAAGTACACCTTGAAAGACAAGACTTCCTTGAAGCTGTTCCCTAGGAATTCACTGTCTACTTCTTCTTAAGCAAAACCCACATTGTTTCATAGCTTGGTTGAAGCCACAGATCCTCTCCTTGACATGAATGTCCAGCATCACTGAGGCTGTAACTATTTGCTTGCTCAGCATGTGCTCAGGGGAGAGGCAGACCTGGGGCATGGGATCATCCTGAGAATGGTATCTGCTTGGCTCCACGAAGGGAAGGCAGGTGGGGAGTAATGGCAGGCGCACACTTGTAAGGCCACAGCACAGAAACCCAGTCATCCCTGACGTCCCTTGTTCTCCCTCCTACCTGGTCAACAACCCTGCAAGCTACAACCTGACCCTGATAACCTGTCTTCTCTGCTCCTCACCAATGCTGCATGTTATCTGAATAGCTGTTTTCCTTGACCCTACCCTTGGCCATGAATGGGACTTTCAACATCAGAAAGGATAACTTTTCCCCAAACCCTCCAATGGCTTGCTACGTTATAGAATAAAATCCTTTTGCCAGAAGCTTCCATAAGTTCTCATCTCTGTCCCCCACCCCATTAGCCTCTTGGCTGCTACCTAGATATCTGGGCACACAGTGCCTGAGCACCTTCACCCCAGCTGTTCTACCTGGAACAGTCTTCCTCAAAGTAATTGCAGATCTGGCTCCACTCTTCACTGTCTGCTCCAATGTTACCCTTTTACAAAAGCTTTCCCTGTTACAACCACAATCTGGCTGCAGTTGGTAGAGCCCTTGCCTCGGATGCACCAAGCCCTGGTGCATTCCAGCACCACAGAAACCAGGTGTGGTGGCAAATACCTATAACCCATGCACTTGGAAAGTAGAGGCAGGAGGATCAAAAGTTTAAGGTCTGTATGGAGTTGGGAGACCAGTCTGGATAGACCCTGCCTTTAAAATAAGCAAAACTGCCAGGTGGTGGTGGCACACGTCTTTAATCCCAGCACTCGGGAGGCAGAGGCAGGTGGATCTCTGTGAGTTTGAGGCTAACCTGATCTACAGAGCGAGTTCCAGGCCAGGCTCCAAAGCTACAGAAACCCTGTCTTAAGAAAACAAACAAAAACAACATCAAAAAAGCAAAAACCAAAACACAGGGCTGGTGAAATGGTTAAGCAGGGAAAGGTGCTTGCCGCCAAGTGTAACAATCTGAATTTGATCCCTGGGACACACATGGTCAGAGAGAACTGATTCCTACAAGTTGTTCCCTGACCTGCACACATACACAGACATGCATGCACACAGCGCATTAAAACAAAAAACCACACACAGAGAAATAAAAACACCATGCCAAAGACTCAGTGTATAAATGTTTATTGCAGCATTGTCAGAAGTAGTAAAAATCCAACCAACAAAAACAAAACAAACCCAGAGAGAACCTGAATGAGTAGCTGAATAAATAGTGTAATCATTCTAATAACTAGTAGATTACTATAAAAAATAAGTTACATATAAATGTGTCTTTATAGAAAGTTGGTCATGATAAATTGGTAAGTGAAAAGGGTCTGTTATTGACCATATGGTGTGATCCAGTGTTTAAGAACCGTATGTATACATACCGAACAAAAAACACCCTTGAATGTGTTTTAGAAGCATCACGAATGAGGAGCAACCACCTAATTGTTACTACAGTAGCCTGCAAAGGAGCAGGCTCGGAGGGCTGGACTGTCCACACTGTTTGACTTCTAATTGGCAAATACCATTTTTCTTTGAAAAGAAAGACAAACAGGTGCTGTCACTTGACCTTTTTGTTCCCAGGAGGAGCCCCTCTGCCCCTGCAGTGCAACCCAACATCCAGCCAGAGGGGCTCTCCTTCCAAGAAGCCAGCTACAACCATCTACCTGCCTCCCATCCTGACTACCCACTCCCACCTCCGGCCTGCCAGCATGTGTCAAGCCAATGGGGCATATAGCCGTGAGCAATTCAAGCCTCAGGCCACCAGTAAGTGATGGTCTTGGGCTAGAGGCTCTCTTCTGTCTTCTGGGGTCATAGCAGCCTGGGACAGACAGCACCATTCTAGTAGTGGGTAACAAACCCAGACAGATGACCCTCTTCATCTTCCTATAGCTTTTTTCAAATTAATCCAGTTTTCCTAATCTTAATCCCAGAGGGATACATGGTCCCTCAAGTCCATCTCCTCTGTATTTGAGCCCACATCTGGAAGCCTCTCCTCCTGGCCTCTAATACTGCTTTTGGCCCAGATGCCCCAGCATCCTCACAATTCCCTAAAAACAGGTCACCTCGGAGGCCTGCATTTCTGGATTCTCTGTTAGCTCTGCACTGAAGCTTTTTCTTGGTTGTTTCAACTGCTAACCTGGCATGTTCTGCTCTGGACCAGCCAAGAGAGGTGCTGGGTCTGCAGAGCCCACTCCTCTCAACCCCGACACCCTGCAACATGTAAGGGAAACGACTGCTCTGCCCCTTAACAAGACCGTCTCTGGGCCCTACAGGAGATCTGGAGAAGGAGAAACGAAGACTCCAAAATATCTTTGCCACTGGGAAGGACATAGAGGAACGGAAAACGGCTCCCCGTGTGCAGCAAGAGGACCCAGCTCCTGAGCTGGACCGGTTTGAAGAATGTAAGTGTGTGTGTGTAGAACTGATGGGGCTAACATGACTTGCTAAAGACCTTCCCACCCCCCACCCCACTCCCACCCCGCTCTCCCTCAGAGGCCATGTGCTGCCTGGGCCCCTGTGCACTCTCCCACTGCCCTGTGCACTGATGGCCCTTCCTCCCTGTGCAGTGGTGAAGGAAGTCCAGGACAGGAAAGAATTCTTGGCTGCCATGGAGGCTCTGGGACAGGGCAAGCAATACCGAGGAATCATCCTGGCTGAAATCTCCCAGGTAGGAAAGCCCAAAAGTAGGAAAGAGTAGAGTCAACCAGCCAGCACCATGGCTGGCCTCTCAGGAGGCAAGCTCCCACCATGGTGTCCTGCCATGACAGCAATCTTCCTGATGGCCCTTTGCAGAAAATAAGGGAAATGGAGGACATTGACCGCAGCAGAAGCGAGAAGCTTAGGAAGGCTCTCGCCACCACCTAATCCTAGACAAGGGCGGGCCAGCCCAGTGCGACCACCAGAGCCTTCGCTTCGCCACGTGGTGTCATCCCCAGGTCTGCCCACCCTCAGAGACCATGCCAGATCATGATGTGGTGCTGCCCAGGGATGCAGAGGCCTCAGTGGCGCCTCTGAGTCACTGTCACAGCCACAGTACCGGCACCTTCTTCAGGGGAAAGAGCCCCAGACACACCATGTTGACACCCCAGCTCAGTACCTTGGACATTTCCCTAAGGGCACTCTCTCTCTGGCTCTTCTCACGCCACAGCTGTCCTCCAGGTGCTCTGTGAACACGATTCTGTCCTTCCTATATCTTAGGATCTATTTCTTTGCCTTCTTGTAGCCTTAGGCAAATGTTTGACCACAATGATTAATTGGCCAATAAAACACATTTAACTTGGCCGTGACATGTGCCGCCTTGTTTCCACAGGAATAAACACATTTAATCTGTTCAGAATCAGAACCCGTCCAGCGCACATGGGTTCTAACCGCTGTTTGCATATTTCCAGAGGAGCAGGAAAACAGATTCCTGAGCAGCCTGTCGTCAGTGCTAGCCCTCAAGACTGCGGTGTGAACACCTGGCTCACCAAGACACTCCATCCAGGTAGTTACTTCTGGGGAGCCCACTCGGGGTTAAAGGTCAACTTCATGACTTCCACCAAATGAAGACTGAGGAAAGAAACATAAAAGGAGGGGTCCATACTAAAAGGGCTCTGGCAGGTGCCACAGCCTTGGTTCCAGTTCCATTCACGGTGCCTCTGAGGTCCCAGCCTGAAGGTCAAGGTGCCCAATAAGGAAACAGCCCTGCTCCCACCTGGTATGCCCTCGCTCCCCACAACTGGTTTACTGCACAGCAGTGTCCTTCAGGCTGCTGACTCTGAACAGCCTGACCTTCACCAGTATCCCATCATTCCCGTCTCTATAAATGAAATATTTCCTGCACCTGCTACAAGTCCCATAATTCTAATAGAACATATAATCTGTCTTCTTACCGAAGAATAAACATGGCTACTATGTAAGAGACAACAGATGAGCATCAGGTCAGTCGGGACACAGCCTCCAGCCTAGGCCTAGCACACTGGAAAACCCAGGGCAAGTGTTGCCTACAGTGGCAAACTCAAATAGTGGCAACACTTACAGATTATGCCTGTACAAAAGCTGGATTCTGGGTTTCTTTTGAAAAGTGAGCAAGATGTGGCAAGCCCACGTTCAAAGGCAACAGGTGACTTCTGTGAGGAGGGCTGGTCCCTGGAGACATGGAAACTATGCTTGACACTGAGACAGCATGGTGGGGCCCTCTCCTGGGTTACAGCAGCTCGGTCACAGGGCCCTTCTGAAAAACCTGAGGTGGTGGCCTGGGACCCAGGTCAACAGCGCATCTGGAAAGACTGCCAGGGGCTATTTGGGAGTGCAAGCACCTCTCCCCAAACAAGAAGGGAATCCTGCCCCATGGTAGGCACTGGTGGTCAAGTTCCCAACTGCGTGGACAGCCCAAACCCTCCCGGGTGACCAGACACCTGGCCATGAGGTGGAGCACAGACAGGCAAAAGGGCACAGATGTGGCTGTGGCCAAGGCTACAGGGCACTGGCAACTGAGGTACAGTGCATTCCTTCCCCGGGATGCAGAGGGAGGGGCGCTGAAGACCCCGAGAGCAAGAATAGTGCTTGAACCATAAGCTGCCTGGCATATTCCCCAGGGAAAGGATGTACCCTGGCACTGTTCTCCCACGGCCATCCAGGGGTGAATGGCCACCAGTCCTCGGAGGGAACAGACAACAGAAAAGACAGACTGCATCGACCACAGAAAGGAATGGGTCCATCCCCTGGGTATGGGCTGGGCAGAAACCCTGCATCAGAGTCAGATCACAACACCTTAGAGAACAAAGGTTAGCACCTACCCAAATCACGCCTTTCTAGGCTAGTCTGAGTCATCACCTCAGCACAACCACCAGGTCCCCATGTGGTGGGTGAGACTTCCCATGGACCAAGGGAGATAAGGGAAGTGCTCCCTACAGCTCGGGAGGGAGAGGAAAGCAGTTCATTCCCAACTGACATAACACAGCACTCACTGAGGGGCCAGAATTTGAGACTTCATAGAGCTCCTGAGTGAGGGGACATGACTTTCAAGGACACCTGTGTTAGACAGAAAGGTAGGGACTAAGGGTCAGGGTTGAGAAGGAAGAAGTTAGGCAGCCAGCCTTGTTGCTGGCCTGCTGCAAGGTACACATGTCCGTGGCCAGAGCCTGCCTTGGGCAGGACTGACAGTGAAGACTCCATCTGGCCTGGTTCAGAAGCACAAGGAGAGTTACTGCCTCTGCCTAGACCCTGCATCCCTGCTTGCCCCTGGGCCTGTCACAGCATCTGGAGTCAGAATCCAAGTGGGCAGGGCTAAGTCACAGCTGTCTGGGACACAGGGAAAAAAGAGGGAAGAAAACTTTAGCCCAAACCAGCTGGAGACTCCCAAGGAGGCCAAAGTTCACCCAGGAACTCCCTCCCAAGGTCACTGTCCCCCTTGGCAGGTCTGAGGGCAGCAGAGTGCTGCTCTGGCCTCGAGGCTCCAGGAGAGGAGAGGAAGTCTGCTTCCCGTGCTGTCAGCTCTTGTCCCCAGGGACCTTGCTTTTGGTGTCACGCTTGTTTCCCAGCAGCTTCAGCACCTTCATGGTCTTGAACTTGCCTTTCTTCTTACCCTCAGACTCAGTCTCTCTTTGGAACTCTGAAGCGAAGAACAAAGGTACTCAGCCAGGGAAGGAGGGGACCAGCAGGGGCAGGATGGAGCAGTGGCCAGCGTCACTGAGCAGCTTCAGTCCATCCATGCACCAAGTCATGTCACTATGCCTAGTTTCCCTTTTCTCCCGAGCCCCACACTGTGAGGACAGTCTGGAACCTGAGCCGGTGGTGCTCAACCTGTGCGTGCATATTCTACGTATGAGATATTTATATTACGATTCATAACAACAGCAAAATTACAGTTATGAAGTAGCAAAGAAATAATGTTCTGGTTGGGGTCCCCACAGCATGAGGACCTGCATTAAAGGGTAGCAGTGCTGGGAAGACTGAGAGCCACTGTGAGGTATAACTCACTTTTTATTCAACAGCTCAGATCACCTGCACTGAGGTGCATTTCTCTGTAGGCTACAACAGAAATACCAACTGCCAGGACTAAGGAACACCTCAGAAACCATCTGCCCAAACCTCAAACTCTCACAAGGAAAATGTGTGCCTTTGAAAAGTACCAACACCAACCATGCCTAATCCCAGACTGGTGCTTCACACCGTTAGCTCCATAACCCTTAGCCCACACCGGGGAGAGGCACCATCGCAATGGGAGTGAAGTGAGGGCTGAAGGAGCTGGCTCAGCCACCCAGCTCATGTTCAAGAAAGGACCAGAAGTCAGTCTGGCTCCAGCCTCAGCCAAGATGTATCCATAAGGCCAAACAAGGAGCCACAGGTGGAGCTAAGGTCAAACCCCAAGCCCAAACAACTCTCAGGGAGCAACTCCAGGCACTCTGATCCTGAGCAAGATACCCCTAAGCCAACCCGCAGAGCTCTGGAAAGATAATCTGCTCAGAGCAAAGCCATCCCGGGTCAAGCGCCCTGGTGGACCACAGTCCTCCCTCCCAGCCTGAACTACAGCCACATGGCTGTGACTGGCCTCACTACACTTGGCTTTCCAGCAAAATAGAGCCTGGAATTTGCATTATGACCACAACCATCCCTGGGGCCTGCTCAACCTTCTATTTCCAGGCTGCAGACACAGGCTGGAGCTCACAGGCAGGCACTGGCCCCTCCACAAGATGAGCCTCACCTTTCTTCCTCATCATAGCCTCCAACATCTTGTCTTCCTCTTCTTCCCTGGGGTGGAAATGACAAGGTGAGTGACCACAGCAGGAAGGAGCCAGGTCATCTGTAAGCCCCTTCCAACCTTCAGGCCCCACAGGACTGGGCAAGCGTGAGGGAAAGCTGGCAGTGAGGGCAGAGTTAACTTTCTCCCAGGCTCTGCCAGGAAGTAGCCCACCTATGGGGTCCCAAGCATGTCACCTCTGCCGGTCCTCATCCAGGCAGTTGACAATGGCATTGCGCTGCTCGATGAGGGTCACAAGCTCCTGCATCAGCACCTTTTCTCTGGCCCGATCCTCCTCTGTCCAGTCTTTTTCTGCCAAAGGGGAAAGCCAGGGTGAGTGGTGGGGACCCTCTTCTTCACAGTTAACAGGACACACCAGCTGAGTTCCCGGGAAGACAGCAGGTCAACTATACTGTGGGATGAGAGGAGGGCCCAGAGTGCCACTCACAAGCTCTTAGAGAGATGGAAGCAATTCTAGAAAAAAACAAGGACACCTGGAAGTCCTTCAAGAGATGCCCTGTAGAGGCAGAAATCCTCAGGGCTTCCTGCTCACCAAACACATCATTCAAGGATACCATGCAAGGCCAAGGTGCCCACCAAACACACTGTTCAAGGACATCATGCAAGGCTAGCAATTCTCAAGGGCTTCCTGCATATCAAACCCACTGTTCAAGATACCAGGCAGGGCCAGCACTCCTCAAAGGCTTCCTGTAACACATTTGTTGGTGGCGTCATGTGGAAAGCTATTGGACTGGCTTGAGTGGACAGGATGGGAATGACAAGGAACTTCCAGAGGTCCACTTGCAGAAGCAGTATGGTCCCAGTCACACAGAGGAACACGTTTCCAAGGTCTATAGGAGGGCACTGGGGACAGGAGCCCAGTCAGGAGGATCCCTAGTATCACTTCCAGCCTCTTCCCTCTTCTAGGCCCAGGGCTGCCTCACAAGACCACCGTCAAGGGCGCACTCATGTCTGGTTCCTCTCACCATCTCCAGGCTCCAGAGCACCCACACCTGGTGCCCCTCATGTGCTACACACCTAGAAATAAACATCCTGAAGCTACCAGGAATTGTCCCATTCCCCTATGACCTCACCTTTCCAAAACTGAGGGTCAGGAAGTCCAGCCCAGTTCTGGGGACAGAGTATGGCTTCACAGTCACCACCCAAGTTCAAATCCTGCTCTGCCTTTCTTCCATCTAGAGCTTGGTAAATTATGCTTCTAATCTACATGTAGGGAAATTAAAGCTTTGGAAAATGAAGCTTTTGGCCAGCAATGGCCAGAGACGGTAAAGCCAAATTGAACCAAAGCAGCCTGACCTCCTATTTGGTATCTATGGACCGAACTCCCTCAGGGTCAAATAAACCAGCTTTATCTTCAAAAGCAGCATCAGGGAAAGCTAAAGAGGACAGGGTGTACAGCCACAGCCTTGGGGCTGATGGCTCATACCCACTCTCTCACATTGGGCTCCTGAGTGCTGGCCACACCCCCAGCCTCCTGCTGACTTGGAAGTGACTCATGGTTGGCAAAGGACGCCTAGGACATTCTGTGACTTGGGAGCACTCCAGCCTTCCAAGTTCCCCAGTCAATGGAGAGGCAAGACAGAGAGATGGTAGACTGGTGTTGAGGACCTGCACAGGGCAAAGGCAGAGGTAGTAGGCTATACAAACGAAGAAAGCCCAGCCTCTGGGTCCATTTCTAACCTCAGCTGTAAAATGGCACTGATGGTCCATCACCTGAGTCGGACATGATGTCACAACGCAGGAAAGAGGTCAGAACCCTGGATCCTTCCATTGCTCTGTGGACTCTACTAGCAGCTATAGATCAGTGCACGCCACAGCCACACACAACAGTCATTGCACGCCATAGCCACAGACATGATGGTCAGTGCACATCACAGCCACCCACACGACGGTCATTGCACGCCACAGCCACATACATGATGGCCAGTGCACGCCACAACCACACACACGATGGTCAGTGCACGCCACAGCCATACACACGATGGTCAGTGCACGCCACAGTCACACACACGGCGGTCAGTGCATGCCATAGCCACAGAGAAGCTCATCCCTTGTCCACAAATGGATAGGTTTTAAGAGTCAAACTTGGATCCTCATACTTGTACAAGCACTTAGTGACTAAGTCGCCTCCTCAGGCCTTCATGGGTTTATTTTGTTTTTCAGGGTTTCTCTGTGTAGCCTTGGCTGTCCTGGAACTCACTCTGTGGACCAGGCTGGCCTTAAACTCAGAGATGCACCTACCTCTGCCTTCCAAGTGCTGGAATTAAAGGCATGCGCCACCACAGCCAGCTACTTTTCAACTTTTTTGGTTTTTTGAGACGGTTTCTCTGTGTAGTCCTGGCTGTCCTGGAACTCACTCTATAGACTAGGCTGGTCTCAAACTCACAGAGATCCACCTGCCTCTGCTGCCTGAGTGCTGGGATTAAAGGCGTGCGCCACCACCTCCCAGCTTATTTTTCCGTTTGTAAGTCAGGCTCATGTAGCTGAGCTGGCTCACCTGGCTTGTTGAGAAGGCACCGCAGTTCATATTCTACATCAGCCTGGCGCTGCTCCAGGTTCTGCTGCTTGACACTAAAGGGTGAGATGAAGAGGAAGTAAACGCTCTGTGAAGTGCCACCCACCCACACTGAGCTGCTATGGCAGAGTGTGCAAGCTCCCAGTCCTCCCCAGACCCCAGTGGGGAGCAAGCAAGGAGTCAGGACTCACACGTAGATAAGCTCTGACTCTCGCCGCAACAGTAGGTGCTTCTCGTGGATGAGCTTGAACCAGTCCACCAGCATGTTGTCCTCACTGCCCTCTGGAAGCCAGATCCCCACTGAGGCCAGAGCTGGCACCCCTCCCAGCTCAGCACCCCCAGCCATCTGAGGGGCTCCCATCAACCCACAGCCCTCAGCCATCTCCTCACGGCAGCTCCCGCACCATTTGCTCCTCCACGCAGCTTCTCCTCCAGCAAAACGCCACGGTGTTCTAGGGCATCCAGCTGGCGCTCAATTGTGTCCATCTCACCATAGATGTCCTCCTCAGGGATATACTGGTCAGCCTGGACCTGCCCAACCATACTCTGGTCACCTGAAGAGCAGTGGCCCTCCCCTCCACCTGCTCCCGTCCAAATCACAGGGTCCCCTAGCCACTGCAGGCTGCAGGAAGCCAGGTCCTGTCCCACAAGGTAGCATGACAAAGCAGCATAGGTGCGGGTAAGGGGCCAGAGAGGGGACAGCCATGATCCCTCCCTACCAAGGGTCTGACAGACTCCCAATGAGAGGTCCAAGTTCCTGCTCCAGAGAGAAGCCTCTCCCTTCTGTCATTCAGGAGTTCTTTGTGGGACGGAGAGCTAGTGTAACAGGTTGCGGGGCACCCTTCCGAGAAGCACACGTTTCTCCTAGTGCTCACTCTCTGCACTTGAACTATTGTTAGAAATACCCTCTGCTCCTGGCTACACAGGATCCCTGGGTTAAGTTCAACCTTCCAATTGGGCCACCCACAGGTCCCAGATGCCTAAGGCTGCTGCGGGGAGGGTGCTGGGCCTCAGGGTCTCTGCGGGCACCTTGCGTTTGATGAGTGGAAAGCCATGTCCGGGGGCAGGTGGCCTCATGGGCTTGGCTCCTTTGGTGGCCTTCCTTACGGTTGGAGATGCGGAAGGAGATGGCTTCCGGTTGAAAGGATTCTCTTTGCAGGAAGACTGAAGGAAGACATGACGGATGGTAGAGTCTGAGACGTCTGATCACACAGGGATATGGAAAGCAGGCCAGGACCCACGTGGCAGGAGGGGAAGGGCCCAGGCAAGAACAGAATCCTCCAAGTTCCATCTCTCCATACTCATTAGGCAAATGGTTCCACTTCCAGAGTACTTCCCCAGCATCAGTTCCACACCTTACACACTTTCTGCTCAAGGGCACTACTGAGGGAAAATTCTTTGAGCCCAGAGTGGTGGCACACCCCTTTAGTCCCAGCACTCGGGAGGCAGAGGCAGGCTGATCACTGTGAGTTCAAGGCCTGCCTGGTCTACACAGTGATTTGTAGGACAGTCAGGGTTATAAAAAAAGGGGTTGTGTTAAAGGGTTAAAGGATAGAGCAGGAGATTAGAGGGTAGGGAATTTATTAGAATGCATTTTATAAACCAGGCGGCGGTGGCACATGCCTTTAATCCCAGCACTTGGAAGGCAGAGGCAGATGGATCTCTATGAGTTCAAGGTCAGCCTGATCTACAAGCGCTAGTTACAGGACAGGCTCCAAAGCTATAGAGAAACCCTGTCTCAAAAAACAAAAACAAAACAACAGAATGCATTTTATATGTGTAAGATATTGTTCAAAAAGCAAAACTAAGTAAAGATTAAAAAACAAAAATGATTGTTTGCCTAACAAGTGCAAAGCCTTGGGCTCTAGCCCTGGTGCCTCAAGCACATAGAGGCCTCACTCACTGCATGCCCATTTACAACTGAGCTCGGTGCAGAGAGGCTGAGCACCCAGCTCCAGGCCACCCACTTCCCAGAGGTTCAGTAGCATCCACCACAGGTCAAAGACCCCACATCTGACTATACAGTTACAGTCTTCATGGCCACGCTTTCTCCAGTGGAGACTCAAAGGTTCAAAGAGGCATAGCTTCCCCACTTAGAGTCATCCAGCCAGGAAATGCAATAACAGGAATCCCACCCTCCCTCTACCTAACAGACAGAGGGGCGATTCTCCCCTCCCTCCCCTCTCCTGCCCACCACAGACATACTCAGACCTGGCTCTTCATCTTTCTGTCTCCCACTCTGAGACCAGGGTCCTGCCTTCTCTACAGTGCCCCTCAGTTTATGGAAAGCAAGCATCACACTTGAGGCCTCAGCTTCCCTCTACTGGTGGCGGGGGGGGGGGGGGAGTGGGAGCAGGCCCTGCCCTTATCCATTCAAGTTCCGAGCTGCACAGTGGTTCTCTGAAGCAGAAAAAGTGCCTAAGCCAGAGTTGAACATGGCAGGACTAATGTCTCTGCCTGGGAGACAGACAATGTGGTCACTCATAACCTGTTCCCTGCTCCAACTGCCTCGACATTCTCTCCTAATCCAGAGGTGAGCGTGAGACTGAGTCCCTTAGGAAGACCCGAGATTCTGCCCTTTCTCTCTCTGTATCAACACCTAGAGCGAGTCCAGTAAAGCCCAAGGCCTCTGAGTCCTTCCAGGCTTTTAAAGCCACAGACAGTGGGCTGGAGAGATGGCTCAGTGGTTAAGAGCATTGACTGTTCTTCCAGAGGACCTGAGTTCAATTCCCAGCAACCACATGGTGGCTCACAACCATCTGTAATGAGATCTGGCACCCTCTTCTGGCCTTCAGGCATACATGGAGGCAGAATGTTGTATACATAATAAATGAAATCTTTTAAAAAAATAAATAAATACATAAAGCCACAGAACATTCTCAAATCAGTCTCCAGTACAAGCCATGCTTTCATTACAAATGGAGGTGGGCAGGCTGCAAAGATGGCTTAGTGGTTAAGAGCACACACTGCTTGTCCAAAGTCAGATCCCAGCACCCACATCAGGTGACCACCAGACCCCTGTGACTCCAACTCTAGGAGGTCTGACACCCCCCCTGCTGGCTACCACAGGCACTGCACTGACATGCACAAACCCATACACGGATACCCATATTTAAAATAAAGGAAAACTAAAACATATAAACAACGGACCTGGAACGGTTCTTTAAGCTACCCCAGGTCCATCACCTACCTAGAGGTTCTTTAGAACATTCTGGAAACTTGGCACTACCCAGAAGCTTACTGTCAAAAGTAGGCCTTTTCAACATCACACAATAGGTAGCAGAGTTGGAAATACCATACTTACACGAGTCGCTGTGGCCCAGGAAGGATCAGTACAAGAAACAAGACAACCTAGAACTATAGAATCTGTCAAAAGCCAGATTCCTGGATAGGGGCCCAGCTAGATCCTCCTCATGCCTGCTTTACCTCTGAGAGAAGACAGAGCCTAGCATGGGTCTAGGTCGGGCATGGTTTATACTCCATAACCCATAAAAGAGGAACCCAGGAAGGTGTGCATCCTGTGCCCTTAAGACTGATGGGTGCTAACCTTGGCTCCTACAAACAAATACCTGTGGGAGTCATTTCAGAACCTGCAGACCAGACAATGACAATGGGCCACTCAAGAACAGAGGCCACTAGGCCTGTGTGACCTCAGGAATCCAGGTGTCCCATGAACACAGGAGGTACCCTCACGGCTTCCTGGTAAGAGCTGCAGTCTCTAATGAAGGAGTCCTCTTTCCTATCTGTGCTTCACTCCAGCAATCATATGCCTGTCTCCCCATGGAGATGGGGTGCCCCTAGAAGGCAAGCACAGGGTCTTAATGAACATGCCCAAGGCCTGGCATCAGTGAAGCCAGAAGGTGGTGGGGTAGACAAGGTGTGGGCTAAGGTTACAGGGGTGGACAGAGCCCACCGTGTCAGTAAACAGGCTGGGAGCAGACAGACAGAGGGATGGAGAAACACAGACCAGGGTCTCATACAAGTAATGATGGGTGTGTCCACTCGAGATCCCAGACAAGGGTGTCCTTGCCCCCAGACGAGCCACACATCCACTAGCTAGAAGGCTGCTTCTGCACTCACCTTCATCTGCAGCTGTGGGGATGAACTCCCCCAGGAAGGGGCAGGGCTCCGGTCTCCAGCCAACAAGAAGGGCGTGGGAGTAGCACCACTGCAGGGCTTGGTGGCCTGGGTACCTGGGCTGCCCCTAGTCCTGGCCTGTGCTACTTGTTCACCACCAGGCTGTCCTAGCTCCCCAGAAGACGATAGGGAAGAGTTGGCTGAGGGGGTGACGGAGTTCCCAGCTGCGCCAGGAGTAGCAGGCACGTGCACAGCAGGATCTGAGGAGCTCTTGGGTACGGCAGGTGGCTCCAAAGGCTCTGCATTAGCAGTGTGACTGGAGCTCTCGGATGACAGGCTCTCCACACTAAGGGCTGGCGATGGTGTGACAGAAGGAGGTTCCGAGTGTGACAGGCGGGAGGCGTGGAGAACTGTTGAAGATGAATAGCAGTAACATTCAAGTGGTAGGCAGGACTTGTCCCTCCCCCGACACATCCTGCTCCCAGAGCTGGGGGTAGCCCTGGACACCAAGCTTTTCCCATCTGGATGGGCAGGAGGCCAGAGAACACCAAACTCATGCCAGGACCCACATCACAAAGGCACTAACTAGGTCATTGTACCCCTGATGCTCTAGTGTGCCACCTTGTGGCACATTTATGGTCCTAACTTCTCACTCAGAAGACAGCTGCTTTCCACTTCCCCACATGTCCCATGAGCCACCCACACCCAAGCCCACTCAAAGGCAAGCCACGGGGCAGATGGAGGCTCCAGTACAGGAAGGCAGGGGAAATGAGGCTGGCCTTCGTCTTCAGCAGAGACTGGAAAGAAAGCAACAGTACAGGGTGGGGGCGGCACTTGCTGCAGCCAGAACTGGGCCAGGCACTGCCAGGCACAGCCTTCTCCTTATGCAGATGACATGGCCTCTGCCTCCACATCCATCATTATACTTCCTGGACGAAGCTGCAGACTCAGGAAAGGATTCTCCCTAGCTAGGGTCAGCCTTAAACACAGCTCTGTCCAACTTCAGAACTCATGCCCTCAATACCCAGAACCCAGCCAGCAAGTGGACCCAGGGAATCCAGGACCCAAGAATTTGCCTGTAATTGCTCCCAGCAGGTGCTTGGTCCCAGAACTTCCAGCCACACCCCTAGGAGTGGGATAGGTTTAAGACAAATCTGAGGTAAAACCAAAACATACAGCGTGCTAGGGTGAAGGGACCTGAAGCTGACCCCCATCTCACACATGAGGAGACTAAACCCAGATCAGGCAAGGACCAAGTCCTACAAAGTTAGGAGCCAAGCTTCTCAGTGGTTGGAGAGACAGACACAGGGGGCAGGGTTCAAGTGAACTCCTGCTTCATGCCTTTCACAAGTCCAAGGCTGTGCCCAGTTCTCCCTGACTCCCATGCTGAATTAGCACAACAGGAAGTGTTAAAAGCTGGAGGTCAGGGGCTGGAAAGATGGCTCAGTGGTTAAGAGTACTGGCTGCTCTTCCAAAGAACCCGGGTTCAATTCCCAGCACCCACATGTTAGCTCACAACTATCTGTTGTTAGTTCAGGCATCTGTGCTGGCCTGACCTTGGGGTACACGTCCTCAGCTGTAGCCACTAAGAGCACCTCCTGTGCACATTCACCACGTTCACCTTTAAAAGGGCCCTGCCCACCTCCCATCTCTCCCTCGTTCTCTCTGTCTCGATCTATCTGTCTCCCTCTCTTCTTTTCTGCCACTCCTGTCCCCAGAGACAGGTCTCCATCTCCCCTCTCCCCTTTTCCCATTTACTTTTCCCCAATAAAAAAGCCCTTCACCTTAGCTCTGTCACATGGTATCTTTCTCTCACATACCACTTTTTCCAAATTATAACATCTGTAACTCCAAGATCTGACACCCTCACACTGACACATATGCAGGTAAAATACCAATGCACATTAAATAGATAGACTGATGGATGGATGGATGAATAAAGCTGGGGTTCAAATTCTGCCTCCACTGCTCCAGCGCTTTGCCTCTCCTATGAAGTGACTGACCTTCTCCCAGCCTCTCTTGGATGAAATGGGAGACCACACACCTACAGTGTACAAAAGCATAACGAAGCTCCCTGTACCTCCAGAACTCACCAAGGGGGGAAGCACTGGGTGCTCTCGGGGCGGGGCGCTTCTTTGTCTTGGGGCTGCTGGTGGGGGTGATGCCATACCAGGGGTGCAGAGACTTGGGTGTGGACTCTGGTGGGGCTGGGGCAGGGCCTGGTACTGCTGGGGTTGTCTCTTCTTCTTCCTCTTCCTCCTCAAAGGGGTTGTAGGGCTTGGGCTCTGGCCCAGCTACTGGGCTCTTCTGGGTCCTTTCTTCCAGGCCTCCATTCTCCACCTGTCTGCTTGGTGACCCAGGACTGCTGCTGGGGGGCGGTGGGGCTGGTTTCTTCTTTGGCTCTGTCTGTACCAGTGTGATCCATGGGGGGTCCTTCCTTGGTGCTGGCATCCTGGAGGAAGGCCAAGGCAACAGGTCAGCCTTCTGCTCTCTAGGAATTTTCAGTTTGTCCCAGAGGAGGAGGAGAAACTGGCCCCTCTGTTCTCCCAAGCCTAGCCCCAAGGTCAGGCCAAGCACAAAGGTAAAATGGTTGTGACAGTCACATCCCATTAGGGCACCTTGAAGCCCAGAGAAGACAAGCCTTCAATCACACAGCTGCTGTCAATCCAGCCCAAAAGAGGGGCTGTGTGACATTTCATGATGTCACCCACCTCCCTATGCCTCAGGCTCAGCAGCTCTATGGAGGCTTAGCTAGCCTTCCATTTCACAGGGTCTGGTGAGTTCTACACCCTGCCCCCAAGTGTGGTTACACACCAGGAACTGCACAAATATTTACTAGTGGGACACTGTGGCTCCTTACCCCTCCCAGGGCAGCTATCCTAATGAGGACAACTCTCAAAGAAAATCTAGAAGTATGTCCTCCCCAGAGTGGGGTTGGAGAGAGGCAGGCACATCAGCTTTGCTTTCCCAGGCCTCTATGAACTATGTACTCTATGAACAAGGCCTAGACGCCCATGTCATGCAGGAAGCACAGGCTTGGGAGGCAAAGTGACTCTAGAGGTGGCTGTCCCCACTTGGAGCACAGGTCAGGCAGGTTGAGGACATGGCTTTCCTTCCTCACCCAGAGAGGAGCCTCCCTGTGGGCCAGGAAATCCTTTCCTCATCTGGGCCCTGGAAACCCCCATTTCCCCAGAGGCCTTTTAGAGGCCAGCATACCTCTCTGACAGCTTGGGTGTCCCTCTTGGCCTGGGAACAGGGGGTTCCTGCAGTCTTCCTAGACGTGAGAGGACAATGAACCAGGCCTTCATGGGCTGTAGAGGGGTACCAAGAGCCAGCCAGCAAATCACAGACCAGGGTGACCACAGTCCCTCCCTGCCCCGCCCTCAGGGAGATAAGATACGATCAAAGGTGAATAGGAGAATGGTCAGTCCAGTCAGAGGCTGTAAGCAGGCTTCTGACAAGCCCAAATGCTAGCTGAAAAGTCCCAACCCAGGGCTGCAGAGATGGCTCAGTGGTTAAGAGCACTGACTGCTCTTCCAGAAGACCCCAGTTTAAGTCCCAGCACCCACATGGCAGCTACAGTACTGATACAGTACTGAAAACAGCCTGGTACTGGCATAAGAACAGACAGGAGGACCAATGGAACCGAACAGAAGACCCGGATACCAACCCACACATCTTCGAAAACCTGATCTTTGATAAAGAAGGAAAAAATATCAAATGGAAAAAAGAAAGCATCTTCAACAAGTGGTGCTGGCATAACTGGATATCAACATATAGAAAAATGAAAATACACCCATATCGATCACCATGTACAAAACTCAAATCCAAATGGATCAAAGACCTCAACATAAAGCCAGCCACACTGAACCTTATAGAAGGGAAAGTGGGAAGTACACTTGAACGCATTGGCACAGGGAACAACTTCCTAAATAGAACCCCAGCAGCACAGACACTGAGAGAAACTATTAATAAATGGGATCTCTTGAAACTGAGAAGCTTCTGTAAAGCAAAGGACACGGTCAACAAGACAAAACAACAGCCTACAGAATGGGAAAAGATCTTCACTAACCCCACATCAGACAGAGGTCTGTTCTCCAAAATATACAAAGAACTCAAGAAATTGGACACCAAAAAATCACGTAATCCAATAAAAAATTGGAGTACAGACCTAAACAGAGAACTCTCAACAGAGGAATCTAAAATGGCTGAAAGACACTTAAGGAAATGTTCAACATCCTTAGTCATCAGAGAAATCCAAATCAAAACAACGCTGAGATTCCATCTTACACCTGTAAGAATGGCCAAGATCAAAAACACTGATGACAACTTATGCTGGAGAGGTTGTGGGGAAAAGGGAACACTTCTGCATTGCTGGTGGGAATGCAAGCTGGTACAACCCCTATGGATGTCAGTATGGCGATTTCTCAGAAAATTAGGAAACAACCTTCCTCAAGACCCAGTAATACCACTTTTGGGTATATATCCAAAGGATGCTCAATCGTGCCACAAGGACATGTGCTCAACTATGTTCATAGCAGCTTTGTTTGTCATAGCCAGAAACTGGAAACAACCTAAATGCCCCTCGATCGAAGAATGGATAAAAAAAAAAAATGTGGTACATTTACACAATGGAGTACTACACAGCAGAAAAAAATAACGACAGCTTGGATTTTGCAGGAAAATGGATGGAACTAGAAAGCATTATTTTGAGTGAGGTAACCCAGGCACAGAAAGACAATTATCACATGTACTCACTCATAGGTGGTTTTTAAACATAAAGCAAAGAAAACCAGCCTACAAACCACAATCCCAGAGAACTTAGACAACAATATGGACACTAAGAGAGACTTACATGGATCTAATCTACATGGGAAGTAGAAAGTATAAAAAGACAAGATCTCCTGAGTAAATTGGGAGCATAGGGACCCTCAGGGGAGGGTTGAAGGAGGGAGGGGAGAGGCAGGGAAGGGAGCAGAGAAAAATGTAGAGCTCAAAAAATATCATGGAAAAAAATTTTAAAAAAAGAGATATTAATGAAAAAAAAAAGTCCCAACCCAAATCCCTTCAGTTACTTCTTCTATACCAGGGTATCTACCCAGGTGCCATTTCCACCTGGAAACCTCCCTTGACTACAACTATCTAAATCCCAGTCTTGAGTTCCTTTTACCCACCCCAACAGTGTGTCTACACACTATCAAATCACTTGCTCTGGGACACTGGTTCCTCCAAGAAAACATGCAGAATGTTTTGGCACATGTCCCGGGATGCTCTCTCCCTTCATTGCCTTCCCTGACCAAATGATAAGGGATGCTCAGCAGAGCTCAGAAATACATGAAGGTCATCTAAGAATACCCCGCAGACAGCAGGCCCAGAGTTCCCATGAAGTTCAGATGAGCTCAAGGGCCCTGACCCCGCTGCCCTCCCCAGACAGATAACAGATACACATAATGAGAGTGGGAAGCTACCTGAAGCATACCTGGGAATGAACCAGGACATACACTATTGACTTCAACATGCACAGTCCCAGACACTCAAGACACACACATGTATGCCTGCTATACTCCAAGCCACAAGACAGAAACAAAATGCATACACGGAACACAGGTGGGGCTGTGGCTTGAGCTATACCAGTTTGGAGAACAACATGGCATGAAGGCACAGGTGACTGGGACACACAGGAGACCTCATCACACAGCACAACAGGTGCCAGCTCAGAGCAGTTCACAGGGCTGGAGAAATGCCTCAGCAGGCAAGAGCACTTGCTGCTCTTCCAGAGGACCTGAGTTCAGTTCCCAACACCCAGATCAGGTGGCTCACAACATCCTGTTTCTCCAGCTCTAAGGGATCCTATGCCCTCTTCTTGACTTTGGACTTTGTGGGCACCTACAGGCACAGGCAGAGACACACATATACACACAATTTAAAATAAATCTTGAGGGAAAGAAGGAAAGCTGACACCATTCCAGGAACACAAGGCTATGTACATGCCCACAGGAGGGAACACATTCAGCCAGCATGCCCCGTCCACTGTGCCCTCACTCACCATTCACAAGGCCGCTGCTGATACCCTGCTCCACCAAGCCATCCTGCTGCAGGCTAGACCGTGGCCGTGGTGTTGGGGGCGTCAAGGCTGAGCTCTCAGAAGCCTTCCTGGGGGCAGGTGTGGGCCGGCCAACAGGGAGTGGACTGGCCAGATCCTGGGGCTTGCTGGGAAGAAGTGGCTTGTTCAGGGTCTGGGGCTGTACCTCGGAGCTGGCCTGGAACCCATCTGCCTCAGCCACTGCAGCCACACTTGGGCTAAGGTCATGCTCCTCTCCATCCTTGGCTTCTGCTAACTGCTGCTGCTTTCGCTGTGACAGGGGCCTAGTTCCTGATCGGCCTCCTGGACCCAGCCTGGTACAGCGTTCTGCACACACAAAGGTGCCTTCCTCGGGCCCACTATTATAAGAACCTGGGAGCAGCGTGCTGGAACACTGCCGACACCTGCAGGGAACAGAGCAGGTATTATTCCCTTAGCAGGGCACATTAGCTAGGCCCTGGGTAAGTCCTCCATCAGAGACCAAAGTTATTATCCCCTTACTCCCTCCTTCAACTGGCTTTATACCCTGGACTTTCCAGAAGAAAAAGAACATGGCAACTGTCGGAATCAGGGGGAAGAGTAAACCATGTCAAATTAGAAACAGGCATTGTGAAACATGCTTATGCTGCAAGGGGAAGAGGCGAAAGTGCCCCAGGGTTTGCCCCAGGGGAAGACTGCCACCAGCCAGTTACTCTAGAAATCAATTTGGTTCCCTACCTACCAGGTTTGTTTTGGTTTCACTTTGTTTTTCAGGGCTGGGAACCAAAGCCTCTAAAAAAGACTAAACCCTTGGACCACAGCCCAAGCTCATCTGTTTTGGGGTGGAACCCAGAGCCTTGTGAATTATGAATAAGCACTCCACGGAGTCACACAGCCCCAGCCTCGGGATGGCTTGCTCTTAATGAAACAGAATAAAATACAGTGTATCAGAGTGACTCCTGTGTGGATGAGCACAGCTGCAGAAAGCTCTTGTACAGGGTACACATCTACAGACACAGGGTCAGACCACGTATGTACATCTAGTAATATTCAAATGCGTGTTGCGGGGGGTACTTTTTAAGATTTATTTTATGTGTTGGACTTTTTTGCCTACATGTAGATCTATGCACATGTATGCCTGGTGCCAAAGGAGGCCAGGAGAAGGCATCGGATCCCCTGGAACTGGATTACAGAAGGTTGTGAGGGGCCATGTGGATGCAGGAAATTGAACTTTGGGTCCGCTGCAGGAGCAACCACTGCTCTTAAGCGCTGAGCCTTTGCACCCGCCCCTCAAATGCACTTTTTAAAAAGTCAGGTATGGTGGTGCACACCTGTTTTGTTTTGGGTTTTTTTGGGTTTTGGTTTTGGTTTTATAAAACAGGATCTCACTTTGTAGCTCTGGCTGTCTGGCGCTCACTCTGTAGCCAGGCTGGCCTAAAACTCACAGATCCACCTGCCTCTGCCTCCCAAGGGCAGAGATTAAAGGGTTATGACGACGTACTTTACCCCAGCATTTAGAAGACTGAGGCCAGAGAACCACCAGTCCCAGGCTGGCCTGGGCTACACACTGAGGCACTGCCTTAAAACAGAAACAGAGAAAGCAAAAAGGAGAACCTGTCTTCCCTTGGCTGGAAGTACAGCTCAGTGGCCGAGTGGGCCAAGACTAGCGGGCACAAGACTGGGTTCAGTCCCAGCACCACAAAACCAAACAACTTGGCATCCCCAGGAAGTCACACTTAAACCTAAGAAAATTCTTTCTGTTTCAACTGAGCTCCAATGATGAGAGGGGGCTGAGCACAAAGCTCAGTGGTGAGATGTTTGCCCTGCACATGCCTGGGCCTGGATTCAAGCCTCTGCACCTCAGGAAAAAAGATGGCCCAGCATTTGAGAGCAACTGCTGCTCTTGCAGAGGACCTGAGTTTGGTCCCGAGCACCCACATGGAGCCACTCATGACAGCCTGTAACTCCAGATGGCTTCCAAGGGCGTCCCCACACACAGCTCTGCTTCCACAGTCATACGCATACATAAAGATCAATACATCTTTAAAAAGAATGAGAATGGGAGGGAAATCCTGTGACTGAGTGGGTCTTGTTCTTTCTCTTCTAGACCACAGTTTCTTCCTCTGTGAAGTGAGGATAAGCTGAATGCCCAGTATGACAGCCCGGCGGGTGTGAACGGCCACAGCAGGTGTGACGGGCACAGTGGGTGCTGACCCCAAGGGAGCTCCCTCCCGGGTGCTAGGAATATGCCCTGCCCTACGGCACTCACCGGAAGCAGTGCCGGTGGTAGAGCCTGCCCTCGGCCAAGTACCGCTGCACCAGGTGCACCCGCTGCCCACAGGCTGTGCATGCGCTGCTGGGGGGCTGCTGTTTGCCCTGCTCAGACAGGCTGCCTGAGGAGAGGTCATCACCCTGCAGGAAATGGGGTACAGTTACCAGCCATGCTGCTCCTGAAGAGTTCCCCTCCCCTCTCCACCACAGCCATGTCCCTCAAGTGCACACAAAGCTCCATAGTGCTAACACATGAAGATCGGAGTCCTAGGAGAGCCAGAGGACAGGAGGCTGTCGCCTTCTCCCACGAGGAAGCCAGAGCCCAGAGAAAGGTGACTTTCTCAGTATCCTAAGTCAGTACTGAAACAGTGACGCCCAGACTTTCAGCTTCCAAGGAAGGCCTCTTGGCCCTAGGAGAGGCACCTTTTGGTTGTAAAGTCCCTCCTGGTAGCTGCTCTAGCCAACCCTCCTTTCCTCTAGGTGGCCTTGGCTCTCCATCAACTAGCCCAGCGCTGTCACCCCACTCAGGCTGTCTGGGTACTCACTCTGAGCCTGCTTCTCTCTAAAGCTCATGAAAAGCTGATGTCCTTTGGAGAGGAGACTAACAAGGTGGTCCCCACTTCTCTACTGAGCGACCTTGGACAAAGGACCAAACCTCACTGAGTCATTGTTTCCTGTCTGGACAACAGGGCCTGAGAGATGCCGCCTTGGAGGGACCTCACTCACACTGAGTGGTTTAAACCTCGGACTCCACAGAGTCAAAGGGACAGTCACATCACTCTGCGTCATTACGCACACAGCTCCTGACAGTCCCATGATGGCAAGGACAGCATGGGGTTTGTCCACTCAGTCACAGGAATGAACATGACTCACTCAAACTCTGGAGAAAACATCCAGGCTCCCTACTACAAAATGGGGTTGGTGGGCTGGCACCCTGGGAACCCAGCAGGACAAGTGCCGAGAATGCCCTCTGAATATGGCCATGGCCAACTCCCTCCTACAGAGGTCATTGAAGGACAGCTGTGCCCCTTGCCTGCTTTTCCATCCAAGGAGTCTACCTACCTGAGCCTCCTCCCCTGGTTGCACAGCAGGGGATACAGATGTTGGGGAGGGGGGTGCTGGGTCTTTTCCTGGCAAGGATGATGGTGAGACAGCTGCTGCAAGACAGGAAAGGCACTGTCTGAGGCAGGGAGGGAACCTGGAGACCAGGGAGGCGCTGACCCACCCAAAGCTCCACAGCCACCTCCTCTGGGCAGAACACTGGCTGCACCTGTACTGCATGTAAGACAAAGCGGGAAACACTTCCACGTGCCAGGGGCCTTGCTGAGCCTCCCTCAAACGGGGCCAGTGATTCACACTGTACAGGACCACCACAACCTGGGTACAGCAGGCTGAGCCCCAGCTTCCTTCTCACTCAGGCAAAGGGATGAAGCCTGATCTGAAGGCTCAAGGAGGTGGCCTACTCCCTGAGGTCGCCCGCCTGTCTCCAAGTGAGCAGATGTGGCCCAGAGTCAGAGGAAACCCCACACACATGCCAGGGCTTCCCTCAGGTCATCCCCCTCCTCCATCATCAGGGTGAGAACCTCCTCTGCACCCACACAGTAAAACATCCAACCTCTAACTTCTTGAGAACTGTGTACCACAAAGCAGTCCGTGTGTGGTAATCTAACAAGTATCCAGACAGTCCATCCATAAAGCGCTTGGCTAACATAATCAAGGCTCTGAGTTCAAGCCCAGTACTGAAAAGAAACAAGGTATGTGCATGTGTGTCTGTGTGGTGCACACCTGTAATCCCAGTCCCTGGAATGCTAAGACCAGACGATTATGAATTCTGAGCTAGTCTGAGCTACAAAGCAAGACCCTGTCTCAAAAAATAATTAATTAGTGAGTTAATCAATTAAAGGGCCAGTGAGATGGTGCAGCAGGTAAAGGCTTTTGTTGCCAAGGCTGATGATTTGAGTTCAATCTCTGGAAACCACATGGTGGATGGAGAGAAATGACTCCCACAGTTGTCCCACACATGAGCCATGGTATATATGCACACAAATTAAATAAACAAATGTGAATTTTGGCGGGGGTAGAGGATATTGAGACAGAGTTTCTTTGGATAGCCCTGGCTGTCCTGGAACTAGTTCTATAGACCAGGCTGGCCTCAAACTTACAGAGATCCACCTGCATCTTCCTCTCAAGTGCTGGGATTAAAGTCGTGTGCCACCCCTGCCCAGCTTAAAAAAATGGCTCCTACGCCAGATGATGGTGGTGCACACCTCTAATTCCTGCACTCAGGAGGCAGAGACAGGCAGATCTCTGTGAGTTCAAGGCTAGTGCCAGCCTGGTCTACCAACTGAGTTCCAAGACAGGCTCCAAAGCTACAGAGAAACCTTGTCTCGAAACAAACAAAATAGCTCTTACAGAGAACCTGGCTTGAGTTTTTGCACCCACATGGCAGTTCACAAACACCTGTAACTCCAGTTCCAGGGGATCCAATGCCCTTCTGGACTTCTGCAGGCTTATGACGCAAACATATGACTCACAGAGATATGCTCAGGCATACACATGCACACACATACAAAACAAATATTTATAATAATAATGATAATACAATTCAATTAAATACAACATCTGAACAAGGGCATACATAGAGGAGAAACATCTACTCAATGCAAAGGACATCATGTCAGATGGGAAAGGACTGATTTCTAAAGCTTATGTTACACGTGTGTGAACTTGGGGATGCAGCAGAGAATGCATCTTTTTTGTTTTTGTTTTGTTGTATTTTATTGAGACAGGGTCTCACTATGGAGCCCTGGCTGCCCTGGAGCTATGTAGACCAGGCTGCCCTGGAGCTATGTAGACCAGGCTGGCCTCAAACTGATATCCACCTGCCTCTGCTGCCCTAGTGCTGGGATTAAGAGTGCACCTGACTGGAAAGCTGTCTTATTCTGAGTCACAGTGAAAAGGTTAGGAAACTCAGCAGCCTGGCAAGCCCCGGGGAGATTCCCGGGCTGGCTCCTGTCCTCTTCCTCCTAGCTCCCCAGCAACACAGAACCCCAAGCTGCTCTAGCCTGCCACACTCCTCCCCATACCTTCAGAGCTGTCTGGGCTGTCTCCTGCTCACTTCAGGCATCACCTCCAAGACCACACATCTAAAGTGACCACTTCCTGCTCTCCTTGGTGTACTCTGCCCTTTGCTCAGATCCTGAGAAATGTACTGTTTAATGCTTTCTTTCCCTTCCTCCAACACCATACAACATGATCTCTGAAATTCTCTCTTTCCCCAGCAGCCACCACAATGCCAGGCACACAACAAGGGCTCTACAAGTCCTTGCTAAAGTACTGTGTTCCAGGTGCTGGGGCAGCCCAGCTGTGCAGACAGCGATGGCTTGCAGGGAAGGAAGACTGGGACAGGGCTCAGTGTGAGGTGCCTGTTTAGCATGTGGAAAGCCCTGGGTTGTACATATTTAAGTATATTCTGTGTGTTCCCAGGAGAAAGAGGCAGTGGCTACTGTACAGATGAGAGGGCCAGACAAGAAAGAATTGGTCATACACACACACACACACACACACACACACACACACACGCACACACACACACTCATTCACACACACACTTTCCACTTGTCCAAAAGGTACAATACAGGACTATCTGAGGGAGGAAACACAGGGTTGGAACACATCACAGCAGTGGCAGATGGGATAAAAATGGTTTGTACCTAGAGGCCAAATGATATAAAAGATACAAACTTTATCTTAACCAATGAAACTCCACAGGACACCCCCACCTTGCAGGCAGGTCTAGGAAGTTGACTCCTAGGAAGTGCTGAAGAGAGATTCATGATTGGCCACAAAGAGACTGGGAAACAAAGTGAGCATGATTGCACACATCTGTAACTTTGGCTTAGAAGGTGAGGAAGAAGCGCTAGCCTGGGCTACATAAAAAGACCATCTGAAAGGGGTAAGAGGAAGCTGAAGAACAGAGTAGAGAGGTGCAGTCTGGAAATAGAATTGTGATCAGGGTCACACGGTCCATTCATGGATCCTGACTATTATGCAAACTACACTTCATCAGCAATCCAGATACCTATGATCTTCTGTTACAGGGGCTTCCACCCAACAGGACCATCAGAACTAGAAACACCCTTATGGTGGCGCTCACTCTTTATAACTCAGCACATGGCACACTACAGATGTTGGTCGTTTCCCAGGCTGTGGGAGTCACAGTCATGAGACCGTACCGCACAAGCTGGGGACATGTGAGTTACAAGCATCCTAAGTCCTAAATCAGAGAGGACAAACATGCTCTCCACACACCCCTTTTACTTCTCACAGAAACCTTGTGAGGTGGGCTCTGTGTACAACCCCATCCCAAAGAGGAGACCGAGATGGAGGTTAAGCAATGCAAAGGGAAAAGTCTGAGGCCATGTTCTTACCTCTACTGAAGCTAGACTTCTTCCCACAATGACTCTGGGGTCTTCCAATGCAATTGTCCCTGACGTGTGCAGATACCGAAGCTCCAGCATGCTCCAGCCTGCTGCATGCGCCTTCCAGACACTTTGTTTACTTAGTTTCAAGTTTTAAAGTTTTCTTTTATGTTTTGATTACGTATATATGTGTGTGTCTATGTGTTGTTGTTTGTTTTGGTTTGGTTTGGTTTTACGAGACAGGGTTTCGCTGTAACTTTGGAGCCTTTCCTGGAACTAGCTCTGGTAGACCAGGCTGGCCTTGAACTCACAGAGATCCGCTTTCTCTGCCTCCTGAGTGCTGGGATTAAAGGCATGCGCCACCACCACCTGGCTTCTCTGTTGTTTTGCACACATGAGTGTATTGCCCATGAAGAACAGATCGATCCTCTGGAGCCAGAGTTACAGGCAGCTGTGAGCTGCCGGGCATAAGTGCTGAGAAGAGAACTCAGTCTTCTATTTTTGTTTGTTTGGTTGGTTTTTCAAAACAGGGTTTCACTGTGTAACAGACCTAGCTGTCCTGGAACTCACTCTGTAGACCAGGCTGGCCAGAAATCCACCTGCCGCTGCCTCCCAAGTGCTGGGATTAAAGACGTGCACCACCACTGTCTGGCTCTGAATTCAGTCTTTATTAGTAGTCGAACCATCTCTTCAGCCCCTGATTTATTATTTTTTAACTAAGATTTTGATATTTATTTATCTTTCAGGTACAAAGATCGAAAGCATCATGGCTCACAAGCGGAAGTCAGAAGGCAAATTTCAGGAGTCGGTTCTTTCCTTCCATGGTGTGGGTTCTACGGCTAGAACTCAGTCAAGCCTTGGCAGCAAGTGCTGGTTCAAAAAACTGACTTTCTTTTTTTTTAAAGACAAGATATTTCGCCCGGCGGTGGTGGCGCACGCCTTTAATCCCAGCACTCAGGAGGCAGAGGCAGGCGGATCTCTGTGAGTTCGAGGCCAGCCTGGTCTACAAGAGCTAGCTCCAGGATAGGCTCCAAAGCTACAGAGAAACCCTGTCTCAAAAAACCAAAAAAAAAAAAAAAAAAAAAGACAAGATATGTCTCCCAGGCTGTGTAGCTGACAAGGGCTTTGACCTTCTGGTCTTCCTGCCTCCATCTCCCAAATGCTGGGATTCCAGGTGTTTGCCACCACCACTAATTTACATGGTGCTGGTAAATGAACCCAAGCAGGGTTTTATGCATGGTGTCCACGCACTCTGCCAACTAAACTACATTCCCAGCTCTAGAACAGTGTTTTTTAGGTTTTTGTTCTCTTTCATTTTTTTAAGACAAGGTCTCACAATGTAGCCCTGGCTGGCCTAGAACTCCCTAAGCTGACCGGGCTGGCCTTAAATTCACAGAAATCACCTGCCTCTGCCTCCTATGAGCTGGTATACAAAGTGTGTACAACCACATCCAGCCTTTTATAAAAATGTTTTTTATAGCCAGGCAGTGGTGGTGCACGCCTTTAATCCCAGCACTTGGGAGGCAGGGGCAGGTGGATCTCTGTGAGTTCAAGGCCAGCCTGACCTACAAGAACTAGTTCCAGGACATACTCCAAAGTTTTTTATTATCACTTAATTATGTTTGCATGTATGTTCATGCCTGATGCTTGCAGAGGTCAGAACATTCAATCCCCTGGAACTAGAATTATAGACTGTTGTGAGCCTCCATGTTCATGTGGGTGCTGGATCCTCTCAAAGAACAGGCTATGTTCTTAACTACTGAGCCATCTCAACAGCCACACTCTGCCCCGCCCCATTTAAAGAGACAGACTGGACTCTGCCCACACAGAGCAGACACAGAAAACATGACCCACACGGGATTGGCTATTCAGGGCCTAGTGACAGCAACTGCCCAGTGTAGGAGTCAGGACTCCTGACTCCTCAGCTCCACTGTTCAGCTTCTGTACTGTGCTCTTGAGCTCCTTGCTTCCCCTCTTTAGAGTCATTTCCCCTATGCAGAAAGGAGCTGTCTGCCCCCGAGATGCCCTGACTAGAACAGAGAGGAAGCCTGTCCCTCCAGCATATGCCCTTTTCCAGTGTCTCTACACTCAAGCCGAGGGGGCAGGCTCTGCAAAGATGCTGTGCAACAGCCTAGAAGAGAGCAGCACGGCAGGAAGGAAAAGCCCTGGGAAGTGTCAGGACAGGAAGTGTCAGACAGGAAGTGCAGAGGGTGAGGGGAGGTGAACGCACAAATGAGCTCACCTGGGTTTACTGCCGTCTCCCTCCCCCCCCACACACAGGACAAAGCAGACAGGGTCTGATTCTGTGGCCCTGGCTGGCCTCAGACTTGAGGTAATCCTTCTGCCTCAGCCTCCCAAGTATGAGATTACAGGTGTGAACACATCACCCAAGCCAGTGCTGTTTCACAGCAAAAAATATGTGAACTAGCAAATCTACACTCGGTGAATGAATGACAGGCTGTTTGTTTCCTGGCTCTTTCTCTCTCTCTCTCTCTCTCTCTCTCTCTCTCTCTCTCTTTCCTTTTTTGGTTTTTTGAGACAGGGTTTCTCTGTGCAGCCCTGGCTGTCCTGGAACTTGCTCTGTAGACCAGGCTGGACTCAAACTCCGAGTTCCACCTGCCTCTGCCTCCCATTAGAGGCATGTGCCACCACCACCTGGCCATCCCAGCTATTTCTGTACCACTCAGAAAAGAAGTAAACAGCCCAGGGCAGCCTCCCTGAAGGGCTGTCCCCTCTTACCTTGGCCAGAACTGGTGAAGTGATTGTAGTACTGGGACACATAGGTCATGATGCTGAGACAGTCAGGGACACTCATGGAGACCATGTCATTGGGGTCTAGGAGAGCAGGGATCCCCAGCTCTTTTTCAGCCACTTCAAAGGCCTAGGATGGAAACAGGTACAAAGGTGGGGACAGGAGCAGCCAGAGTGAGGACAGCGAGATGGCAGAGTCAGGATACACTTCTCAGACCGGGACCAACTCATTGTAAGGGGACTGAGTGACTGCAATCCCATCCCCACATGGTGGCCTGAAGGAGCAGCTCTGGTGCTCCAGGAAAGGAAACCCATGGGAAGCGGTGAGAAGGGAGAACCAGGACCTCCCCTAGGTCCTGAACAAGTCCCCTTTCCAAATGTAGTGGCCCTCTGCAACCCCTGCCCTCTCCCAGCACAGCCCTCTGTGCTCCCATCTGTCTGAGGACTCACCAAACGGTTATTCTCGAAGACATTTTCCTTGGAGAGAGATTGGAAGTCCCTGCAAGAGACAAAAGGAGTGATCAAGAGAGGTGACAGACAGAGTCAGGAGGGAGGGGAAGAGGTGATCTTATCCTGGCAGGACCAGCCTCAGCTCTCTAAGAGCTGGGAGGGCACCTAGAGGTTCCTGAGGAGGAAACTGAGGCTGCAAGCCCTGATGGAACTGTCGCTGCCAACTGGAAGCGGAGAGGGAGCCTATGGCCCCTGAAGGCACCCAAGCAAGGCCTGAGAAATCACTGAGAAGGGGTGGGCTCAAGCCAAGCTCCAAGTCATGGCCGGATTCTTGATTCATAGCCAATTCTTCCTCAGGAGACATTCTCCTCAGTCGGTGGCAAAAAAGACAAACCAAGCATGCAGACTTGCAATGTGGGCATTCCCATGCAGGAGAGCCTTCCTGACAGGAGCTCACCCCATTTTATAGAAGAGGGTGGTGAAATTCAAGAGGGGAAGCTAACCAGCCCTGGGAATCTATACTTTTGGAACTTCCATCAAATGTCACAAACACACAAGCCACACACACCAAGCACGGAATCCGAAACCCCATCCAACTCCAGAAGGAACGTTTTTCTGTTTTGTTTTGTTAAATTTATATTATTTATTTTTTTAGTGTGTATGTGCACATACATATTTTCTTGTTTATTTATTTAATATATCTATTTCCCAGCATGTATGTCTGTGTCCCATGTACTACCTGATGCCCAAGGTCAGAAGAGGGCATCAGATTCCCTAGGACTAGAGGTATAGTTGCAGGCTGTCACAGTGAGTGTTCAGCCAGCACTCTTAACCACTGAGTAAACTCTAGCCCCTACATTTGTTTCTTAATGGGGCCCAAAATAGAACAAATTAGCAGCAGAGCAGAAATGAACATACTGCGGAGCCGCTAGAACTAATAGTTGGTCTGTCCCATCAGCTACTCCTGGGGACCCTACCTGCCTCCACTGCCTGAAGACTCAGGAGAGCCTCAGGCCTTGCTCCTGGGCTGGAGTGAGGGCCAGCAGCGTCTGAGAGTGACAGAGGCCTCCTAGATACTGCAAAGTGTACAAGCTTTGCCACTGCCTAACAGCGACCTTCTGCCAGCTACTTCATCTCTCTGTGCCTCAGTTTCCTCGTGTGTAATACTAAACACTAGTGGTGCGCAACACAGGGGATTCCAAATCCAATGACAGAAGGGCGACTCATCTGGACAGTTTGCTTTCCTCAGCAGTGTTCCTAGAAGGTGGGGTCAGAGTTTGTCCCCACTGCCTCCCTAGGACCCTACACAGTTCCTGGTGTTCAGGAAGTGTTCTTGTACACGTTTGTTGAAATAATACATGATGAAACCTATAAAACTGGGGAAACTGGGACTGGGAAGGTGGCTCCCTTATGAAACGCTTGCCACACAAGCATGAGGACCTGAGTTCAATTCACAGCACCAATGCTTGTGTCCCCAGCACTGGGTTAGAAAGAGACAGGCGGTTTGATGGCCAGTCAGAGCCTAGCCTAATTAGCCAGTCCCTCCCTGGTCTCAATGAGAGCCTGTCTCAAAAAGAGAAAAATGGACTATCTTAAATTGACCTCCAGCCTACACATACACATACCATATACATATATACACATACATAAACACACACAATACTAATTTTTCCTCAACTTCTCCCACTTCATCTCTACCCCTAAACACCATCTGGGTTTGGGTTGCACAGATCTGAGAATTTTCAAAGGCCAAGAAAGTTCCATTTGACGCGAGGAAATGAAAGCACAGAAATGAATGCCACATGGGCCCTGGTCTCAAGGGAATTTAGAAAAAGCTGGAGGAGGGCTGGAGAGATGGCTCAGAGGTTAAAAGCATTGCCTGCTCTTCCAAAGGTACTGAGTTCAATTCCCAGCAACCACATGGTGACTCACAACCATCTGTAATGAGGTCTGGTGCCCTCTTCTGGCCTTCCGGCATACACGCAGACAGAATATTGTATACATAATAAATAAATAAATAAATAAATAAATAAATATTTAAAAAAAAAAAAAGAAAAAGCTGGAGGAGGCAGAAGGGCATGGTCCAGTTCCGCACCCAATACAGCAGGAACCTCCACACATACACACACACACACACACACACACACACACACACACAGAGAGAGCCTGGGACCAGCCCTGGGCTGGCAAGGCCTGCAGCCCTGGAGGCTAGGACCCTCACTCTACATCTACCCCTGTACGGATGTGCCCCTAAGTGCTGAGGGTGCAGCTCAGTGGTTGAGTGCTTCCTTCGCATGCATACGGGACTGGAGTCAATCCCTAGCAAATAAATAAATGGAGGACAGATAAACCTCCACCCTTCGCTACACTGTAGGAAGAACCAGGCCTCAGCTTCTCTCCCACGCAACTAGCATGGTCCAGGCCCAGCCTCTCTAGCAAATGACCAACTAGATTGAGTCTAGACCTCTGCTTGGGAGGGAAGCCCTTCACACCTGCTTTCTGGACATCTGAGTGACCTCCCTCAGGCCTTGAAAGTCCTCAGGTGGGGCCTTGGGGCCTTCTCTTGACCTTTGCCTTTCCCCCAGGATGTCTTCCCTGGAGGCCTCCAGTTAGGTACCACTAGTCAGTCACCTCAAGCTCTACGTGTGAGACAGCATGTAGGCTTTTTTGTTGCTGTTTTCAGTTTTGGTTTTCAAGAAAGGGTTTCTCTGTGTAGCCTTGACTGTTCTGAAACTCAGCCCAGGCTGGTCTTGAACTCAGTTATCCACCTGCCTCCGCCTCCCGAGTGCTGGGATTAAAGGTGTGGGCCACCATGACTGGCTAGTATGTAGGCTTCTGCCTTGCTGGCTGTGGTCTCTGCCAACTCCAGTGTGGGAGCAGTGACTACACATACTTGTTGACTAGATGAAGGGTTAAGCAGTCATTCCCACTGCCTAATAGCACCTCTTCTAGTGGTTACTGTTAACTGCCTGCTTATTACCTCCTTTAAAATCCTGACCACAGGGCTGTGAGGTAGGTCTTGTTATCAACCCCACCTTCCAGATGCCCATAGAACCAATGATTTTCCCCAGGGCTTAAACATTAGCACAAGGCAGCCAGCACTTAGGGCCGGGGGTTCAGCACCTAGCATCCTGACACTAAATCCTCTCCTGAGGCCCATCCTCTGCCTCCTGCTTCAGGGCTAGTCCCCAGCAAAAACAGAAGACCCCTGAGCGGCAGCTCCAAAGCAGGGGCCAAGCCCAGCATCTTCACCACTGCAAGCCCAAGACCCACTCCCCTTTTCGGTTAGCACTGGGTCCCCTGCTATAAAACCTAGCTTCCTTCAGCGTCCACACCCCCAAACCCTGTCTTCCAGGGCCCCTGGGACACTATTCAACTGGACACACAGTAAATCAAGTTAGAGCTGGGCAATCCCTTCCCAAGCCCTCCCACAGCCTGTTCTATGGAAACAGGTCTGGGAAAGAGCAGCAGAGACTGCAGGTTATGAGAGAGGAGCCCTCCCAGGGGGAGCTGTAAGCAAGACAGAGCCAGGCCTCTTCTTCCAGATTTGCTACTAAAACCTGAAGTGAAAGGAAGGCAGACACCAGATGAACTGTCACTTTCAGTTTTAGGATTAAATAAATCAATGAAAGAACGTAAAGAAGTTCCAGGGCTCAGGAAAGAAAGCTGAGGTAGAAACCCATATCAATCGTTCTGCAGGTCTGAATACATTTTTCCAGGAGACCCTGTGAGGAGTGGCTCGGGTAGGAGGGACCCACTTTCCAGCTGGAAGCTACAGATCGGGCTGTCAACTGTCCCAGAGTCGTCCCGCCCACCCCCGCCGCCCCACTCCTTCTCTGCCCCATCGCTGTGCCCCACTGTGAACAGCAGGACTATAGGGCATGCACCCTGTCAGATTCCTACTTGAGGTGGTGTTGGGAAGTAGTGTACCCCAAGTCACCTGACAGTCATTAATCTAGGAGCTCTGTGCCAGAAACGGGGTTAATGCCCTACAGCGCATCAGCCCAAAATGCCCTACAGAGAGGTGGTTTCCCTCCACCCCCCCCCAGGTTCTTTCCACTTTAAATGTAAATGGCAAAAAGGGCTGAAGAGAACTGAAACTAATGACCTACATTCCCGTGGGAGTCCGACAAAATAAGGGACTTGGAGAGTCGGATGACAGAGCTTATATAGAGAAGGGAACCGGGCTTAGGCTCCTGGGGGAGGGAAGAACCGGGTGAATAGAGCCGGGCAGCGGTCTCAGGTGGGACGAGATCTGGGGCAGCCTTCTTTCTGACACCCTTTCCGGTGGTTGCCCTTCCCGGTGTAAATTCCTACTGGAAAAAGTCAGCCTCCCAGAGCACCTGGAGGTCTGCTCACACGAGCTCAAACTCGGAGGCAGCCTATCTGGGGGAGTGGCACAGACTGATCCCCTACAGTCAAGTGTGGGGGTACTATGCTCAGGCGCCGCCCAAGGGAGGCTCAGCGTGTGCGCTGGAGCCTCGAGTAGGAGCGTCCCTGAGGAGGGGTCAGCCTGACACCAGGGGCCCAAGGCGGGGGAGGGGTGCACGGGTCAGGGGTCGCGGCGGCCCTGCTCCTCACACAGAGCCGACGGGTGTGGACTCCCGGACCTCTCGGGGCGGCGCGCGCCACCGCGTCACTGAGGGGGCGGCGGTCCCCAGCCCCGCGCGCTCGCGCGCCCCGGGCACTCACAGCAGGTCGGGCCGGTGCCGGTGCAGGATGGCGCAGAAAGCCAGGCCGTCCCGGAAGGAGCTGCTCAGGTCGCGGATGTCCACGCCGCGGTAGCCCTCGCACTGGCGGCGGCACCAGGCCAGGAGAGCGCCCCGCGGCCCCGCCATGGTGGGCCGGACTCGGCCGGCCCCGACTGGGGCTGGGACTCGGGCTTCGGCTCGTGCGGCTCCGACTCCGGTAGCACGAGGCTGGTGCTCGGGCTCCGGCGGGGCCGGTTTCCGGCTAAGACTGCGGCGCGGCTGGGAGCTCGGGGCGCCACCGGCGGCCGGGGCGGGGCCTCGGTGTCCTCGCTCGGCTCTGGCGCGGCTAGGGCTGAGGGCTCGACTCCCGACCCCGCCCGGCCAGCCTGCCCCGACCTGCCCGCGCAGCCTCCGCCCCGCGTGGCCCGGCCTGGCCGGCCGCCGCTTACTCACCGCGGCCCGCTCTTCTCATTGTGGGCCGGCCGCGGGCGCCCACCGCCTCCGTCCCCGCCCCCGCCCGCCCGCCAGCTCGCCCGCGCCGCGGGGGAGCGCGAGGAGGAGGAGGAGGCCCCACCCTGCGGCCCCGCCCACACCGTCGAGCCCCTTCCCCGGAAGGGCGGACGCCCCATAACCCCTCTTCTCCAGACCGGTCACCCGTTCCCAAGAGGAACCCCTCCTGGCAGCCGGGACAACCCATCGCTGGCTAGCCCCTCCCCATCGCCACCCGCAGGCTCCCCAGACCCTCCTACCCCGAGGCGGGACACTCGCTTGCCACTCGCTTGCCTCAAACTCACCCTTCAGAACCTGCGGATCCTCCTTCCCTGACTTCTGTGAACCACACCCACACCCGGTCTGAAAGAATCGAGGCACTTTCCACGCAGATCCCAAACCTCCATATGGTCACCAGCTTCCTTCCACCCCTCCCCACTCTACAACACCCCGGTCGCCCGTCCCTCCACCCCCCATGGCCTACCTAGGGGACGCAAACATCTTTACCACCACCAATCCTGAGAGCTATGTAGTGACAGGCTGGAGACCCCACAACCAAGCTGGTCCTTCTTGGTAGTCCCCCTCTAGAGTGTAAACTAGGAGATCTCACTCGCTCGCACACACCCTTCTGGGCCCGCGACCCTTCAACTTCAAGAATGTCAGGGGGCTGGGCTTTTGCTGGAAAGACCTAGAAACAGACCACTCTCTAATGGAGTGTTCTGACCACACCTGGCTTTGGAACCTCCCCTGCCTGGTCGCCTGGTCTGCTGGTTTCTTAAGACCCCGCCAATAGACCCCTCCCCCAGAGGCCTCTACGAACGAGGAGCTGTTGAATCAGCTTCAGAGATGGTGACATCACTCTGACCTATGCATAGCTAGTAGGATTGGGTCTGCTGCTCCCCCTGAGGGAATGAACAGGGCCTGAGTCATCTGGAACAGGGTTTTGGAGTTCTATCAACTCAGTCTCAAATCCTGGCTCCCTCCTTCCCCAATCCTATGATCTAGTCTCACCTAGTATCTTAAACGTGGAGATAGAACCTTCTGGTATATGGCTATAATCCCAGCGCCTGAGAGGTGGAAGGAGTTAAGATGTCAGTCTGGCTACAAGAGACCTGTTTCAGAAATAAAGCTGGGAAGAATGGCTCACATGTTTATGTGCAATATAAATGCTGAGGCAGGAAGAACCACTCAAGTTTGAGGATAACCTTGATTACACAGTAGCAGGCCAGCCCGAGCTACAACATAAAAATAAATAGGAGCCTGGAATGATAGCACATCTTTAATCCCAGCATGCAAGAGGCAGAGGCAGGTGGATTTCTGGGAGTTGGAAGCCAGCCTGGACTAGTGAGTTCCAGGACAACCAAGACTACACAGAAAAACCCTGTCTCCAAATAAATAAACAGGGCCAGTAGAATTGTTCATCAGAAGCCAGGCAGTGGTGGCACATGCATTAATTCCAGCACTCTGGAGGCAGAGGCAGGCAGATCTCTGAGTTCAAGGCTAGCCTAGTCTACAAAGTGAGTTCCAGGACAGTCAGTGCTGTTACACAGAGGAACCCTGCCTGGAAAAACAAAACAAAAACAAAACACAAAAAAAATTGGTTCATTGCATAAAGGCACTTGTTGCCAAGACCGCTGATCTGAATTCAATTGTCTAGACATACATGACAGAAGAGGCGAACCTACTCCCACAAGTTGTCCTCTGACCTCCACACAGTCCCCACAGTCATTAAACACACATATGCACACAAAAATAAATATAAAATAAAAAATGTATGGAACAAGAAAGAGCACTTGCTGCTCTCCTAGACAATCTGGGTTGGATTTCTAGCACCCAGTCTGTAACTAGCTACCATATGTAACTCCAGTTTTGGGGATCTGATACTCTCTTGGCTCTAGGGACACTGTCTGCATGTTGTTCACAGACATATATACAGGCAAAACACTCATATGTAAAATTAATAAATCTTTTAAAAAATTAATAAATGAGCCAGGTGGTGGTGGCAGCACATGCCTTTAATCCCAACACTTCGAAGGCAGAGGCAGGCGGATCTCTGTGAGTTTGAGGCCATCCTAGTCTACAGAGTGAGTTCCAGGACAGCCAGGGCTGCACAGAGAAACCTTGTCTTGAAAAACCAATAATAAGGGCTGGAGCGATGACACAGAGGTTAAGAGCACTGATGTTCTTCCAGAGGTCCTGAGTTCAATTCCCAGCAACCACATGGTGGCTCACAACCATCTATAATGAGATCTGGTGCTTTCTTATGGCGTGCAGGCATACACACAGACAGAATACTGTATACATAATAAGTAAATCTTTTAAAAAATTAAGAAAGAAAAACCAATAATAAAATCAATAAAAATAATTATAAATGAATGACTGACCCTCATAAGTTAAACAATTGATTCTGGTACTTTAAAACATGAGATAGGAGCCAGGCAGTCTTGGTGCACGTCTTTAATCCTGGCACTCGGGAGGCAGAGGCAGGCAGATCTCTGTGAGTTCAAGGCCAGCCTGGTCTACAAGAGCTAGTTCCAGGACAGGCTCCAAAGCTACAGAGAAATCCACGTCTCGACAAACCAAAACCAAAACAAAACAAAACAAAAACTCCAGGAGATAAATTGAAACCTTCGTACCTAACTTATCGCCTGTCCTCTGAGGGTTAACTATCAAGGAAAGAGATTGAATTCGGCTTCCTCAAAGTCCCCAGAATCACACTTCAGAATACAGTTGTAATCCAGGGCCTGGGCACACATCAGCCAACTTCACATTTCTGAGTGTGTCTGCAACTAGACGTCCAACACTTTGCCCTTCACTGCCGCCTCCTGCCCCGCCCTGTGGAAGCAGGGTCTAGACACGTCCCTTAAATCAAGGGGTTGGGAATCCTGAAACTAGCTTCTTCAGTCTTCAAACATCACTCAGGCAGGAGTCTCACTACAAACCCAGAAGTTTAAGGGTTGGGGATTTAGCTCAGTGGTAGAGTGCTTGCCTAGCAAGCCAAAAACCCTGGGTTTGGTCCTCAGTTCCAGGGGTAGGGGGTACAGAAGGGAGTGATTTAGGGGCCAGCCTGAGCTGTGTAGCAAAACCCTGTCCAAAATAATGAAAATCCCAGAAATGGTTGTACCCCTTTCCAAAAGAAGAGCCTGTCGGTGACTTACTGCTGTTGGTCTGACCTTGATCTCTCACATTGCCTTAATAATAGCTTAGACAGCTCAGCCCTTGGCCCCCAACAGCCATCTGTGGGCTTCAGAAATCCAGTGCCTGAGTCAGCTTGCCACATCATGAAGGACCTGCACGATGACCAGAGCTGTGTGACTGCAGGCCAGACACCTCACCCCAGTGAGCCCCAGTTTCCCTCCCTGTAAGGTGCGGATAATAATCTTTGCCCTGCCTGCATCCCTGGTTTGTGGGTAACCAAGTGAGATAATGGCAGTAAAATGCTGTGTCACAGACAATCAAGGTGCAAGAAGAGAATGAGTCCTTGTTTACGGTGAGGTTCAGGAGCCACAGACCAATGGGCAGGTCTGGTCTCTTGGTCAAAGTGAAGACATGGTTTTAGGATTAGGACTTAGGATCTTTAGAGCATTTTTTTTTCTTTTGGTTTTTTCTTTTTTTAAAAAAAAGGATTTATTTATTTATTATGTATACAACATTCTGCCTCTATGTATGCCTGCATGCCAGAAGACGGCGCCAGATCTCATTACAGATGGTTGTGAGCCACCATGTGGTTGCTGGGAATTGAACTCAGGACCTCTGGAAGAGCTGCTAGTGCTCTTAACCTCTGAGCCATCTCTCCAGCCCCTCTTTTGGTTTTTTCAAGACAAGGTTTCTCTGTAGCTTTGGTGCCTGTCCTAGTTCTTGTAGACCAGGCTGGCCTCGAACTAACAGAGATCTGCCTGCCTCTGCTTCCCAAGTGCTGGGATTAAAGGTGTGCACCACCAGCGCCCAGCCTTTAGAGCATTTTTTAAAAAAGACAGCGCCTCTCTGTATAATCCTGGATGCTCTGGAATTCTCTCTGTAGATCAGAATGGCCTCAAATGCAGAGATCTGCCTGCCTCTGCATCCCAAGCGCTGGGATTCAAGCCATGGCCCCCTATGCACAGCTAGCACTTTTGATCATTATGTATGCATGTGTCTTATTCTATTTCTTCAGTACTGGAGACTGAATCCAGGGCCCTGTGTGTTTGCTATGCAAGCACTCTACCAGATGAGCTTCACCATCGGTCCTACCTTACTTTTTACATCAATTACTGAGCCTGGGAATGTGACTCAGTGGTATGACGTTTGCCCAGCACGTACAAGACATTGAGTTACATCTTCAGACTTGGGGGAGGTGTGCTTTAACAGAGAGAGTGAGCAATGGGAATAGAGTGGCCAGAGCCAGAGAAGGTTTCTGGTTGACCTGGGCAAGAACTGAGGGCTGTGCCTTCCACTTGCCATTCTGCTAGCCAACTTGCTTAGCAGAGGGCTGTGATGGAGATACGAACAAGGTTTTAAAAACTGACAACAATGTATTAGTTACTTTCTCCTTTAAGCAGCGTAAGGAAGGAAGGGCTTGTGTTGGCTCACGGCGTGATGGTCCAACACGTCATGGTATGGAAGGCATAGCTGCAGGAGCATGAGGAGGCTGCTCACATTGTCAGGGGGCTGAGGAGGAGGATGCTGGAGCTGGCTGACTTTCTCCTTTTTCAGTTTTGTGTGTGTGGTGTCATGCACAAGTGTGTGCACCCATGCACGTGTGCACAGAGGCCAGAGAAGGCTGTCAGGTGCCCTGCTCTATCTTCTACATTACTCTTTTGAGACAGGGTCTCTTACTAATTCTAGAACTAAGCTGGCAGCCAGCAAACTCCAGTCATCTTCCTGTCCCCTCCCATGCCCCATAGCACTATGGTTACAGGTACCTGTGGCAACATTTGGTGCTTCCCATACTCCTGGTGATCCAAGCTCAGGTCCTCATGCTTGTGCAATAAAGGCTCTTACCCACGGAGCCATCTCCCCAGTCCCATTTTATTTTCCTTTTCATACAGTCTGGAACCCCAGCCCATGGGATGGCATGTTATTTTAATGAGAACGGCCCCCATAGGCTCATCTATTTGAACATTTGGTTCCCAGTTAGTAGAACCTTCCTTTAGGAAGGATTCGGAGGTGTGGCCTTGTTGGAAGAAGTTTGTCACTGGGAGTAGGTTTTGAGGTATCAAAAGCCCATGCCAGTCTCAGTCTCTTGTTTTCTCTCTTGGTCTTCTGCTTGTGGATTGGATATAAGCTCTTAGCCATTCCAGTGCTATGATGATCATGGACTAATCCTCTGAAACTGCAAACCCCCAACTAAGTGTTTCTTCTATAAGTTGTCCTGATCACAGTGTCTCCTTGGCAGTCACGCAATAACTAAGACAGATGGTATCACCTGCATTCAAGGAATGTCCTCCTCTCTGGCCACTCACAAGGGCCCAAGATGTATGCGTCCTAGGTGATTCTATGTTGACAATGAAAATTAACCATCACAAACAGCAGCCAAAAACCCAATGAGCATGGGAGAGGGTAGCATTTAATAAATAATGGTGAGAAGGAATGAATGAACAAACTAGGACCCAGGGCTCACATTTATTTTCACATGCAGGTCTCAAGGCAAGTTCCAGAGACAAAAAGGAGAGGAATGGGCTACAGACAGCATCAGTCAAGAGCAGACTGCTTACCTAGCAATTGCAAGACTTTAGGCCCAATCCCTGTCCCTCATTCCTCCCCTGCAAAAAAGAACCTCATGGAAGATCTTAGAGAGGACTAGAGGCATATTAGTGTGGCCTTTAACCCCAGCACTTAGGAGGAGAAGTAAGCAGAACTCTGTGAGTTCCAGGCCAGCCTGGGCTACACAGCAAGACCTTGTCTTAAAAAAAAAAAAAAAGAAGAAGAAGAAGAAGAAGAAGAAAGGAAAGGAATGAAGAAAAAAGGGAGAAAGAGGAAAAGAGGGAAAGAGAGAGAAAGAGAGAGAGAAAGGAAGGAAAGAATGAAGGAAGGACATTATTGCCATCCAGGGACCTCTGGTCTCTGATCCTGGCCACCTGATAATGCAGCTGCTCAGAGGCCCATGGTTCCTTCCATCTTAGAGACAAAGGTGGATTTATGTGTTCCTGGGTATGGGAACAGGTACCTAGCCAGCGCAGTCACACACCAACTGCTCTCTTGTCTGTGACTTCCTGAAAGGCCCTGAGTAAAATGTCACCTGCCTAAGGCTCAACATCAGCCTGCCTAAAAGGGAAGGGGTTTCCACCTGTGACAGCAGGCCTGGTTCTAGGACTGATTTCCAGAAGTGACACCTGAGGAGCTCGAGGGTGAACATACAGTGCTAGTCATTGCTCACAGAAGTAAAGCTCTGCAAACAGCTGGAGGGAGTGTTGCTCAGCAGGGAACTGGGAGATTAAGTTTCCATACAGCTGGATGATACCAAAACACACAGTGGTCTAAAAAGATGCCTTGGGAAGCCAGGCACAGTTCTAGCTGTGGGGAAGGCTAAAGTCAGAGGACTGCAAATTCACAGCCAGATTGAGCTGCATAATGAGAGCATGTTTCAAAAAAAAAATTAAAGCTGGGTGGTAGTGGTGCACACCTTTAATCCCAGCACTTGGGAGGCAAAGGCAGGTAGATGTCTATGAGTTCGAGGCCAGCCTGGTCTACAGAGTGAGCTCCAGGATAGCCAGGACTATTTCACAGAGAAACCCTGTCTCGAAAAAAACCAAAAGAAAGAAAGTGGAAGGTGGTTGTGGTGGCGCACACCTTTAACCCAAACACTCCAGAGACAGAAGCAGGAGGATCTCTCTGAGTTATAGGACAGCCCGAGCTATGTAGAGACCCCATCTCAAATAAATAAAGGTGAAGTCAGCAAAAGTGAAAAGCCTGGCATCGGCTCAGGACACTCCAAGACCAAGTTTTCTGCACAAAGGAGATTCATTTACCTCAGAGGGACAAAAAGCAGGGAATAAGAGAAAAAGACAGGCGATAGATGGAGAAAAGGGAATAAGAGAGAGGGGAAGGGGTATTTGTCCCGGAGGGATAAAGGACTGCCTCTAGATACAGGGACGACACGGCCCACAGACCAGTGGTGGTTTATAAAGGTAGAAAGGGAAGCCCATGTTAGGATGAGGTGTTTTATTTTAATTGGGCATGTTTATGAGGTGAGTGAAAGGGTGCTTTTGATCACAGGACTTCAATACTTTGATAACTGGACCTTGGCAGTCAGTCTCATGAGGAGGAAGTAGTCATACAAGAGTCACCTTGGTGACTAGCTTTAGGAATGTAATCTAATGGATTTTAGCATGGTGGAGGGAAAGAGGGAGAAGGGCAAGGCCTGCCAGAGCCATGTTTGCCATGCTTGAGCTGGCTAGAGTCCCTTCAGAGAGGACTCAGTGGATAAAGGCACTTGCTGCCAAGTCTGGTGACTTGAGTTCAATCCCTGAGACCCTCATGGCAGGAGAGAACTGACACTCTCGAGTTCTCCTGACTTCCATGCCTGCTGGAGCATGTGCAATGTCCTCCCCCACACACAAAATAAATAAATAAACAAACAAACAAATAAATAAACATAACAAAAAGAAATTAAAAAATAAGGTAGAGAGTGTTCAAGGAAGACGTTCAGTTTCGACCTCTGGCCCTGCACCCATGTGAATGAACACCCTCCAATACATGTGCACAGACCCACATGAACACATACATACGGCACACACACACACACACGAAAATTCATTTTAGCTTTTTCATGTCAGTGTAACAGTGCTTTCAGTTAGATGACACTTTCTACATAGTTGTTGTTATTGCAGTGCTGACAGTTCAACCCAGGACCTCATTCTACCCAAGCACTAGACAGCACTACAGTACCAAGGCACACTCCCATGCCTAGGCTCTGATTTGAAAATAAAGCCAGCCGGGCGGTGGTGGCACACGCCCTTAATCCCAGCACTCGGGAGGCAGAAGCAGGCGGATCGCTGTGAGTTTGAGGCCAGCCTGGTCTACAGAGCAAGATCCAGGACAGCCAGGGCTGTTACACAGAGAAACCCTGTGTAAAAAAAAAAAAAAAAAAAAAAGAAAAAGAAAAAAAGAAAAGAAAAGAAAGCCAGCCCCCAGACAAGGAAATACAAATTTGCTCACTCAGCCACCCAGGGCCTCAGGCAAATCACTGGGAGGTCTGGGTAACTCAAAGGGCAGGTACAGCTTTATAAGAAAAGGGAAAGAAGGAGAAAAACAGATAGAGAGAGGAAAAAAAGGAAAAAGGGAGAGAGGGAGGGAGGGAGGGAGAGAGAGAGAGAGAGAGAGAGAGAGAGAGAGAGAGAGAGAGAGAGAGAAGGGAGTGGAAGGGAGTGGGCTGTGTGCACACAATCATCCCCCTGGGCTGGACAGACCAGAGCCAGACCACCTGTGGCCTACTGTGCACTGCATTTTCTAAAAGGCCTTGACCCTCAGATTCCAGGGTTCTCAGCCTAGGATTCCCCAAGTTCCTTAGCTGCTTCTGGTGTGACCTGCAGCTTTTTCCACTCAAGCTGCCCAGGCCCCCAGCTCAGAGCTGCTCCCTGGGGGGTCAGCCTGGCCTAGCAGCGAACAATGGGAGCCTTGTAGAGTCCCAGGAGCAGGGCTAGGGCCAGCAGTGGGCACATGGGATGCTCAGTGGCAGGATGGCAGCTTTCTCTGTCTTCACCATCGTCCTGGGCCAGGGCAGCCCAGGATTCGCTGGGACGCTTGCTCACAGGAAGCCTGAGCCCTGGAATCCCACATAGACCTCGCCTTCCAGACCTTCCTGTCCTCACCTACTACATTCTAGAAATTTGTCCTGGGACTGGGCAAATGGGGTCACCCTTATATTAAGCTCTGCAGAGAAGAGAGGAGCCTGTGCTACCTGTCACTGGGTGCATGCTGTCATCGGGGACTGCCCTGGGTCAAAGAGCCTACTGAAAGACCTAACAGGCCAATACCCTAATTTAGCCAGTTCCCCCTTCGCACTGAACTGAGCAGAGGAAGAAGAGGTTTGTTGGGTGAACAAATGTGCTTGGATTGGGAGCTCAACCCCTGCCCTTTCAGCGGGCACTGTTGAGGTCTCAGACTGTCTCTCTGCTTTTGGCTGTTCTGAGATGCTTATTGCTGCTCTCCCGAACTGTCACAAACATACACTGCCCTGCTTCATAAGGACTCTGGGGTCAGAAAGAGACCTACAGTAGATGCAGTCAGGACTCAGCTTTGGTTTTTTGGACTTTACAAGAGTCTTCTTCACCATCAAGATGTGTTCCTGCTGGCACAGTGGCGTACATCTTTAATCCTAGCATTCAGAAGGCAGAGGCTGTTGGATCTCTGAGTTTGAGGCCAGCCTGGACTATAGAGTGAGTTCCAGGATAGTCAGGGCTACACAGAGAAACCCTGTCTTGAAAACAACAAAACAAAAATTCATTATATATTATATAATTATATTAATATATATAAATACACCCTGAAAAAAGAAGTATTCCTTGTAAATCATGGCAGACATTGTGTCCAGGTCACTGGTGCATAGCTGGTTGTCACCATTCAGCCAGCTTCTGGATTGCTGGTGAACAGGAGCCACCCTAGGCTGCTCCAGTTACTGAAACCCTGCCTTCAGATGTCAAAGGTCAAGCCTGGACAGACATCCCCAAAACCTCCAACTTTGGCCTCCTTGTAGTTTCTCATCTCCCTTTCAGCAGTGGTAACTGCTAATGGCACTACTTGCCATTTGGCCAGCAGGGCCCAAAGGGATGGGCTCCGTGCTCAGTAGATTAGCGCAAAAATTCACCTGGAGGACGAGTCAAAGTACTTGCCTTAGAGGTGGTCCGTACGGCGAATTGCCTGATTATGCTTCAGGGGAGCCCTCTCCCTCTCTATATAACCTGCCCCTCTGCAAGTCAAAGGCAGGCAGGGCAGAAATGGTTCCTGAGCTTTCCTGACACAGGAAGATGGCCTCTCTGAGGACTAAGTGCTAAGGAAAGAGCTGTCACACACAGGAAAAGGGCTGTCTGCTTCCCAACTGCCTGTCCCCGTATAGCACGGCGCCAGTAGCTCTTCCTGTCACAAACAAAAAGTGGCACTTTTCTGTCCAAGAGCCAGGAGTTAGGGTGGGTTTCAGCCCCAGGTGACCCAGGACATCAGCTAACTGAGGGGATAGGAAGTTAGGCTACTAGAAAGGTCCAGGGGGACGGCAAGCAAGAGGCTCCATTTGACTGCCTGGGTAGATAGCAGAGGCTCAGAAAGTTAACAAAGAAGTTTCCTGGTTTGGAAGGGGCTACATCAGAATGGGAACCTTGGAGGCCTCTTGAGTTCCCAGCTACGATCAGAGGAGGCCACCTCTCAGGATTCACCAACTTCAGAGGACATGGAGGTTGGGTGCAGGAGGGAGCAGAAATGAGCAAAAGCCTGGCCTCACAGCAGGCTGGACAGGAAGGTAGAACCACAGGCACCAGGACACACTATGACTTCCCATCCCCACCTCCTTCCGGGAAACCTCAGGAAATTGCTGGTTGGGTTTTGGACCCTGACATTGGCAGATCCCCTGCCTCCATCTCAGCCTCTTCCTGGAACCTCTCCCCATCCCGGGAATTTAGCTCTTGACCTGACTGCAGTGCAGGCTGGGTGGAAATGAGCAGCCACTGACATAAAGTCATCGTTTCCCCTGGTGCAGCCCACCATCCGTGGTTTTATGGCCCTTGTTCTATGCCTCCACATTCTACATAGGACTTGCACACACCACTTAGACAGATATTGGTATGCTAATTCCTTTTTTTTTATGGTTTTTCAAGATAGGGTTTCTCTGTGTAACAGCCCTGGAACTCCATCTGTAGACCAGGCTGGCCACAAACCCAGAGATCCACCTGCCTCTGACTCCCAAGTGCTGCGATTAAAAGCATGTGTCACCACCCACTTCCTGGTGTGTCATTATTCACATATTCCTCAAGGATTTATCAGCTACTCATTCAAGATGATATGCCTACTGCCTGGGCCATTGCTATTAAGAAACCTCTTTCTCAGGTGCTCTCAGGTTCACATAGATCCTAAATGACACCCAGAATTCGAGACCGGCAGGGCTGGTTTCTGCCTTACTTGCCTTACTTGGCAGAAGAGCAATCCCAAGCAACCCTAGGATGGTCTAGGCAATAAGGGAAGAAAAGGCCCATTTTGGGTTCACTGTACAATGTGTAAGAGGAAGAGGGTGAAGAAAGGGGAGGAACTGAGGACATGTTCCCAAGGCCTTTAGAGGATGCTCTATGCTGAGAAACCAACTCTAGTCTGAGAGTCTAGAGCTCAGGACTCTAGCCCCTGCTAATGGCTGGCTCCAAGTTGTTATGCCCTTGGAACCTTGCCAGTCTTACACAGGCTCCCCCCCCGCCCCAACTCACAGATACCTTCACTTCTGCCCTGGCACTGTCCCCACTTCACCAGCTCCATCATCACCCACTATGAGTCAGAAAACTGGGCTTCTCCCAACTAGCAATCCTGTTCCCTGTAACTTCTGAAGCCCCTGGGTTTCCTGTGCCCATTGCTGGGCTACTCTGGGGAGTGCCTGAACCTCTCTGTGAAACAGCCCCCACCGGCCCTTCCTTTAGTGCAGGAGTGGACCCCAGGGTCCCCCAAAGGCCCCGCATGTGCTATGCCACTGAGAGCTCAAGCCCCGACTCTCCATTTTTCCTTGGAGAAACAGACTGGATAAAGCTTTAACTGGTCTTTGGAGGCTGCAGGTCCCTGCTCTACCATGACATCGCCAGGCTGTTACACACATGACCTTTCTGCCTAGTCTGACTGTCAAGTTCACAACCCGCTAATAATGGCTTTCATTCCCTAATTACACTTTAAGTGCTGTGCTAAGAACTTTACATAATTTACTCATCAGCACAATCTCGAGGCAGGTGTCTTTCCCATTTTATAGATGAGAAACTACAGCACTGAGCAGTAACTTGGGCTGTGACAGGCAAGCCCACACACTGCTATGCTGCCTTCTCTTACTGATTCAGAAACTTCTGGTAACCAGCTCCACCCAGAACTCCCATACCCTGATAACAGAATACTTGCTCTGGCCATGTAGGGAAGGATTCTGAGCTGGCTTGCTCTGCTCTGGGCAAGACAGAACCAGGCCCCTGCGTGTCGGGTGCAGCTGCTCAACTCACTGTATTTCCTCCCTGTGCCAGGCAGAGTTCAGCTGTGCCTGCCCGACACAAGGGCTGCCAGCTGCCAAGCACTAGGCTGGGAAGTGATCCGGAGCCAGACACACACACACTGGCTCTGTGTGACCCTGGCTAGGGCAAGCAGAGGGCCAGGAAGCCATGTTAGCCTCCTCATCTGGAAAAAACCCTGAGTATTCTTTTTATTTATACATGTGTATGAGGCCGTCTTAGTTTAGATGCAACATGCTTACAGGTGGCCAAGGATGCCCTGGAACTGGACTTACTGGGAGTTTATTTTGTTTCTAATTCACTTTTTTTTTTTTTTTGAGACAGGGTTTCTCTGAAGCTTTTTGTAGCCTTTCCTGGAACTAGCTCTTGTAGACCAAGCTGGCCTCGAAATCAGAGATTCGCCTGCCTCTGCTTCCCGAGTGCTAGGATTAAAGGCGTGCACCACCAATGCCCGGCTAATTCACCTTTATTTTATGTGCACTGATGTTTTGCCTGCACATATATCTATTTCAGGATGTCTTTTACCCTGGAACTGGAGTTACAGACAGGTGTGAGTTGTCATGTGGCTGCTGGGAATTGAACCCGAGTCCTCTGGAAGAAGTCAGTACTCCTAACTGCTGAGTCATCTCTCTGGACCTCATATGGAGTTTTGAGCCACCAAATGTGGGTGCTGGGAAGTGAACCCAGTTCTTCGGTAAGAGCAGTATTTGCTCTTAACTATTGAACCATCTCTCCTGGTCCTTGATCCAAATTGAAAAGAGAAAACCTGCAACTCCAGTGTTAGCCCAGGAGCTGTGTTTATTTTGGTTAATGTTTGAAAGACAGGGTTTCTCTGTGTAGCCTTGGCTGTCCTGGAACTTGCTCTGGAGACCAAAGTGGCCTCAAATTCACAGAGATTCACCTGCCCCTGCCTCCTGAGAGCTGGGGCTAAAGGTGTGCACCACCCGTCAATTTTAAAACATTTGGCCAGGCCTCCCAAGTGCTAGGATTACAGGTTCATGTCATCATGCCTGGCCTTAAGAACTCAATTTTTGTTCGACTCATGGTTTCTCTGTGTAGCTCTGGCTGTGCTGGAAATCGCTCTGTAGACCAGGCTAGCCTTTGCCTCCCAAGTGTTGGAAATAAACCATGCACCACCACCACTCAGCAAGAACTAAACTTTTAAAACTACAACTGGGGGAGAAATTAGCCCAGGGGAGTCACCCACGTCCAATGCCAGGGCTGCTGGTGGGACAGCAGGAGGCATTCCTTAGGGATCTGAGCACAGCACCCTCCCCCAGCCAGGGAACTAGCACTGGACAGGAAGATAGAGGAATCCAAAGCTTGGCAGATCCTGACTCTTCAGGCTCCTACAAGGTCGCAGATGTAGTACTTGGAAAATTCCCAAGGGTTTTACAAGTGCTTGAATGTTTTCAATATTAAAAGGGAGAATGCACTCTGGCTTTTTCCCTTTGGGAATGGGGCTGGGTCCCAGCACAAGTTTTTAGAACTAGGCTGCCTTGGGTTAGATCTGAACTCCACCCTTTGGCTCTGGAACTAGCAGAGAGCTCTATTAATTCTTTGGTGGGGAATGGCTTCCCGCCTCACGGAGGCTGCCACCCTTACCATCACCTACAGATCCCACACGGTCTCTAGCTTCCCACTCAAAGTATCCGTACCAACCAGCCTTCCCTCTGCATTCCCTCAGCATCTAGTGTGCTCTGGTCTCAGTGCCAGTTTCCCTCTGCAGATAAATACTTGCCCCGGGTATCTGTAACATATGCCTTCAGGATTCTGCTTGAAAAGACACCTATCAGTGTGTTCCCTCATCGTCTCTGAAATCCATTCCCCCATTCCCTCTGCAAGGTGGTCCGGAGCTTCCACTGATTTCCAGCTTCAGTCTCCCAAGTATGGGGATTACAGACAAGAGCCACCATACCTGGGCCAAAACTACCCTTGTGAGATTGCCTATAATTCTCCATAGCTCTTATCACCATCAGATACAGTAAGCATGATTTATCACATATCCACCATGAAAGTTTAAGTTTAGCTGGGCGGTGGTGGTACACACCTTTAATCTCAGCATTTGGGAGGCAGAGATAGGCAGATCTCTGTGAGTTTGAGGCCAGCCTGGTCTACAAGAACTAGTTCCAGGACAGGCTTCAAAACTATAAAGAAACCCTGTCTCAAAAAAACAAACAAAAAGTTTAAGCTGAAAGTTATGATTTGGGTTTTTCCATACTTGGATCTTTTCCTTGCCTAGCAGACCCTGGTAGATCGTCTTACTAAGTTCTATGCTGTCCCCAGGGCTGTTGTACCAAATCGTAACACGCTTGGAAGCTTAGAGCAGAAATCACATTGAGCTACTCCTCAGCATATGGCTGAGAAACCCAACGTCTGTTCCTGTCTCTACCTACTGTGATTCTCGTAAGGATCCCTCTCACTGGATTCAGAGCCCATCTGATGTCTAAGACTCTAGCTTCTATCCACACAGATCTCCTTCCACATAAGGTTACAGCAATAGCTTGCAGGCATTTGGCGAATCAGTGGGCGAGAAGAGTTTATGAATTCCAAATGTGGGGGAGGAACAAATGAGAGAGCATCCACTGTGCCAGGCAACAAATGGGTGCAAACAGCATCTGCCCATTCCTGCTGGGCTCAGAAAGTGTAGTTGTCCTGCAGTCACCTTCTGCACCAGGCACCAAACTAAGGCACTGGATTGCCAGTCAAGACAACAAGGTGACAGGCACATCATTAGCGCCCAGGAAAGGAAAAGCCACTTTGCCCAGCTTTAGCACCTGTCAACCACCAGAAGTTACCAAGCCGGATGATTACAAGTCTGAGATCATTCTGGGCTACTCTGCTAGCTACGTCAGCCTGAGTCACGTATCAAGATCCTGTCTCAAAATGTAAAAAAGGGGCTAGAGAGATGGTTCAGCAGCTAAGAGGGATCTGACTCCTCTTTCTGGCTTTTGCAGGCACTGCACACATGGTACGCAGACATGCAAACACCCATACTCAAGACCCCCCCAAACCCCACAATGGCACATCTATAATCCTAGCAGTACGGAAAGTGAGGTAGTAGGATTGTCTGAGGTCATCCTGGGGTACACAGCCTTGTCTCAATCAACCCCTGCCACCACACATGAGAAAGATTTTTACAACAGATCTGCTGTAGAGCAGGTCCAGCTTCATCTGGCAGCAGGCACTAATCTGGACAGAAGGCAGTAATAAAATTAGTTTGAAGACTGGATTGTTTATAACTATATGATCTCAATCACCACAGGATCTATCTACTTTCTCGACAAAGAAAAGGGACAAAACCTGAGCTGTAGGGGTTAAGCACGTCTGAGACTTATCTGCACAGCTCTTGGCAGTAAGAGAAGGCCAACAGTCTTTTCCCAGGGCCCAGCACTGCCACTAACATGCTATGCAAATTATAGCAGGTCAGACGTCCTATAAAGCACACAGAATGTCATGAATACAGGGATAAAAGAACTCAGCTTCCACACTGTCTGATGCACCACGAAATAATAATGAGAACACAAATGCAGCTCCAACAAAGACCCTTTACTGAGAGCTTCTAAAACATCCAGTCCTTCATCTGAGCACGTTTCAACTCAGCTGATGGCTGACTTAGGTAAGGCTTCTCGGTGACAAGAGTGCTTCCCTCTATAATATCAAAACAGATTCTCGACTCCTGCATGAGCATCCTCAGGGCCTCTGTCCCATCTTCTTCAGGGTTCGATTAAGCT
>PVIU01001276.1:107560-225375 GCA_004026605.1 Ondatra zibethicus | reverse complement strand
TTTTTTTTTTTTTTTTTTTTTTTTTTTTTTTTTTTTTTTTTTTTTTTTTTTTTTTTTTTTTTTTTTTTTTTTTTTTTTTTTTTTTTTTTTTTTTTTTTTTTTTTTTTTTTTTTTTTTTTTTTTTTTTTTTTTTTTTTTTTTTTTTTTTTTTTTTTTTGGTTTTTCAAGACAGGGTTTCTCTGTGGCTTTGGAGCCTGTCCTGGAACTAGCTCTTATAGACCAGGCTGGCCTTGAACTCACAGAGATCTGCCTGCCTCTGCCTCCCAAGTGCTGGGATTTTAAAGGCGTGTACCACCACAGCCCGGCTATTACCCAGCTTTTTTTTTAGCACCCACAGCCCATGGTATTTTTGAACTGTAGGGCTCCTGGCCGGCTGGTTATTCATTTAGCTGAGAAACTGCAGCACTTAATTAATAGGAAATTAGCAGTGAGTGTAACATTTGGCCCATAGTCAAGGACCAAGAAGTTATAAATATGCACCATGTGAACGTCCCAGGCACCTGATTCCCATGTCTCCAGAAGTGGCATTGCCTGTTACTGTTTCAGAAGGTATGCATTGGTGGTCACTGGCAGTGGGGAGCCATCATCATCTTCTCCGAGGGCCAATGGGACCTTCCTGGAAAGCACGAGGGGAGTGCTCGTTCAGCTCGTGTCTGGTGTCTGGAGTGGCTCTTTTTCGTTCCTCAAGTCCAATGCCTCTTCACAGGTGAGGGCAGGAAGGAAGACAGACATCAGAACATAGGCTGGAGAGCACTTGAGAGTGGCTGTGGTGTTCTCTATGGGGTGACTCAGGTGTTGGGTTCCCCTAAAGATTCTCAGGTCTGCTGCTGTTCTAGATACTTCCATTTGGCCTCTTCTTTGACTTGTGTGTTATAATTCATCATGAGTCATGAGTACTCCAATAGCCTAGATTTGTGCCCTTGGTCAATTACACATATACAGAAGAAGATTTGTTCTTTCTACTGCTCTAAATCCATGGCTCCTGAAGCCCATCTAGCGAAAGCCAGTTTAATAAGTAAAAGCATACAAGACTTTTTATGTAAGTCTCACAAGATATGGAAGCCTTTGTACAGAAATGAAGTCATCAAATATTTTTATTATGGGGTGGTGAAGGATGGACAGTCACGGGGTATTATAATAAGAGGATGAAGAGCAGGAGAGGTGTGTCCTGTCGCATACAGGGGCACATGGGAAATGTACCTCCCGTGAGGGAATCCTATGACTCACTGCATGGGTAGGTAAGAAAAAAAATCTAAGTTTTCTCAAATTCCTTCATATATGCCAAAATACCATGTTTGGGGGCCCTGTGTCTTGATCCCCATCACGGACTGTGGGATCTGGGACCCAGAGTAGTGAGAGACCTTGCCCAAACCAGCAAGAGGCAAAGCAGCCAGGATCTGAAACACAAATATTAATCCCCAAATTTGATGGTCACGGCAGAACTTGTAGCTGCCCTCAGAAGAGACGTTAGGCTGGAAGAGAAAACCTTTCTTTAATATTAGAAAAGGGAAAGACTGGGTTGGGCAAGGGCAAAGGCAAGGGCATCTCTGGACTTTCTCTGGAGGCACAAGTGTCTCCAGCCCACAGAAGGAGGAAGCAACAGCTAGGAATCAGCATAGAGGCTTTCTTTATCTACTCTTAATTTAATTTATCTCACTTTGCTTTTTCCTCGATTTCTCCCAGCAGGGAAATCGGAATTGAACAACCCATCTTTTCTCTTATGAGAGTTAAAATTCTGCTGATAAAAGGCCTGTTCAATTCTAAGTGTGTTTATTATGAGGCAAACCATAGCGGGTGGGAGCAGAGAGGTGTCCAGCTCATTGGTACAGCTGAGCCAAGAGGAAAAGCCAGCTTCACTGCATTAGGGAACAGAAAGCCCCGAGTAAGTGAAATATTTTGCCAGCTTAATTTAAAAGATCGATCGAAGCCTCTTTAACACAGGCTTCTACCTGGGAACTGATATAATGAATCCAGCATTTATGTGTCTCTGGAAGGGAGCTTTTGAAAGAAGGAAAAAAACATAAAAGCAATTGCCTCTTTGGGTTAGTCCCAGTAGGACCAATCTTAAGGGAGGAAATAACTCATTACTGATATCAGAGAGCAGAAGTGGGCTGGAAGGATGCATGTGGCTTGGGCCAGGGAGGATAGAAATCTCTTCTGGAAGGAAAGTGTGCCTTGCTGGAGCCTTGTTCATGAAGGGAGCTATAAATCATGACTCAGGGGGAGGACAAAGGCATCTCAGATGCCAAAGTCCACCCGACTTCTCTATATCTACCCACTGGCCAGAGGCATTTCCTGGGCCTTCCTGGGCCTCCATTGAGAGGAAGGTGGGTCTCATCCTTTGGGGGATGAAACTAATTCTTTATCAGCCCTCTATAACTTTGTCCCCCAAATGACTTTGTAATTGAAACACCAACTCTTCCATTTAAGAATTTGGATGTATTATCCAGACATGGTGGCTCAAAACAATTGAAACATTTAGGAGGCTGAGGCAGGAGGATTGCCATGAGTTCAAGGCGAGCTTGAATTATGTTGTGCATTCTCGACCAGCCTGGGTCACCTTGTGAGATCCTATCTGACACTTTCCTACTTCAGGGAAAAAGAGGGGTGATGGGGTGGTTGCTGGACATGGTTATTAGTTTTCAACTCTTCTTTAATCTTGACCTCAGTTTTTAATTTTGTTAAAATATTATAGGGTGGTATCTATTTTTAAATAATTAAATTACCTTTACTTCTTTACCTTTCTTTAAATTTGACCTTAGTTTCTGATTTTCTAAAAATACTGCAGGGATAATATATGTTTTAAAGTGATTAAATGAAGTAATAGTCACACGAATTAACAGTCTAGAACTGAGACTTACAAACAATGTTTTTTTTGGTTATATGAATAAAAGTAAAAAAAAATATTACTTGGTATGTGGTTACTCCATAATCAGTTCTGTCTACTTTTTAAAGGTCAAATCAGCAATCTTAATGTTAGGGAAAATTCAAGATAGTTTGCCTCTCTCTGCAACTCTCCCCCTTGCTTTGCCCCAAGCAAAATCCCGGGTCAAAGCCAACCTCCACCGCTCAGTTCAGTCATTGTGAGTTGCAGCCCAGTTCTATTCCCACTGTGACTCCAGCATCATTTCCACTGGGTTCTAACTGTCTCAATTTGTGGTCTAGAGAGACAGACCAAGAAATGAGTTCATATATATGAGAGGAATGGAAGGAGGGAGGGAGGGGATGGGGGACAGAGGGTGAGGAGAGAGAGAAAGACTAACACTTCCAGCATCTTCACAGTGTTCAAGAAACTACTGGCCCCAGAGAGAAAACAGCATTTTTGTCTACAGGCTTTTACAGGCTTGAGACCCTAGAAAAGTCAGTCTTTTTTTTTTTTTTTTTTTGGTTTGAAAGCCGTTAGGGAAGAATGATTCTTTTTACTTGGGAGAGGACCAGCTTTTTGATCCTATCCTTACCTTCAACTGAATGGATGAGGACCATCCACTTAAGGACAATCCGTGTTACCCAGCCTACCAATTTAAATAACAATTTCATCAAGGGACACCATCACAGGAATAACCAGAAGAATATTTCACCAAATAACTATGGTCCAATTACATTGACACATAAAATTAGTCTGTACATCAGCCTTTAACCCTGTCTTCAAACTTTTTCTCAACCTTAAGCCTAATCCTAAATCTAACCCTGTTCTAATAATTACCATTAACTGCAGTCAGAGGCTGCTTGTTCGCTCCTGGCTGCCCTGATTTCAAAGACAGTTCTGCCTATATTGGCAGTTTGTCAGTCACTTTCTTCTGTGTCCTGCAGAATGTCTGGCAGACTCTTTCATGTAGCGGGAACCCCAAAGGACTGTCTCACTTTCAGGCAAGTTCAGCAGTCCTTTTTCTGTGGGTCCTGCATGTCCAGTTTATACAGCATAACATCAAGCAGTCCAGGCAAGAGCAGTTTCTTTATTCATTAACCATTAAAAGCAGCACATATACAGAAGGACTTCCCACATCAATTAACTACGTAATATGTACTAGGTACTATTGGTTCCTCTGCTTTCTTCTTATTGTGGGGGGAACAAATCCCACCCTTGATGCTAAAACTTATTAATTAGTGTATTGATTACACACCATTAGGAAAATCAAGTTCATGATATATCCCTGGAATATGGACCTGAAAAGAAGGCATGATGAGCAAAGAGGTCACGTAGATAGCAATCTGATTAAAATATGCTCTGCTCTGAGGGGCTCCTTGGACACACAGCGACTCCAGCCCTGCTCCAAGCTCTTTCCGAAACCCCATTTAAAAGCGTCTGTGAAGCTGGCGTGGCTGGGCACAGAGAGGTGGGCACTGGAGAATACAAGCCCGTCGATGACTGGGGACTGAAAAGACACTTTCAGTATTTTCACTGCCCATGTAATTTTAGATCAGGGTTGCCATTGTTTTTATTCTATGATTTCAAACCCCAGGCTTGCTTCAGACCTATCCTGTTTGATAAGAAAGCAAGCTTCTTGATTTCTAGAAGCCTTTCTAAGAGGAAGAATGTTACAACAGAATCAGTGACTCAGTGGTTCTTACTTTAAAACCACTATTATCAAGGTCTCGTCTTAGACTAAATGATCCATCCCTGGGGATGGTGATTTTGGAATTATCCTGGCACTATTGTTGTTAAGTGGTTCTGTCAATCTTGCTTCAATGTTTCATTTTATAGATAGAAGCAAAATAAAACTTAAGAAGGCTATGTGGCTTTGATAGCTCCAGATATCAATGGGCAAAGCCTGTCTCAAGACTCCTAGCCTTGTCTGCTTGTCTAAACATATACCTCCTCTCATCTTATTCCCATAGATTTATAGCCAAAGAACAATAGCACCACCTAGGACCCACCTTAGAACCCCTCAAGGTAAATGCTATTCAAGCTCAGCCCATGTGCAACCTGCTTAACAGCTTCTGTAGCTCCGCTCTGGATCACTCTTGTTCAGAGGTGGATGCACTGTGGCAGAGACTCTTCTCCACTAACCCACTTGAAACAAAAAGGAAATAAATCCTCATCCACCAACCTGACTAGACAGCTGAGGGTTGTGCTCATTTGACATTGGCCTTGTAAAGATGGATTGCAATTTGGAGGGGTATATTTTATTATTATTATTAGAGAGAGATGGGGGAAATGTGTGTGTTCCTTCTGGGCACTTCAAGTTCGCATCCATTCAGGAACATTCTGGGAGTTGTGGGCCCAGCGATTTTAGCATCTGCTCCATCCCTCTGCTTTCCTAATTCTTTAAAGGCTTTTACATTTGAGTGAACCTACACTGAATGAATTGGTTTGTGAAAATAGGGACTGAAATCTATCTTTAGTCCTGATTGAATTGTTTGGACAACCTGGAAGCCTTGTTACTCTATTGCAGCATGTCATGTTTACCTTATGCATGCGTACATATTTTGCATTTAGGGGAGATTTTGCATCCAGGTACTCATTCATTTACATGACAATTATAAAGTCCTCCTAGGGCCAAGGACTTCTGCACTATGAGAGAATTGAAGTGAATGAGTCCCATCACTTAATCTTGATGAGCTTAAACCTAGTGACTAGGGGAGAGGGACATCCTTGAACACCCTTGCCACTCAACATGATGTCCCTGAAGATGCTTTAATAGGGGTTTCAGGGTGAGTGGATTACTACCAATTAAGAATGGGGGAAGTTTCTATTGATGACTTGACACTGGAAAATTATTGAGAACTTAGAACTCAGTGCAAATAGATAGGAAAGGTAATAGGGTGAGAAAAGAAAAGGGGAAATTAGGTTTTAGTATCACAGGCAGGAAAAAGCATCAAAAACTGAGATTGGACCCATAGAGCAATGGTTCTCAGCCTGTGGGTCACAACCCCTTTGGAGCTGAATGACCCTTTTGCAGGGGTCACATATCAATATTCTGCATATCAGATATTTGCTTTATGATTCATAACAGTAGCAAAATTACAGTTATGAAGTAGCAATGAAAATAACTTCATGGTTGGGGGTCACCACAACATGAGGGACTGTATTAAAGGGTCACAGTACTAGGAGGGTTGAGGCCCACTTGTCATAGAGTAATAACTGTTGAAGAACTTCCTATGACCGGTCCATTTTCTTAATATTATACATCAGAAATAATTATAATAAGCAATATTTGTTACCTTTGTGTTTTCAGCAAGCAGTTAATTAAACTACATGCTCTCTGTAGATTTTTCTCTCATGAAAATAAATGCTACTTTATCGCCACTTTGCAGATGGAGTACGGTAGTTTGAATGGGAAATTCCCCACCCCCATAGGCTTGTATGTTTAAATACTTGGTCCCAGTGCCATTATCATTGGCTTCTCAGTCCCACAGGGCAGGGTATCCTGCCCCCTCTTAAGGAAGCAGGGGGAGGGAGGAGGGTTAATGGGGGAGCAGGAGGGGACTGGGAGAAGGGGAGGAAGTGCAAATTTTTTGAATGAAAAATAAAAGAATATAAAAACAAACAAACAAACAAAAAACCAAAAAATAAATACTTGGTCCCCAGTTGCTGAGATTATTGAGGAAGAATTAGGAGGTATGGTTTGTTGGATGTGTCACTGTGAGGTGGGCTTTGAGATTTCAAAAGGCCAAGCCATTCCCAGTTATTGCTCTTCTTTCTACTTGTGGATAAGGGTGTGAGCTCTCAGCTACTGCTCGGGTGCCACGCCTGCCTGTGGACACGCTCTCCACCACGATGGTCATGGTTCTGCCCCTCTGAAAGGGTAAGCACCATAGAAACTCTTTTTTTCTCTAAGTTGCTTTGGTCATGGTGTCTCTTCACACCATAGAAAAGGAACTAAGATATGGGAAAGCCAAGATTGAGATATCAGTGGAGCTGAGATTTGAATTTAAAGGTACATACCTTAATCCACCAGGATTTTAGCCTGGGTGGTCAGAGAATGTTGACATCGCTGTGGTGTGGAGGTCAGAGAGAGGTGACTTTAGGCATACCAAGTTGGAGTTCCTCTTGAGATTTCTGGAGAAGAGGCAAATTTGGAATCTGAGAGATGTCATTTGAAAGGAAGAGAGTTTGTTTCTGGAAGCTGCTTCCTAAGTTGGGCATTTTCTGAACACTAGTCTTGTTTCTTTGCCCTGTAGGATTTCCAGATGGGAATTCTCACAGCTTACCCACCAAGGCTGCTCTTTTGTGTATATGTCAAACCCATGTTTCGAAGTTATGCTCAGGTGTGTGTGTATGTTGACATGCTTCAGCTGTGTTTCCTTCCCTGTGTTTCTGCTATGCTGGCTCTGTTTAGTTGAAATGGTTTTGTAACTTCCCGTTCCCTTGTTGACTGCCGAGGTATATCCTGGAGGGGTGTCATGGTGTTTGGCATTGGCTGGAGTCACCCTAATAGTGAAAAAGTCTCAGTGTGAGGGAGCTGAAGACATCACACTTGGCCATAACCTCTTTCCAGCAGGTGGGAAGACAAGAGGTTAGCTGGCTTGGGAAAGCTCTTGTGCCTGAGGCTATATGACAAGCTCAGTGATGCCATCTTGTCTGGTTTTAGTCATTATCCTCTGATCCTATTTTCTTCTCTTTCTTTCTAATGCATCTAGTTCAAAATCTCTTGTTCCTGACTTGACATTGGCAATAATACAGTTGTTGGAGTGAGACATATCCTCCTAGTGGGGAAATGAGGTATTAGCAGGAGAAAGTCTAGGCAAAGTTCATGGCTAAGAATCCAGAATTCTCATTGTGTTGTAAGAAAACCCCCAGAAAAGGGATTTTGAGAATGAAAGCCTATATGAATCCATCACTGTGGTCACAAATCCTACAAAAAATGACTTTAAACATGACCCCTTCCTTAGCTCATGGATTTTTAAGTCAGGAGTACGATTAGCCTTGAAGGAGTCCCTTCACTGTGGTGGTTTAAATGAGATTGCCCGCCCCCTATAGGTCATATATTTGAATACTTGGTCCTCAGTGGAACTGTTTGGGAAGGATTAGGGTGTGTGTCACTGGGGGTAGGCATTGAGATTTCATAAGACTCCTGCTATTCTGAATTAGTTCCTTTCCTCTCCCTCTCTGTCTCCTGCTTGTGGGAGCAGATATAAGTTCTCAGCCACTTCTCCCTCGCCATGGTGTCTGCCATGCTTCCTGCTATGATGGTGGCAGACTCACCCTCTGAAACTGTAAGTCCATCATTGAATGCTTTCTTCTGTAAGTTGCCTTGGTCACAGAGCTTTGTGACAGCAGTAGAAAAGTGCCTTAGGATCTCACAAGGCTACCACCTTTATCACCTTGCTTTAAATGTTTTTTTTTTTTGTTTTGTTTTGTTTTTTTTGTTGTTGCTACTAGCTGGAGAAAATGATTTGCTCTTACAGGGCTCCTGGGGTTATGTGGCACCCACTTGCATCATTGTCTTGTGCCATGCATTTCAGATGCCATAGCGAACTGGGTGCCTTTAAAAAGCAATATTCACTGCCTCACAGGTCTGGGCACTGTAAGTCTGCACTGGAGATGGGTAGTTCTTTCTGGGAGCTGTGAATGACAATCTGTTCTGGTCCGCAGATGTGCCCTCATGTTCAGGCCATGTCTCCAGGTGCACTGGTATTATTGGCTCTGGGCTACCGTAATGGCCGCTTAATCATAATCATATCTCTAGCAAACTTGTGTCTCATTTGGGTCACATCCTGAAATACTTGATGTTGAGAATTCCACATATGAATTTAGGTGACTATAATTCATACTATCACATCCTGTAACACATGACAATCACAACAGACACTTCTTATTCGCCAGTACTCAAAGGGCAGGGGCTTTTTTGCTCTCTCCTTTTTTTAAATTACATTTTTATACACTCTATTTTGATGACATTTGCCCCTCTTCCAACTCCTTCCAGATCCTTCCTACCTCCCTTCCTAACCCAATTTTATATTCTCTTGAAAAATAAATTCACAAAAGCAAAAAAGCAAAACACACACACCCCATATAAGAAAAAAAGCCAAAACAAAACAAAAAACATACAAATACTCATATCCAGGAGCAGTAGGCCAACACAAAAGGGCAGGGGCTTTGACAAGGGGTCATTGAGGTTATTCTTAGAATATGTCTGTCTCAGAGTATCTGAACCTGAAGGGTCAAGGGTTGGGATGTACATTCAACTGCAATGAAGGAAAAGAAGACAGTGAGAGCAGTAATGAGGCAGAGGAGGACATGAAGGCTGGGACTGTGGGTGCACAGGAAATGACATAAAAACAGATTTCTACACTCAAGCAGTTATGGTCATTGCAGATGCAGGGCAAGGAAGGGCAATGACTGAACTCACTTCACTGAAACATAGAAGGCAGGAAAGGGGCTTGCAGCCTGTGGATTTAGTCTCATGCTGGGGATTTGCCCGAGTTTCACACACTGTTAAATGGCCTTTGCAAACAGATGTGTGTGCTCTTGGGTTGAGTTGTAGTTGCTTTAGAGACCTTCATTTGTTTGCGTGTGGCTCTTTCACTCTCAGCCCTAATATCACAGGAATGCATTTCTATCTAGTCTCCCCCTTTCCTGAATCCTTTAACATTTCTTAGGCTGTTTTGTGAAGGGAAGTGGGTGGTAGGACCCATGGCTGGTACTGCCCCCGACTGACTGAGTTTCTGCTACTTGGGGCTTTTGAACTTTTCCCGCTCATGGTTCCTTTCTTCCTAAGAAATGTTTATTCTAGCCTGGGTGTAAAGCTATGTAAGCTAGATACACAAATCAAACCATTATTGTTCATAAATCATGAGGAAATTTATTGTAAAGCAATTCTTTGGCAGACCTACCTTTTCTCCATTTGTTTAAGAAGAAAGCAAATTTGAATACTAGTGAGACAAAGGTGCTTATTTACTTTTATATGAAGAATTAGGTCTTAGCTGAGTGTTTGGTACTGAAGGACACACAGTATTTTCAACCTTTGACTGATATTTTGATTTTACAACTTCCAGTGCTGCTTCACATTGATATATTGTATAAAATGGAAAAAGTATATCTATAGCCATTTCAGAAATGGTTGGAAATTTTATCCTAATTTCAAACCAAATTTCATTCAACCTTTTTTTTTAAGCTTCAAGTCAGCAACTCAAACAAATTTAAGAAATAAAACATTCTAGTAATATAGTTCAAAGCTATACTAATTTGATATCTACAGGATGAGAAATGATAGGAAAATATTAAAAGTATTTTTTTCTATAATTGAACCATTATATTTATTACTATGCAAGGAGAAAACTTGAAAACTCTTTATAGTGAGTAAAACGATGGCAGTTGGTTGGACACAACAGTCTCAAATCTGAGCCAAGGTATTTCAAGCAACATTCCTTGGCATTGTATGACTGGATGGTATGTGCTGTGTAAAGCACACATACATACATGTTCAGAACCGGGGCGACAGTGAAATCATATGGAACACCGGCAGGCACTTCCTGAAACACTCCAGATCCACCAAATGTTTATTTTTAATTAGAAACCTTTGGCTGTTGTCAAATTTTTCACAACCTCAACATCCAGTTATACATCCTGCTATGGGGTCGTGACCCACAGTTTAAGGAATTGGGAGCTATGTGACAGGCTCCAGGAAAAGTGCTCACACACATTACGTCCTCGCCCCTCTCCCACGAAGTCCAGTGTTTCTTCCACCTTCCAGGAGGGGAAACTGAGTCTCTGAAGCATTTATGGTGTAAAGGTAGGAGTTCTTTCCTGCCCCACTCTGGCTAGGTTGCCTGTGTCTGCTCTTCTCTGAGGGGTGGGAAGCTGCTTCCTGCTGTAGTTACTGTTTCTCTAAGCTGGTCTTTAGGCAGTACTCGGTCTTTGTAAACACGAACATGCTCTACTCTGTACTCTTCCTTGCTCCAAATTCCTAGACTTCCCAGCTCAGCTCTTAGAGATAGAAGAAAATGGTCATCTAGCCCCAGATAATTCATCACCCGGCAAAGAACAATACGGAGACATTTTAGCCAGTGTGACTTTTTTGCAAGGGTCACTCTCTAATGCCCAGGGGTTTGTGACAGACACAGTGCCCAGGGCAAAACATCACATTTGCTTCTCTGTCTGATGAATCCCATTGCCGTTTTAGGGCTGCATGCACTGCCATGGAGGGGGTCTATTGTGCAGACTGTAGACACTCTTCTCCCAACGTAGATCTTGGAGGGTACTGGGAGGGTGGTTAGCAGGAGCAGCTAGCAGGATAATCAAGGACATGGATTGGATAGGCAGGCTTGGTTATACTCTATAGCCTTGAGAAGCAACGGGTTCTGCCAGAGACAAGAATGCTTAGGAGAGAACGATAGAGGAAAAAAGAGTTATGAATTCCCCAGGCTTTGGAGGCAGTATAGGAGTTGCTGTAGGTAGATAGTGGGTAGAAGCCGAGAGGGAAGAGCATTTCAAGATTGCTCGGCATTGAAATGTGAATGTGCATGATAGCAAGTGACGAAAATGTAAAAGTTGCCATCCATAATGATGCCGCTGACCTCATAATAATAAACATACTCTTCTATGCAAGATCCTGTGTTCCAGGACACATTAATTATCTGCTAAGGCCATTGATTACATTAAGTCACATATTTCCCAAAGCAACTACGCTTTAAATATCTTCGTTCTTGCTTTACAAGCCAGAAACTGAGGCACAGGGAGGGACTTATCATGTCTAAGAACTTCAACTAGCAGCTTCAGGGTGTTATTTTGGCGTTTCTCCTCTAGAATGGCTCTGTCCAATAGAACCTTCTGTCATTTTGTCCGCTGTGGCATAATGTTATAAAACCACTGATGTTAGGTACTACTCCACATGCCTGTTGAGTACATGAGATGTGGCTAGAGTGACCAAGGAACTGCAGTTTGTATTTTCTTTTACTGTGATTGTAGCTGAAATTAAATCGAGGGGTTTGGCTCATGACTGCTGCATTAGGCAGCACAGCCAGCTAGAGTCTCCTTACCCATACACTGCTGAGGACTGAGTTAACTATATGAGCACTACTAACCTGCAAACGAGTTATGGTTGCCATCTATTTAGCTCTTATGCAGGCAAATATGCTAAGTATGCCCCCGAGTTATTTCATGTCATCTGTATGGTAGCCTTGTGTATGATGGCTTAGGGCATGGCTTCTGGATCTAAACTACCTGCCTTCAAAGGCCAGCCATGCCACTTACTAGCTTGGTGACCTTAGGTAAATTGTTTCTCTTTTCTGTGTGTCCATTTTACCTATAAATGGAGCGGTAGCATCGTTCCCCTCGGATGGTTGCTATGCTGGTGTCAAGAGTCTTGCATTTAAGTTGTCATGTGTAGTTCCTGACCTGTGACAGATATTCACCATGAGGAGGCATTATTGCTATTACTCATAGTTCCAGTGGAGAAACCAAGGCACATAGGGAGGTGAAGTATTGTGTGAATGGCCTAGCTAACTGCAGATGGAATGGAATTCAACCCATAGGAGCTTCATTTTAAACCTTGGGTTCTGATCGATTTCTGAATTTTTTTTTAAGGTTTTCACCTGAAGTGAAAATCTTCCAGAGTGCTTGTGGAATACATAGACACCCAAACTCACTTAAAATAATCTAAATACACTCCTTGGTGATAAGACCTGGGAATCTGTGTTTCACCACGTTAGCCATTAACTGAGAACACTTCAACCAATGAGGAGTCACTGAACTAAACAGGGAGGGAAGTGAGAGGAGAAGATGTGTATAGTGTACGGTGTGGGTGGTCTACCTATAGACTAGCGTTTAGGTGGAGCTTTCGATGGCAAGTGTTGCCTGTGGGCTGGATGAAAGAAGTAACCAGGAAGTGAAGGTGGAGCAGCATGATGGACCCACTAGGACAGTGGCCAGTGGATAGGAAGAGAAAGAGAGACCAGATAGTTATAGGTAAAGCTGGTAAGCAGGCTTAGTGGTTTACTGGTAACAACCTAGGAGCTGGAAAAGTGGGAGTCAGGAATGGTCCTCAAGCTTCTTCTTACAACATCTAAGTAGGTGGTTATGCTTTCTTTTTATGTTTTTGTTTATTTTCGAGACAGGGTTTCTCTGTAGCTTTGGAGCCTGTCCTGGAACTAGCTCTTACAGACCAGGCTGGCCTCGAACTCACAGAGATCCGCCTGCCTCTGCCTCCCGAGTGCTGGGATTAAAGGCGTGCGCCACCAACGCCCGTCATGGTTCTTCTTTCTTTAAACCAAGACAGAGCAAGTGTAGACTTGAGGTGGTGGAGGATGCCTTAGGACATCCAGGTGGAAAGGTCTATGAGACAACTAGAAATTAAGCTTAAAGGTTAAAAGGGCAAAAATATGGCAAAAATAAGGTTTGGGATCTCATCACCTCTAGGGATGGTGTATGAGCAATGAAGCAAGTAAAATCATCTCAGAGAAACCATGCTGCAAGGCTCGTTAGTTCACATATTTCCAGGGGCAGGGAGTTGACATAAGCAGGTAAAGGGGACATAAGCAGGTGTTGGGCTGCTTTCTTCACAGGCAGCGCAACACCTGCCCAGTCACAGTAGCCTTTGAAAAATACCTATCAACTAGTTGACCCTGAGATGTGAACTGATCAAACCTACTGGCCATGCCAGCAGAAAGAGAGGCATTAGCGGGAGATGGAGGAAGACTAGTCAGAGAAGAAAGAGCCCAGAGCAGCGTCCAGGAGTACAGGGAAAGATATGCACTTGGGGTGGGGGGGTTGGTCAGCAATGCCCTACGTCCCCAAGGACTCAAGATGAATCCCGGAGAATGTCCTTAGATAGCACAGCAAGCTGAACACATTTGGTGTCTTTTGTCATTAGTGGACCGACAGGATAAGATCTGAGGAATGAGAATTGCTAAGTGGTGGCTAGGGATTTCCATTCCTTTCCTCAGAGAAGAAAGTAGGGCAAGGCCCTGGCTTATGGACGAGACAGAGATAACAGGGCTATTGGTAGGACAAGAGTCTCAACTGCCTTTATAGGAAGAGGGCAGTCAGAGCCAGTGGAACCAAGAGATCCAAAACAGTAAAAAGGAGAGATGAGTTAGGATGAAACCCCTAAAAGTGCACTGTATCTTGAAGAAAGAAAAGGTAGGGGACCCTTCCTTTCTCTGAGAGTGGAGGATGAAGCTGAGAAAAGTTTATATGTCGGGGCAAGAATTCATAAGTAGAAGTCTTGGGAATATAACCGTAAGTTGCCTGTTTAAACCTAGGGTACCTGTGAGGGGAGCCACAGTGAGAGGTAAGCCTGCTGTGCTGTACCTGCTCCTTTGTACCAGGCTTTGCCAGCACTTCATGGCTTTGTCTCCTTCAGTCCTAGGAGATGCACATAACTGGCACATGCTAGTTTAGAGCCTGCAGGGAGGGGCCTGTGGTCACATAGTCAGCATGTGCTTGAGCTGGGATCTGATTGCAGGAATCAGAGTTCATAGCCTGTTGTCTTAACTGCCATCCACTGTGATATACACACACACACAAATAGGCATGCTCATACATGTGCATGCATACACACCCACTACACCATACACATACATACACATACTATACCACACACACACACACACACACACACACACACACACACACACACACACACACACACACACACAGTACACCACTTGTCATGTGTATTGGGAAGGTCATAGCTAGAACTGGAACTAGGCTTTCTTCTTATTCCTATGGAAACTATGTTTTCATACAACTTCATATGATCACATCTGTTCCCCTCTTTCAGCTCCTCCCCGATCCCCTTCACGTCTCCATTCGTCCAAATTCACGTTCCCTTTCTATCTTGAAAATGATAACCAGAAAGAAGCCTCCAGCACCCCCCAAACCCCAAATAAAAACAAATAAACTAAAAAGAGAAAAAGGTTTGATAAGGCAAAAAAATATCAAACAAAACAAAAAGTACACAAAACTGTAGAGTCTTTTTTTGTGTGCTATCCAGCTACTCCTGGCCACAGGGCCTGCCCCGGAGTGTGGCTGTTATGCCCAGTGACCAAGCACTGGAGAAAACTGATTTTCCCTTCCTCAGCAGGCCTCCATAGCAAATGGCTTCTTGGTTAGGGGTGGCGCTTGTGTCTTCCTTCCCTTCTCAGTGCTGGGACTGGTCTCTCTGTAACCTCTGAAGGCTCGTATGTGTCTGTGTGAGTGCCTGCATTTATCAGTCTTGTTGTTTCTGGAAGATGCTGTCTTCTTGGAGTCATCCACCACCTCTCTCTCTCACAATCTTTCTGTCTGTCTTCTTTTTCATGTAGCTTCCTGGGCCTTGAGAGGAGGCTTTGGCTAAAGACATCCCATTTGGGGCTGAGTGCTCCAAAGTCTCCTCTGCACATTGTCCAGTTGTGGGTCTCTGTGTGAATTCCCATCTACTGCGGAAGAAGCTTCTCTGATGAGGGTTGAGTGCTGCATTGATCTATGGGTATAACAATGTGTCATTAGGAGTCATTTTAGCACTATGTTTCTTCAGCAAAATAATGGTAGTAGGTTTTCCTCTAGGTCAATGACCTACCTAGTCTCAACTCCTTGGCCACTTTACCAGTGCCAGGTATAGGTTCTGTCTCATGGGGTGGGTCTTAAATAGAATCAAAATGCTAAGTGAGTAACCACCTGCTTTTAATTGGCACTGGGCTCTCTTGATGTCTGGTTCTGTTCCCTTCCCCAGGAAGTGCACACAGACCAGTGAATCAGTTGTGTTCTCTTTTCGAACACTCTTCCTTCCATTCCACGGCCCCCCATCCCCACCCCAGTCTTGAACCCAGCTCTGACTTAGGCTGGAATCCTAGTCTGCCAGGTAAAAAAAGCCTTCTACCTTCTTAGGCTAGCTGCCGTGCTTTGGTAAACAAAACAAAACAAAAAAAACAAACAAAAAAACACACAAAAACAAACAACCAACCAACAACAACAACAACAAAAAACGGCCCCATGCAGGCAGGCAGCAGGGTGGAAGGCCACATTTGTTTTGCTTTTATTGTTAAATAATATAAATCTCTTGGCTGCACCACCTGCTGGGACATGAGTTGTGTGTCTTCCCCGCACAGTCACTAATGAGACAGTTAATCATTTGTTTATTCAGTTCCAAGAGAGGTGCTGTGCATATCTCTCAAACCAGACACTGGGTCCCAGGACCCTAGAGAAACTGCCTGCCCCTGGCATATAAGTCTCCCACGATCCCAGCATAGTCCCTCTGTGCTGGTCCCACCACCTCCTTCCCCCAGGAGTTGGCCAGGATGCAGGCATCAGCTGGTGGTGATTACTATTACTGCTACTGCAGTTATTATTATTATTATTTAAATACTTCATTCCCCAAGAAGAAAAAAAAAGTAATTTGCAAAGATGCTTTGTTGGGAGATAAGTAGGCTTCCTCTTGGGCACAGGGGTTTATCTCGCTTGTGCAGAGGTTCCTAGAGGTCGTGCAGCTCGTGAGATAAAACTCTGGGATCCTCCTGGAGGAAGGCCAGAGTCAGCGTTCGGCTGTTTTCCTAGATCCAGGGTTAAAGAGGTGAAATCAGCTATGTTCCTCCTGCTGGCTCCCTGGGGCTGAGGCTGCTTTTATTAGCACAAATCAGGCCTGTCCAGGAGCGGTGGGGTGGGGGAGGAGAGAGCCTAGAGGCATCAAGGAAGGGCAGGTTTGAGGGTGTTGGAGAAACGGCTAGCTGTACTGCTGTACCTGGGCTGCTCAAGCTGAATGATTATGTTAAAGGACCTTGGGAGCATCCATTTGCATGCTGTTAGCATCCTCCAGTTATTTTTTGGTGTTTGGATAAATCCTAATGCCGAAAGCTTATATTTCAATTAACTGGGTCCAACTGTCTTTAACCCGTGGGGGGGGGGGGGAGGCGGCGCACGGTGAGCAGCTGGAAGTTGCTCTTTCTGCTGTGGCAGCTGCGCTCCTGGCAGCCCTTGGTCAGTCTGTCTTGAATCCGCCAGCTCCCATCTTCGAGGCTGTTCTTTGTAGAGCTGTTTGTGTGCTAGGCACGTGCTGGATTACCTATGGCGGGACTTCTGCTTTGAAAGTTTAAATTGCTGGAGCAGAGCGGAAGCATGCGGAGGCCCTTGGTGGAAAAGGGACGAAAGTCAGAGGGATGCTGGTGTGAAATGTGAACCTTTCCATCGTTCTTGTCTAGCTAGTTTTCTGCCTCACTCTGGTGCTTCCACCGCAGTTGCTCAACCAGACATACTCCTCTTCAGCTTGTCCTCCTCCCTCCTCCCAGTTCTGGCTCTTAAATATCACCCTTTAAATCTCCATATCTTTGTTCCCAGCCTTTGCTCCGCTGGTTTTCTTTCTTTTCTTATCAAAATCCACCACTCAAAGCTCAGTGCAAACTTCCCCCAGAAGGCCTTCTGATCTAGGTACTTTACTTGTTACTGCTACAAACTGCCTGACAAAGGCAACCTGTTTGACTCCCGGTTTGAAAGTGCAGTTCATCATGGTGGGGAAGATAGCATAGGGAGTTTGAGGCGCTGGTTCCATTGCTTCCGGAGTCAGGAAGCACAGACAGGTGAATGCTGGTGCTCACCTAGTGCTCTCATTGCGTTTAGGCTGTGACTCCATCCTGTGGGACTGTGCTACACATATTCAGGATGGGTCATCCCTCTATAGCGAAACCTTTCTGATAATGCCCTCGTGGACACACCCAGAGGTGTATTTCCATGGCGATTCTAGACTAGTCAGATTGGCAATGAAGACTAACCCTCATGCCTTTCCATGATCCTTCTTAGGCAGAGTTTATTGTCCACTGTGCCGCTGGTTACCTGGATGCCCCAGCTCCCTGTTCTTTAGGTTAGTGACGACATCTCATTGTGTGCAGGGTAAGCGGTTATACACTTAGCATGGTTTATGTTTGCACATCTTCTTCTTAGGTATCTCAGTGGATGACTTGGCTCCTCCCATTGGACACCTCACCCCCAGGTTGTTTCAGATAATTTTGTTTGTCCTGGTTGGCTTTTGTCAGAGATCAAACACTAACCCTCCAAAGATCTTTCAAATTCTAATTTCTGGGACCCCTGCCCTTTACCTTATTGAAAAAAAATGGTGGCAGTGAAAGAGAAGGTCATGCAAAGATGGGACAGACATGGGAGTGTTGTGGCCACATGCAAGGGAATTCCAACAGCTGTCAGAAACTAGAAGAAACATGGAAGGGCTTTCTGTGAGAGATTAAAAAGGGACCATGGCTCTTGTCGATGCCATGATTTAGAAAATTTGGTCTCTAGAACTGGGATGAGCACATTTGTCACTGAAAACCATCTATTTCATGGTAGCTTATTTGAGAAGTCCCGGGAAACTAGTAACAAGCTGGTGGTCCCCCTCCTGGAAGCAAAACATGGGAGCGGCAGGAAGAACACAGGGACATCGGTGTGAAGAGACTGAGCTCTTCCCTCCTGATAGCTGTTAGCATCCTCCTCGCTCCTTCTGCTTCTGCTTCTGTCTCTTACAACCACAGCCCTGTTCCTCCTGTGCGCTGCTAGCCGAGCGAGCGCTGAGGAGGGCAAGCTTTGCAATAGTAGTGTCTGAATAAATAACTACCATACCAAGAAAGGGCAATTGACATTTGCATGGCCTTTGCAGTTTACAGAGCTGTTTGCCTTCTTGCACCACCGTTTGTCTTTATAATAACCCTGGGGGGAGTGTGTGGATATTAGGATCGCTGTATTTGAGGAGAAGGGCAGTCTGCGGTGTTGGTGAACCTGTGTGGAACCACACATGGTATAGTTTGGTTTACAGCTTTAAAACCCCATTGGTGAGGATGTAGCTCAGTGGTGAAGCCCTTGTCCAGTAAGCACAAGGCCCTAGGCTCAATTCTTGACACCACCAAATAAAACAATCCTGATTTCTGACTCCAAATTAAGGTATTTCTTTCTTGGGTTTATTTATTTTATTTTATGCAGATGAGTGTTTTGTTGTTCTTGTTGTTGTGGTCTACATGAATGTACTAAGTGCATACCTATTGCCCACCAAGGTCAGAAGAAGGTGTCAGGTCCCCTAGAACTGAAGTTATGGATGGTTGTGAACTACCACACAGGTGTTGTGAACCTAACCCAGATTGTCTGCAAGACTGAAAAGTGCTCTTAATTGCTGGGTCAACTCTCCAGTCCCCTAAATCAACTTCTTTTGAAATGCATACCTAATATAATCCGACTATAAGAACCAGTGGATCAAATTTGTTCTTTTAAATTTTATTTTCAAACAAGAATATCCTAGGCCTGGGCAGGGGATTCATGATACCCTTTGTTTCCCTGAGGTGAGCTCAGATTCAGCATGGTTTACAGTAGCAGAAAAGCTATGAGAAAATCCTGTTTGTTCAGAGGTCTTTATTTAAATGGTATCTCAGAGTGTTAATCCTTTGTTATTGTTTGGGGAAGCTACTGGGAACTGTGTGTGTGTGTGTGTGTGTGTGTGTGTATGGGGGGCAGGGAGAGACGCTTGGCGCATGCTCTGCAGTATACTGGTGCTTGAGCATGCATATGGTCTGTGCTCAGCTGTTATCCCCCTCTGGTGGTCACTGGCATAAATCCATCACCTGATCATTTCAAGTCCTAAGGAAAAAGCCCAAACTGGGAAAATGCAGGGTGAACTGCCATATGCTCAGCACCGTTGATGTTTGTACATCCTCTTAAGCATTTCAGTGGGTGACTTGGCTCCTCCCGTGGGACACCTCACCCCAGGAGATTTACTCCTGAATACCTGCAAAGAAAGTGGACTTTGGAGATGAGCAGTCATATTCAGCTGTGCTCTTTAATTTTGATACAGGTACGAAGTATTTATAATAGGAATCCACATGTATAAAATGGGAGGCTAACAAGCACCCTTATCCCAGTGGTAGTGCATAGATTATATGAAATAATGTACTTAAAGTGCTTGATGTATAGTTGGTGCTTAGTCACTATTTATTTCTGCCTCACACCCACACATGTTTTTTTCCTAGTGTTTGTAGGCGTAGACTGCTCACTCATTTCCCAGTCACCCAGACCTGAAATAATCACTCAGAAACTGTATTAATTTTAACACTGTTTGACCAATGGCTCAAGCATATTTTTATCTAGTTCTTATATCATGAACTAAGCCATTTCTATTAATCTGTGTATTGCCACAATGTTGTGGTTTATCGGGTAAATTCTGGGTATCTGTCTCCTTTGGCAGATAAGTGGTGACTCCCTGATTCCCCCTACCCTCTTGCTCTCTCTCACTGTTCTGATTTCATGCCTGGTTTTACTTTGCTGATTTATTTGCCCAAACAATTTCATCAACCAATGAAAGCAACACATACACAGAAGGACATCCCATATCATCTCCCCTTTTCTGTCTAATTAAAGAGGAAGGTTTTTTAACTTTAACATAATAAAATTACATATAACAAAACAGGCATCAAGTAAGAACTATAGTTACAATATTTAGTCTATTTGTATCTGGCAAAATTAAAGAAAATACTCTATCATCTATTTTATCTTTGTGAGTCTAAGTTTCATATCTAATTTATCTTTTATCATAACTAAGGAAAACTGTAACCATTTGTCTTCAACTTTTTAAAGACCCCAGAAGGATATAACAGAAAGTACATTGTAAGCAACTTCCAAAGCAATAGAATTGACAGAGACATCCCACTGCCTGGACAGTCACCCAAAGCTTTTCTGTAATGTTGGGGCACCCATCTTCAGCCTACAGGCCCATAGTATTTAGCAGTCTTTTCCATGCAGCAGGAAATGTGTTCTGCCTTGTAATGGCAAAGTTTATCAGTTGCTTTCTTCTGTGTCCTGCAGACTGTCCGGCAGTTTCTTCTATGAAGCAGGAACCTTGAAGGACCACCCATTTTTTGGAAAGTTCAGCAGTCACTTTTCTGTGGGTCCTGCATGTCCAGTTCATGCAGCATACTATTAAGCAGTCCAGGCAAGATCAGTTTCTTTCCTAAATGGCTAGCATTGCCATATTGAGGCAAATTCCATAATGGGTTTCAATGCCCATCAACCTCTCTGAAGTAATTGGTGCTGCCAGAAGCAGACATGTCTCACTGTCAAGAAAAGCCTAAGTTCTTAAAACCTTTAAATGCCATATTTTGTAGGTCTTTGGAGAGCTGAAGAGTATCTAACTGAAATATATCTCTACATATCTTGAAAATCTAACATAATTAAAAGTTTGGTTATTACAGATGACTATCTATAGCCCATTTCTATTAATCTGTGTATCACCACTATATTGTGGCTTACTGGGTAAAGTTCTGGGCATCTGTCTCCTTTGGCAGCTACAGGCATCTCCCTGAATCTGCCTAATCTCTCTATTGCTGTTTTGATTTCCCACCTGGCTTTACTCTCCTAAGCTATTGGCCCAAACAGCTTTATTCATCAACCAGTAAAAGCAACACATATATAGAAGGACATCCCACATCAAGTGTTAACATTATATTTTGATTATATATCACACTTTTAATCAGAAAACAGTTCTATCATATTATTCTCTAATAAAGATGACCTTTTTCTGTTCATTTGCTTGTTTTTTTTTTCTTTTCGCAAAGGGGAAACCAAAGAGCTAAAGAGAGGAAATGAGGTGCTTAGGTTCCTCATCAGCTCAGCATTAGGGCTTAAATAGAAATAGGAGTGCCTACTCATCTCCATTCCATTGGCAGACAAGATGTAAGCTAATACCTAGTAGATACTCTAATGTAACCAGGCCCTTTTTGCCCAAGCATTTTATTTATTCAATTTTACAGCAACATAGTGCGATTGGCAATGATTTTATATTTACCTTATAGATATATTAATTTTAAGACAAACCAAGAGAACCAAAATTGCTATAAGTTTCCTGCCAAGGTCAGCTGCTCCATTGTTTTGCTTTCCTGGCAGTCTGGGTGAAATTCATCTTACAGAGAGTAAGAACTAATCAAGAGGAGCCTCAGTGCTACCACCAGTTGCCCCCAAAACGTGATCTATAGTTCTAGGTTTTAGCTTTTGTGCCTGTCATTTATGTGAAAGAGATGGAAGGGTTGAAATAATACCTGCCCAATAATAGAAAGTTGGTTCACAGGCTCCCACTCATCCTCATGCTGGTGAATCTGATGTCCATAACCAGTTCGAGGAGTGTTTGAAGAGGGCTACCCAAGGCACAATTCTGTGTAGGTTGTTAGTTTAAGTGAGTCATAGCAGTCCTTGAATTAAACTGTAGAGCTGTTTGTGTTTCACTAATCAACGTACCAAAGGTTTCAGCCATCTCGTTAGGGTTTTTAGAGTAGGGGGAAATAGCATTAGATAAGAGATGGAATTGCAACCTCATGAAGGAGGATGAGGAGCTATGAGATAAGAAAATGCTTTGCAGCATAGCTTGCCTTCCTGCCTTAGTAGGGAAAATTTGCATCCAGGTTCTTGACTCCCCAGCTCTGCAACCTAGGAGAAGTCATTATCCTTGTATAATTCATGTTGTGAAATCAAAAGTGAGTCTCATGAGTCAGAAACAAGAGGGCTTAGCACAGTGCAGAAGGTGAGTTGATGGCTGCGTTTCTGTATTCAGAATGTCAAAAGCTGTGTGGCCAAAGGCAGTGCAGTTAGTAGGAGGCCTGCTCTCGTGCTCTCTGTCCAGCACTGTGCCTTGGACGTAGCTTTATTCAGGTACTCCCAGGCTTTGGTGTCATGGAACCCTGCTTGATGTGAGCTCCTTGATAAGAAAGAACAGCTACTCTTGGTTCTAAAGCTCATATTACAAAAGGCAGGCGGCGAAAGGGAGGTATTTTCGGAATCAGGTGGACATGGGATTAGTTATTGTTCTCCTTGCTCTGGCAAAAACAAATAAGGAAGGGAAGATTTATTTTGGCTCATGGTTTGGAGACACAACCCATCGTGGTGGGGCAGGCATGACAGCAGCAACGTGACACAGCTGGTCGCTTCCCATCTACAGCAGAAGCAGAGAGAAATGAATGCTGATTCTCACTTTCTTCCCCATCTCATTTAATCTGTGGCTCAAGCCTATAGGATGCTGCCACCCACGCTAAGGGTGTCTCTTCCCTTCTCCGTTGAACCTTTCTGGGCACACACCTAGAGTCATACTCAGATTTTAATCTAGTTGGCAGTGAAGATTAACCATCAGATTCTCTCTGTGGTTCTGGTCTAAAAGCCTGTTCATGGTCATGTGCTTGTCTGTTGGTGCAGGATCCTATGTGTGAAGCTGCCCTTAGAACAATGTGGATGGGAAACAGCTAAATGATGTTCATTGGTTCACAGCCTCATTATACTTCTCATGCCCATCGCTAGCTAGTGGCGACCACAAGAAGTTTGACCATAGAGCTGACCATCTCTATATGCACTGACCAGCCACACTGTCAATCATTTTCCTCCTATACTTTCTAATACAACATTATCAGAAGCGCTGTCATTAAATCAAGTAAAGGCTCCATATGAATCCCACTCTTTCCAGATTTATAAACTTATTCTCATATGACTTACACCCTCTCCTAACAAACTTTATTTTTCATCTCAATATCATTTTAATGAGTTGGGAAGTTGGGCTTGGAGAAAGAGGCTTCAGCGAGGCCAAGGTCACATGTGTGTGATGAGGGAGGCTTAGAAAAATAGTGCCCGTCGAGTACCCACTATGCCCTCACATTGCTCTCTGGGCATTCTCTGCATTCTCTGTAGCCTTCCTGACAACCCAATAAAGAAAGTATAGTTCTCCAATTTTATGAGTGCAGAGACTGTTAAACCCACGGGGTTAACTAGGGGTCAAGATCACATAGCGGGTGACTCCAGAATCAGTCTATCTAGTTTTGAAATATCATCATTTCTCCAAACTGTCTTTCTCACAGCCTGTCCCTGTTAGCTAGATTTTGTACTTGTCACCAAAAGGAACAAATGATTGACATAATACTTGGGGGACTAGCCCAGGGCCTGATACAAAACAACGGCTGCACAGACAATAGTTGATGTTGCTGGGTTTTTGTTTTCTTTTATTCAATAGCTTAGGGGAGGTGTTCTTTATAATATATTGGAAATTAGTTTAGCTAACTGGAGTTGGCCTGTTATTTGTAGAGCAGGGTAGATATCATGGTCTTGAAGTCACCCTGGACTTGACCTGGTGATAAAGCAGCAGCTGCCCCGACTAGGATTTGTTTGCTTCAGCCTCAATGACGTTTTCTGTTCTGGCCTCTGCATTATTTCAGGCTGCCTTTTCTTTCAGGGTCTGTATACAGTTGTCTAAGCAGATGTGCTAGTCAGCATTGTAGGGTTCAGTTTGAGAGCTTTTGCACTGGGAACCAGCATTGTGTGCCATGGGAGGATGGCGCTGTGCTGGCCACAACATAGCACTGCAGACATGCAATCTTAGCTCTTGGCAGAAGCCAAGAGGACTTCCAGTCTGAGGCCAGCCTGGGAAACACAGCGCGTTAAAAAATAAAATAAAATAAAATAAAATTTGTAGGTTCTCTGTCCATGGTGCTGTACCCGAAACTCCCTGAAGGAGGATACAGATGTTGCCACATGGGCCCTCTCGTCTCTGAAACCTGCCCTTCCCAACAAGAGAGACCACTGTTCTGTGAGGAAATAAAAAAAAAATAAAGGACTGGTTTGGAAGCTAGGAGATTTAGAGACAGTTCCTATCACTTGCTCTGTGGCCCCAGGCAAACTAGCCAACCTTTCTGCTTCACCGTTCCCACTGGTAAAATTGAGTTGCTAACATGCTGTCATTCCCGACTCGGAGTGCTTTTGATTTCTGTGTGAGTAAGTGAGATAACAGATGCTAAAGTGGGATATGAATGTACGGTATGATTATGTTGCTATTATTGCCTCTCAGTCTTTTAATCATACATTTTGAGTGTATCACTTTAATTCACTGAGGTACCCTAAGGCCTAATAACATATAATGCAGCAAGCATAAAATCAAACAAACAGATAAATGCACTGGGTTGGGGGGGGGGGAGAAGAGATGAGTTTCCTTTGGATTGCTGGCTTGTGAATATACAGCTGTATAGCTTAGAGTGTGTCTCTAGCAAGAAAGGTAATGGCCAGCAAAGAGTCACCTTGTCTGGATGTAGTGAAGAGGACCCAGGGACCTTGAAAATTCACAGCTGCTCTGCAATTTATTTATTTGTTTGTTTGTTTTTGTTTTTTGAGATAGTATCTTTGACTGTCCGGGGCCTCACTCTGTAGACCAGGCTGGCCTTGAACTCACAGAGATCCACCTGCCTCTGCCTCCCAAGTGCTGGTATTAAAGGCATGTGCCACCACTACCCATGTTTTCTCTGCTGTTAAAAGATACAATTCTTTATCCTTTACTCTGTCTTCCTGTGTTAACTGCACCTGCTGTTACCTGGGATACAGATGTGGAGATAGAATCCCTATGGCATGGGTTCTCCTTTCAAGACATGAAATTGCCATAAATTAAGCCCTTACCTCTGACAGACTCACTTTCTCCATCAATAAGATGGACTTCATAGCAACTTCATAAGATGGACATCAATAAGATGTCCCCTGGTGATGATGACCACATGTTGAAAGAGCCTGGGTGGTGGCTGTCATGACTCCCCCTGGGATGCTTTAGTCCATGCATCCCATGTAAAGGTCTTTAATTCCCTATTTAATGCCTTTTGTGCATTCTATTAATTTTCTGTATCTATTCTTCTCTGATTCTTCCTGTTAAAATTTTATCTTTCAAGGCAGAGATCAAACACCACCTTCTCTGATTACTATAATCATAAGTGATAGTTTTTCCTAGCTAGACTTTCTTGGCTATTGATCTTTTACCCCAGGAAAGAGTTTGTGATTATCTAAACACGTTTTTACTGTCCTTGATCGATGATAAGATCTTGGAAGTTTGGATCAGATCCAGCATAGTGCCTAGCTTGCAACCTTTGCCCAATACTTACCTAAATGCACAGGTAGGGCCAATGCATGTACTGCCTTCCTCTTAGCCTTACTCATAATAGACCTATGGCTAAAGGAGTTGAGCAAGTAGCCAGGGCTACAGATGTATACATTGAGAACATTGGACTTACATGGCCTACTGGAAGTGTGAATCAGAAGTTGGAGGTTTTCCATTTTGGTATAAGGAAGTGGGAGCTGTTAAAGACACATTTCATCGTGGTCTTTCTTGACCTATCTTCGGTCTTGGAGATGCTATGAAAACACTACGTGGATTTGGAAAGACACCTTATTATCTCTGAGACAAGGGTTAGAAGGCATGGAGACAGTGAATTGTGTAATATGTAGACCTACCAGAAGGTGGCACACTACGCTAATTTCACGGTCTGGTGGCTTGGCTCCATCTCCCCCCCAAAATGTGGGTATTTTGATGGGTAGTGTTTCGTGGTGTTTTGTGGGCTCTAAAGCCACTGTCTCCTTATTCTCCCCCATCCCTATGCCATGCTTAACCATGAGGTAGGTATAAAGATGAAAGTGATTTGCATCCATGGTGGAAACAGTCAATGGATATATCACCTTTGGGAAGATTTCTGCTGAGCTGAGGGGGTGAGGGTGCCTCTCAGTTTCTTCATAGTTACAGTCCCAACTCAAAGTGTACCGCCCTTCACTCCCATCTGGATTAGTAGACAGTGATTGGTCATCGCCCTTTCAACAAAGGAGGTAGAAGGAGGGAAAAAAATCATGTTCTTTTGTTCATTTTTTTTACTCCTTATTCCCTCTGATTTCTCTTATTATTTCTTTCTTGTGTGAATTATAGGACAATACCTCTCCTTATGCCTCTTCCTCATCTCCTATGTGCATTTAATTTTATTTATATTGCTATTTGTCATCTTGTACTTTCACAAAGTCTTTCTAAGGCATAGAATGCAGGTATTTTTCTCACTTCTTAAAACCCTAATGATAAAAACTTCTACAGTTCTCTGCAATCATTAATTTCATCTTCCCACAGGGCTGGGACATGGCTCGGTTGTTACAACATTTGCCATGCAAATGCAAGGATCTAAGTTGTAAAAAAGTCTGGTGTAGTGGCTTGTGCAAATAACTCCATTTTTGGGGAACCGGAGACAAGTGGATTCCTAGGGCTCGCTGCTCAGCCAGCTTAGCCATATCTGTAAGTTCTAGATGACATGAGAGACTCTGCCTCAAAAAGCAACGAGTGCTAATTGTCTAAGGAGTGACAACCAAGGTTGACCCCTGCTTCCACTTGCACATGCATGCACACACACACAGTCTTGCAGGAACACACACAACCATGCACATACACACAATATTGAGTTGTTTTACATGCATCACTTAATGCTTTGAGTGTGTGTGTGTGTGTGTGTGTGTGTGCACATGCGCGTATGTGCGTGTATGGGTATTTTTGCCTGTATGTATGTTTGTGTACTGCTTATGGGCTTGGCGCCCATGGGGACCAAATGAGGTTGTTGGATTCTCTAAAACTAGAGTTACAGACAGCCATGAGCTGCCATGTGGGTGCTGGGATTCAAACTCAAATATTCTGTAAGAGCATACAATGCTCTTCACTGATAAGCCATCTCTCCTGCCAAGATTATTGTTATTTTAAATTACATGTATGCATGTGGGCCTGTTAGTGCAGGTATGCATGGAGGCCAGAGGCATCATTACAAGCCATTGTGAACAGCCCTGGATAGGGGCTGGGAGCCGAATTCCAGTTTCTACGAAAGCAGAAGACACTCTGCCATCATCTCTCCAGCTCTGTTTGCTTTTAAAATATAACGTATTTAGTGCGTCTTTAAGAATTGTATACACACATTCAGTGTGTTTTGATAATATTCACCATAGCCATTTTCCCTAATTCCCTTCAGATCCACCTTCATCTACCCTAACTTCCTGTTGTCTCTTTTTTGCTTTTTTGTCACCCACCTAATCCAGTTCATGCTGCCCGTAAACTTACCAGTGTGGGAGCATCCACTGTGCATGGCCATCCTAGTAGGGCCACACCCTTAAAGGAAACTGACTTCCTTTCCCAGAAGCATCAGTTGTCAATATCTCCTCAGCCAGGGCAGGAGCTCCTGAGCCTCTCTGTCTCCTGTCATTGAAATTTTGAGGAGCCTGAAGTTGTACATGCAACCATGGTTGTGAGCTTTTGCATGACGTTGTCCTGTTAGAGACGGTTTGACTCCAGTCTGGTTAGATACTGTTGACTTGTGGATCATGCAACTCTTCTGCCACCCACCCCTACCCTAATTTGAAGATAGCTATGAGCCTTGGACAGTAAGGAGGGCCATATTCATGTCCCATTTGTGGCTGAGCCTTCTCCAGGCTCTTATTTGCCACACTTTGTGAATTTTTGCACTCCCTGCTGTTTGCTGCACAAAGAACCTTAACTGATGAGTTCCGAGAGCTGCACTAACCTGCGGGTAGAGAGGTAAGAATTTAGAAGGCAGTTGGACACTATTTCCATTTAGCAAGATAGTATTAGGTTCACCCCTGGGCTTGTGAGCTTACCAACCTTCGGTTCAGATGTATTGTGCAAGAAGTGTATTTCCTCTTGTGGCGTAGGACTTCCCAGTCAGTAAGTGGCTGATTTCCCCCATAGCGTTTGGACCACTTTCCCACCCATGGCATGTTTTACTATGTTAACCTTTATTATAATTCATGGTTTCACAGTCGGGGAAATCTGCTGAGGACTCCCAGCACCCTCAGCAGTCTGCATAACACTTTTTAAAATTTTTGGCACCTTGGAATCTAGCGGGAGAATACTCCCTGGTCATTACCAACTTTTTTTTTTCTCCATGTGCTGGGAACAAAGTAGGTGGTGTCTCCTGCAATAGGGTCTTAGCATCATGTTCTGGTGGATGATCAAGAGCTATAGCAATAGGAATGTCTGGGACATTCCTGACCAACAACTTGAGGTGAAATCTTTTTATTTGACAACCTGTAGTTTCTCAGCTACACAAACCATACCTGTGTATGATAACAGTAATTACATTCTTTTATATGAATAATGCATGTATATTTAGAAAGGTTATAAAATAATATGTTTTCATATGGCTTTGTAAACATCCTCACTGTTAATTATCCCTTCTTTCACCAATTTTTCTTCCTTACACGCACCATTTAGTTTGACCCTAAAAATTACCATGATAGTTCTAGGGAATAGAGATCAATATCCCCATTCTACAGATAAAAACATAATTTCAGATTGAGACATCATAAATTCAGATGGAGACTGAATTTCTCAATAAATGTAAGAAATACACAAATGCATCTATGGGACATGCACTTTACTATCTGTATCTCACTGTGCAAATGATCCTCAAAAGAAGATATGATCCACTTAAGGTCTTATATTAGCGATGATGGATATGGATTGCTATAAAGATTGAAATTTGGTCCTCAGCATCGTGCTTTTTATCACCCTAAGAAGCTGTTTTCTGTAATCTAAGAAGCCACTGCTGGTCTCATCAGCCCACCTGCCAGTTCTCCTGCCTCTCAGACTCCTGAATATAACTTGGTCTGCAATGACACAGGAGCCTCAGAGAAGAGTGTGCGGGACTCATTGGGAAATCGTATTTCCAAAGTTAAAAATAGCTTAAAAACAAAGGCTGAGAGAGAGAGAGAGAAAAAAAAGCTCATCAAAATGCTAACAGTGACAGTTTGGATAATGGGATTATGGACAATTTGCTTGTTTCTCTGTTTCTGTGGTTTTGAAAATTCAGTGAATTAATAAAAAAAGGAAGAATGATGGTACAGATGTCAGAATGTCATGTACGATGTATGTGCTATTGGGTGCTGCTGGATTGGGATACATTGCGTGGAGAATGAATGGGAAGAGCGGGCCCTATGTTCATTTTGTTCCATGTCTCATTCTTCAACTTCCATTTCTTTCCCAGAACCCCACCTGATAGTTTCAGGTGCCCTCACTCATACCTTGCTTCTGCCTTGGGTAGCTGGGCTCAATTGTGAAAAGCCATAGGCGTGCATAGGGCTTGGTGGGCTAAAGCAGATAGAAGGATGCTAGGAATTAGATTCTCTTGGAAGAGCTGCAGGCTTGAGCTCCTCACTCCACCTGCTGTGGACCTGTGGACTTACATAACACATTCACAGAACTTCACTTTCCAGTAGATTGAAAGCAAAGTCACTGTTGATTTTCTCCAAAAAAAGATCTATTTGGAAGTGCAATTGCCTGGAATTACATGGTGGGGCGAGAGGCCAGACCTGCTGTAAATAACTTGCCTCTCAGCCACACACAGAGGCCTAGCTATCAGTACTGCCTGTGCCTCAGGTGCCCATCTGATGCAGAATATTGCTGTATTTATGAACACATGTGTGCCTGATCTTGGGCTGTTACTTAGCTCATTGGCCCATCCTCTTCTGGAACTTTGCATCTAGCAGAGAGGTGAGACAAAGAGGATGAAGGACTGCATTTGTGTCTCCAGTTCTATTATCAGCTCCTTAGTATGGTCTCTTTCTTGCTACCTCTGCCACCTACCTGCAGGTTCTTGGGGCTGTTTGAGGCCCGGAGTCTAAGGTGTACAGCATGGGGTGGTTCAGTGAACCGCAATAGACTTGGAAATATCTGAATTGTTGTACCAAGAGGGCCGGTGTCAACCCATGGGGTCTTAGAGTAGTACTTACATTTCTGAGTTTCTGTGTCCATACATAAAATCAAGCACACTACTAAAAATATAACCTACAATAAATAACTAAAGCCAAACAATTGGTGACAGGATGGGAGTCAGGAGTACCGACATTTCAGTGTTATTATGAGGATCAAAGGGTGTAATGCAGAGAAATCACACATCACAGCACCTGACACCTGGTATGTGCTCCATAAATTGAGCTCCATTCTGTGCTCTGTCTTGTATTTATGGCAACTGAAATATAAAGCAAAAACAATGGGCTTGAAGGCAGGATGACTCAAGCCAAGGCTATGTAGGATGCTGCAAAATATAAGATGCATTTTTGGGAGGGCTCCTTTTGCTTCTAAGAAGCAATAGCATATATATAGGGTTCTCCCCAAAGAAAAAAATAATTAAGCAGAATAAATGAATGCACAGTGGCAGATGGGACTTAATGCTGGCTTCTTCTGACAGGAATTTTTATTTAAAGAGCCCTGCCTAGGCATGTAGAGGATGATGTCTAACCCAAAGGTAGCAGCGTTTAATGCAGAGAAGCCTCTGGATGGGAGAGGGAGTTTTAACTAGAAAATCTTGGCAATTTTCCCTGGCCCTATCTTATAAACTTTATTGTGGGATGGCACATTAGCTCATCTTGATGTTTTTCTCTGAAGTTATGTGGCTTATGTGCACATTTCTCCTTCAAATCAATATCAAGGTGGAATCTAGCCAACCGCAGACCACAATCTCTGGATAAAGCTCCTAAGATGAACCAGGAGATGAGATGCAAATATTCACCTATACAACAATGACTAAAATTCTACTCTGTTATTATGACAAGTGCAGCCAAACTTCTCTTAAGTCATTTGTTATTCATCATATGTGTCTTATTTTGATTTAATCTCTAATATGCCTGGTTATTTTTATTATTATTATGCCATCACTGTAGGATAGTGGTTAAGAGGAAAGATATTACAGCCAAGTTTGCCAGTTCAAATCTCAGTTCACTAGTATTATAAATATAGGTAAGCTAATTCTCTATGACTTGATCTTATATTTAAAGTAGGACTATAGTAGTGATGCGTCAAAGAACTATTTTAAGCATGAAGTAATTAAATGCATACAGGGTACTTAGAAGAATGTGTGGCTATTATTATCCCCACTAAATATCTGAGAACACCGGGGATGAACATTGGGGAAATGATGCTCCCAGTAGCGTGCAGCTGCAGGCAGAACCAGGTCAAGGATCCATTCATTGGACACTCCAATTGAGCATTTTTCTTGCTATGAGAAAAATGTGCAGGATCTTTGATTTCTCCTACATTAGCATCTCTCATGACAGCTATCAGTCATAAGTAACAGCATTTCAGGATGGTTGAAAGCCTCAGTGAGAATAGTTGAAGACTTGAGAACTTGTTTAATTAATCTCCGGTCCCTGAAAACATGTTAAAAAAAATCCCACCTCATCTACTGGGGCCTACCTCAGATTGACAGTTAAGCTGAGGCATCAGTTAATGGGATTCATGATGAATAATATCAGGAGCAGTAACCAAGTTCAAGCCCTGTCCACCATGGGTTGTCCCTGAAGCCAGATCTAAAGAGAAATTTTCTTCCTATGCAACTCCAAGCCATGGGTTGCTTTGTGTTAAATGGAGGTCAAACTCTGAATTTTTATTATAAAAAATATACATCTTCAATTCAAATTATGGTTTGAGTCTAAGTTGTCCTCATTGGTCTTGTTTTGAATGCCTGGTCCCTAATTATAGAAATATAAAAGCTTTGGAGCCTTTGAGAGGTGGGGCCAGGATCATGGAAGTAGATCACTAGGAGTGGGATTTTGAAGGTTATATCTACCACTGGTTTGTGTTTGTACCTTTCCTTCCTGGCCAGAGACCATGTGGAGAAGTTATTACTATATTTCCTCACCACCATCAGTGGAGCCATTCCCACTCCATGCTATCTCTGCCATGATGCGTGATGAACTGTGCCCCCTTAAACCATGAGCATAAAGTGAACCTTTCCTCCTGTAAGTCACTTCTGTCAGGCGTTTTGAAACAGCAATGAGAAAGGTAACTAATACAGGCACTGCCCATTGATAGGAATAAGATAGAAGGTGGGGTAAAAGTTACATTTTTAAGTTGTTTTTCTTTCCTGGAATGACCTAAAACAAGCTTTCAGTGATCCAAATATAGGAAGGCCTATATGTTTGAAATGAAGAATGTGGCGTAGATAAGGGCATGTCATTAAGGAATTCTTGCCTTATCCCCACTTACCCTGATTTCTATTACCATAATGTGTACATTCTACCACTAGTTCTCTAGGGCATTGTTAGTGTTTATTTAAAAAATAATTATTGACTTTGTAATATCTCCAAGAGGACAATGGCATAAATGAAATCATATACTATGGAAGTTTATCATATATATATAATATATATGGAAGTTTCTTTCTCCTGGTTCATATATAGACATGGCAGCCTTGTGACCAATTAAGAACAAGAGTATAGGCAAGGTGCCTTGGGAAAAGAGCATGGAGCATTTGCTGATTCATCATTTGCAAATCCAATCCAGCTCTCTTCTTCTTGCTCAGCAGAGCTGCTGGAAGTTCTACTTGCTGGACCTGTGATCCAGCCTCTGAACATACCTTTCTTCCTCAAGGAAGCTTAATGCTTGTTATCCTTTTTTTTCCAGCAGAGGACAGGCCTTTGCATCCCACTTGGGATGGGTTAAATGCCATCTTTCTGGAAGTCGTTGAAGTCCTACCACTTATTATCTGTGACCGTCACTTTGTTTGGAAATAGAATCTCTGCAATGATCCCCGTTAAGATGAGGTCATTAGAATGGCTCCTAATCCAATATGAATGTGTCATTAAAAAAGGGGGACACTCTAACCCAGAGACTGGCACACAGAGAGAATGTGAACCTGAGAGCACAGGCAAGAGTGGCATGTCTGCAAGTCAAAGAATGCCAAAATTGGCCAGTGAACTACCAGAAGCCAGAAATGAATTTAGAGCAAAACTTTCCCTTAGATTCCCCCAGATGAACCCACCTTGGCAACATCTTGATCTTGGTTGTCTGACCCCCAGGACTATGGGATAACAAACTTCTGCAATTTAAGCCATACCCTTTGTGACTGTTTGCTAGAACTCTAGGAAACCAACTCTCTACAGAACCCAGATAAGAGACCATCTTCTGTTTTTGTCTTTTCTACACATATTAGGTAGAAATTGTGTTATGCCAAACCCAATGCCAGGTCCTGAACACATATGTAAAATTGTTGCATTTAAAGAGTTGATATACCTACAGGAAGGGATACTTACCTTTAGTAACAATATGGTAAGTAGTTAATGTCTATCTCCCATATAAACAACTGGCTGTCAATCATGGCCATTTTCAAGACTGTCTTGAGAATATCAAAATACCACCATGTCTATATCCCAAATATTGACTGAAATGGCCAGTGGCAGAAAGAAGGAATCAGTGTTCTGTAAATCTTCCCAGGGAATACTGAAAGGCTGTCAATGCACTGAGTTAATCTATGTCTGTCATCAGAAGTTGGGATAGCAATGAAATTTATGAGAAGATTCTCATATTACTCAAACGTGTAGTTTTGTTGAAGACGATCATCTTTCCTAAGCAGGAGAGATCAGGTATGTCTAATTACTGTCATGCCCCCTCTACAGTGCTCATCACAGTACAGAGAGTAGACCACCAAGGTTTATGTTGAGGAAACAAGAGGTGTGCTGGAGACATTGTAGACAGACATGCAGAGTAGCATGGTTAGTGGAGGTCAGGGAAAAGATAGGTTTATTTACCGAGGCAAGGAGAGAAGAGAAGAGTGTTCCTGGTTAGGAAATAGTATGCCTAAGGTCAAGGAGTAGGCTGTGGTTCAGTAGGATGCAGTGCCATCTATGGATGGTAAAGGTGAGACTGGAAAGGTAAGTGAGGGCTGGTGACAAAGAAGCACCACAAAGTGTGTTTTTCTGGAGGCTTATTGGGGTTGTCTTGTGGGCCTAGCCATCTCGGCACCTTAGTCTTGATACTCGCGTAGGTCCAGTTGGAGGCTTAGAATCCCACACTGTTTTCTTTGGGGGACGGAAGGTCAATGAGGTTGTGCTGTCATGGAGTCTCTGCCGGCAAGCCCATCCTCTGAGATGAGCATCTACCGTTTCTCCGGAGACACTGGAACTGCTCTGCCCTACCTAGATGTGGTATGCTGTTCCTAAGGCTTAAGATGAAATGCTCCCAACTCTCTCTGCATATTCTCACACCTTAGGTAGCTATAGCAGAGATAGTATAGCTCATATGGAGTCTATCTTTACCTGGATAAGCAAGGATGGGAAGGTACAGGGTGAGTTTTCCCAGCTTGTCCCTCAGTAAAGGTTAATAGCTGACAGAACCCAAACCCTCAGTCCTAAAGGGTTGCTCACCCTTGGGTGTTGGCTTGTCTGAGTTCTGCTGTTGCCAGCAGAGTCCAATTTAGGACTCTGTAGATTTCATTAGCAGCTGGCCTGTTCTACTCTTGAGTCCTTAATGAAGATGTTAAATAAAATTTGACACTGTTATTACCGTCTGTGCCACACTTCCTATTTGCTGCATGGCTCAAGAACATTCTTATTCTTTCCCAGGCAGTAGCTCCAAGAAGTGGTCAAATAGGATTCCCATTCTGCAGAGAAGGCCCCTGTGGGGAAATGCAATTGTTGAGAACCTTGCAACCAGCCTGGATTCTCCCATTTCCTTTCCTTGACATTCTTTGCCTGAAACTAGATGCGATGAGTTAGTTACATTGGCTCCTCAGAGCGCCTCTGACCTCTCACATGGTCCCTTCAAAGTCCTCCATTCTTACTGTTTTGTATCTTTTTTTCTTTTAAGAAAGCTTTAGTGTGCTGCCTTCGACAATTTGAATTTGCAAGTAAAATTTTTCGATGAGCTTCCGACATCTCACTGACTGTCCAAACACAGGGTGTCCCTGGGCTGCTCTGTTCTACCCGCTCTTCCTTCAGCCTGCCAAAGGCACAGTGTATGTGTCTGGCATGATCTGTCCTTTGTAAACAACAGCCAGGCAAACAGCGCTGTTGTCTTTCTGGATGTGACAATCTCCCCACCCCCTTTACGGTAAGAAATTGCAAATCTGCGGCTTCCTGTGACAGCTTCTCAGTAAGAACCAGGAGAGAAAATAAACCATGGAAAGATAGACACGGGAATTGCTCAGATTTGCTTCCCCAAGCCGTGTTAGAGCCTTGGGAAAAGGTTAGTTAATAGGTATGCTTAGCTCTCAAGGCCTCAGTTTTCTCATGTGATAAATGGGTGTAGTAACAGAACCCTGAGTGTATGAAAGGGCTCCATCCTTGTATTATCTAAGCATTGTGGCTTTCTGACTTCAAGCTAGGGACTCCTGTTGCTGATCTTCTGGTTTATGCCCTCTTCTGTCTTTAAGGTCCTTTCCTTCTGCATGTGCGCCTCGTCTCAACCTCTGCTCTCTCTTCCGTGGTATCATCCGTTATTTTTAGTCTTCTATTTCTGCACTTTCACCTCCCCAATCCGTTGGTCAATCCTTCTGCTACAACTCCAGCCATGGCAGGGTCTCCCTTTGCTGTTGCTGGTTGGATTATTCCATGGCATCTTCAAATATCTCTCCAGTCTTTTGTGATTGCTTTTCATGACTGTCTGATGGAGGACTTACAAAAGGAGATACAGAGGAAGGCGATGCTAATGAAAAGGCCCGATGCCCCCTCACTTTGTTATTAGGTGACATTAGGTATGAGGTGATTTTAAGAATCTGACTGTCTGAGGCGATTTGGGGTCCCATGTCTCAAAGTTCTAAAGTCTTGGCAGCAGCAGATGGCACTGAGGAGTATAAAATGCCACAATCTTAGATGTGGCAACACATTGCCTCTTGTTCAGTGAGATGAATGCAACACTGAGAATTAGGATTGTGGAACTAGGAGCCCCGATCCTGGATGTGAGGCTGTATTACCAGCTTACATGCTAGAAATTCTGTCACCAGTAGATACTATGCGCACAGATATCTTCTAGTATACATACGGGCAAAGAGACATCAGATTGGGACTGGAAAGATGGTTCAGTGGTTAAGAGCACTTGTTCTTCCAGAGGACCTGGGCCTGAGTTGGATTCCAAACATCCACATGGTGGCTCATAATTGTATGGAAGTCCAGTGCCAGGTGATTTGACACCTGCTTCTGGCTGCCAAAGGCACCAGGTATGCAAGCGGTGCACAGACTTACATGAAGGTAACTACCCTCTGACTTGGAAAGAGTTCTATTTACTCTCCAAGAATAGTTACTAGGCAGATAGCCTCAGAAACACTATCAGCAAAGCCTTTTGCTCAGATGTCCCATGCCATGCGGAAATGTGTCTCCCACAAAGGACCCCCAGATACAAAATTAGAACCGTAGCCAACTTCAGAAGTAAGGAGGGTAGATGTGAGGCACATTTACTATCTACTCTCTCAAATCTGCTCCCAGGCTATCCATTGCCAATCAATGGGTTTTCTGGTACCAAACCCTAGGCCATCTGCAGCATACTGATGCTACCCAAATCCCTTCTAGCTGTGTAGAGCGATACTCTCCACATTCCCTTTCCTGTGTCTTCTTTCTTACCACCGTGAATCTGTATCTACTTACATCTTTATCTTGCTCCAAGTGAGAGGACTAGAATGCATCTTCTGAGGCAACTTTGTAGTTTGAAGTTTTCACGTGAGTCACGTCCACAACCTCCCAAGCTGCATTCTCGGCTTTATCTTTAATCCGTGAGAATTTTAGCATTAAGTCTGGAGCAGTTGTCCTTCCAAACAGAGATTAACAACAAAAGAGCTGTTTCTTATTACCCTCTCTCACACTGGCCGTGAAGAGATTCCCCAAATGTCACTGGATGCTATGGTGTGTCCGTGGAAGAAGAAGTCCAAAGAAGAATTGTGACCTTACAGGAGAGAATCATGCCTCAGAATAGGTTCAGGGCATCAGGATAGATGAGATGCTTTCCTGCTCTGAAATTGGGCCTGTGTACCTGGAAGATGTCCCAATTTGTGGCAGATAGAGTCAATTTGGACTCTACCCACTGCAAAGGCAATCTTCCCCACTATTGGTGTCCTAAATTCAACTTCATTTATTCAGCAGGTAGAAGTAGGCGTTTGTGGTATACTAGAGTTTCTGTTGGAGAACCAGTTATATCTTATTGATACTGAATTTAAAGACATCAAAGGAATAATAGAAAGATGTGCAGGGTGTGGGTAGGGTATTGAAAGATAAGAGATGCTGATTTAACTGTGTGGCCATGGACAAGTTAACCTAGCTTCCTTGTGTTTTGGGTATCATTCTGGAAAATGAAGGAGGTGATGCTATGTGGCTATTTCATGGGGCTATTGGCAGCACATATGAGTTCCAGAGTGTATGAGGTACCCAAAGGAGGGATGCTAGTTGAATGCAGATTTTGCTTTCAGTGCCCTAAATCTCAGCATCTTCTCATTCTGGTTCTTATTTCAACAGTGGAATTCCTTCCTTCCTTCCTTCCTTCCTTCCTTCCTTCCTTCCTTCCTTCCTTCCTTCCTTTCTTTCTTTCTTTCTTTCTTTCTTCCTTTCTTTCTTTTTTTAAACTGTGCCCTGTTTGATTAGATCATCCCTAAAACTTTTGCCTTTCCTCATCAGCCCTATAGAATTACTTTTCAGTATCTGGCAAGGGATTTGTGGCACACCCTAATCCTAATCCTAACCCTAACCCTAATCCTAGCCATGGAAATGTGGGGTATACAGAGAGAGAACGTGACAAGAAAAAGACTCAACCTCTTAATTTGTTACTTGGTGACAGACTGTGAATAACTGCTAAGGTCCAGACTGTCCTTATTCCGGAGGATAACGATATAGAGGGTGCTGTTTTGCTTACTATACTCTCACAACAGCCATGTGGCCATTGACTCATGATCATAAATATATTATTTTTAATTTCAATTTTGTCTACTGTCTTAGAATTACTATTGCTATGATGAAACACCATGACCAAAGCCTCTTGGGGAGGAAAGGGTTTATTTGGATTATACTTCAATGCTGCAGTCCGTTACTGAAGGAATCCAGGAACAGAAACTCAGACAGAGCAGGAACCTGGTGGCAGGTACTGATGCAGAGGTCATGGAGGGTGCTGCCTACTAGATTGCTCAGCCTGATTTTCAGTCTCTCTTCCTTCCTTTCCCTTCCTTCCTTCCTTCCTTCCTTCCTTCCTTCCTTCCTTCCTTCCTTCCTTCCTTCCTTCCTTCCTTCCTTTCTCTTTGTAGCTCTAGCTGTTCTGGAACTTGCTTTGTAGACTAGGCTGGCCTTGAACTCATGGATATCTGCATGTCTCTGCCTCCTGAGTCCTGTGACTAAAAACATGCTTCACCATGCCCAACAACCAGCCTGCTTTCTTATAGAACCCAGAACCACCAGCCCAGAGATGTCTTCACCCACAATGGACTGACCCCCTCATAAATTGCTAATTAAGAAAATGTCCTTCAGATTTACCTATAGCCCAATCTATGGAGGCATATTTTTCAATTGAATTCCCTCCTCTCTGATGACTCTAGTTTGTGTCAAGCTGACATTAAACTAACAAGTACACCTACCAAGAAATCTTCCTACGGGTATTAGCTAGGTGCTCTTGAATTCAATTCAGTTCCAACACTTTCAGTGTGGAGACTACATCAGATTTCTCAGGAGCTGAGTGCTCAGTCTCTGAGGACTACCCTCTTTATTCGCCATGAGTTTCAGACTGTGACCTGATCAATTATCTATAAATAAGAGAGTTATGAGCTTCTTTTCTAGAGGACATCATAAACCAAGAAAAGCATGTTATTTGCATATTTAAAGGATATTGCAGAGAGTTTAGATGAACAGACGGAAAGTATGCTAGGTAGTTTTATGTCAACTTGACTCAAGCTATAGTCATCTGAGAGGAGAATACCTCAATTGCTATCACAAGATTGGCTGTAGCCAGTTCTATAGGACATTTTCTTAATTAGTGATTGATGGGGGAGGGCCCAGCCTATTGTGTATGAAGCCACCACTGGGCTGGTGATCCTGGATTTTATAAGAAAGCAGGCTGAACAAGCCATGAGGAGCAAGCCAGTAGGCAGCAGCACTCCATGGCCTTTGTATCAGCTCCTGCCTCCAGGTTTTGACTCTGTTTAAGTTCCTGTCCTGACTTACTTCAATGATGGACTATGGTGTGGAATTATAAGTCAAATAAATCCTTTCCTCTACAAGTTGCTTTATCATAGCAATAATACATAGCCTTAATTAAGAGAAGGGATGTATAAAGGAGAGATATAGTGGAAAGCATAGGAGTTCAGAAAACTGTCCTTTCTAGAAATCTCCATTTATTCAGCTATCCAGAAGTTCCCCAAACTGAATAGTTTGGGTTTTATGGAGACTGATTACATAATTAGCCTCTGGCGATAAACTCAACCTTTTCCTCTGCGATGGTTTGAATGAGAATGGCCTCTATAGGCTTGTTTCAATATGTGGTTGCCAGTTGCTGGAACTGTGTAACAATGGTTGGAGGTTTGCCCATGTTGGGAAAGGTGTGTCACTAAGGACAGGCTTTGAGGGTTTCAAATCTAGCAGTACTCAACTCAGGTTAGTTGCCTTGTTGTTGTGTCTCCAGATGAAGACTCTTAGCTACTGCTCTGGGCCATGCATGCCACCCTAATGCCGTGCTCCCCACCATGATGGCCATGACACCCTACTGCCGTGCTCCCCACCATGATGGCCATGGACTCTAACCTCTGAAACTGAGAGCCCCAAATTCAGTGCTTTCTTTTACAAGTTGTCTTGATGTGTTCTTAACATTGTAAAGCTAAGCATTTAGTGAAAAGTTGATTTTCTGTCACTATCATAGAATAGTTCAGAAACACAATCACACAGCTATATCCAGAGGCAGAGATTTTCCAGTGCCACCTTTGACACCCTTTAAATTATTTCTGAGTATACATATCTTTCTATCTATTTAAATCATTTTTATTTTCCAAACCAACCCTAGTTCCCTTCCCTCTGCTCCTCCCCTCCTCCCATCTCCCCTATCCCACCCCTACCCATTCCTCAGAGGGGGGTAAGGCCTCCCTTGGGGAGTCAATAAAGTCTGGCATACCAAGGAGAGGCAGGACCAAGCCCCTCCTCCCTGTATCAAGGCTGAGCAATGTATCCCACCATAGGGACTGGGCTCCAAAAAGCCAGTCCATGCACTCCAGGTAAATCCTGGTCCCACTGCCATCCCCCCCCCAAGCAACATATCATGCTGCATAACTGTCACCTACATTCAAAGGTCCTGCCCACAGCCCCTGACATTCCCTTTCCTTTCTGCCTGAATGTCTGCTTAACTAGTGCCCATGACTGTACCACTGAAGAAAATGGCACCCTTCATCATCTGCCAGTACACAGCTCATCAGAAAGAAGTGGGGGCATCTGAGTATCTCCCTCTCCCATGATGGAATGATGGAGGGCCCTGTCTGATGCGGGTGTCTGTTGCTGCTGTGTGCTCATGATTGTAAAGGTCGTGCTGGATACAGATGCCACTCTTCTCCATCCTTGCTTTCTTTTGTTTCCTATCCTGTGATGTTTCCAGACTTTGGAGGGATGGTCCATCTATGTTCTGCTTAGCCCTTGAGGATCACTTTCTCTCAGCTCTTGGACCATCTCTCTGCATTATTACCCTCTGCAAAAAGGAACTTCTCTGGCTAAGGCTGACAACAGGAGCAGTAAAGCCCCCCCCCGCCCCCGCTGCCAGCTGTCACAGTGTCCAAAGGTGATGTGCAGGCTGATGGGGGAGAAGTGCTATCAGTGGCCGTATCCCATTGTGGCCCTGTGAAGTATGATGCCAACCTGCCAGGGGACATGTGCATGACGGTCAAATAGTGGCATGACTCTTGAGAGGGTAGCCAACTACTCTGGATTGTATCTGAGACCTAGTCCACAGGAGGGAATATATATCTGGTTTTAAAACCTGGTCAAAACCTCATAGCTTAGATGGGTATAAACCCTAGGGGGAAACTGATATGGAACCAAATGGCCTTCAAAATATTTATGTTTATACTCATAGACAACCTTAATCAGAGAAGTTTCTCTTTACAGTAAATAGAGGTCAATTTGCATGGATTCATGGATGTTCAAGGTGCTGGGAATAATTGACAGTTGAGTTCTGGGACCTAGCCAGGATGTGTCTGCTACTCCCTCTAATGTTCAGGGAACACTGCAGAGAAGGGGATGGAAGGAATGGAAGAACCAATAGATGGGGGAGGGGTTCTTCAGAGTGTAACACAGCTATTGAAAACATGATCTCACAGCAGCTATGGTTTCCTGCACTGGACCGGAACAAGCTAGACTTGTCAATAGTCATGGATCTGGGATGGTAGGGTCATGGGTTCTTACCCCAGACTGCTGAACTAGAGTACAGGTAGATTCTGGGGGAGGGACAGTCATTGTCTTCAGTTGTGTACCCAGTGGTGAGTCCATTAGCTTCAGTTGACAGTTTGCAACCCATGGTCACACAGATGGTCCTGTCACAAAACAAAAAGACATGAATGCAGGAAAGGGACTTTTGAAGGAGGTGAGGGGTTACCAGGGAAGGAAGACAGTAAATGAGGGGGGAGGGGTAAGAGTAAACAGAATTCATCAGGCACATTTATGAAACTGTAGAGAACAAATTTTGTCAATTAAAAATTGCAAAATAATTAGAACAAAGTTTCACAATATGTCCATTTAGGGAAACAATGCTAGTATGTTTTGCCCTTTGGGTTCATGATTTCCCACCCATAGACATTTGACCAGGTTTACAGTGCTTGAGCCAATTTGAGTCTTTCTCAAAAAAAAAAAAAAAAGGTTTTGCTTTACTTGTCCTGGTGGCCATGTGGATATTTTTTTTTACTCCCATCTTTTTCCTCAGAATAAAGATTAATGAAAAGATGCTTAAATGGAAAACTTTGCTGCCCTGTTTGATATGCAACACATTCTGCCACAGTGTTTTCTTAGGCTGTTGCTTAGTTTGCCTTCAGGTCATTTTGGTAATGGGAAACTTGCCTTTCCACTGAGGGACCAGCTTCTTACATCCAATAGTTAGGCTGAGAACAGAGTCTTGGCATGAGGAAGGAAAAAGACTTTCATAGACCTGTGGGAAGAAGATAAACATAGTTATGACACATTGACCTGCTTTAAACGTGTATGAGGATAAATTTTTAGACTGTAGTTAGGAATTATATTGGTTTAATGAAGTGGTGGTTGTAGGTTCTCCTTCCAGATCCGTGACTTCACTAGACCTGTCTAGTTGGCTAGGTTTCCAGTACCAGGCATGACTTTCCTCTTGTTGAGTAGGTTTCCAGTACAGTTAAACAGCTGCTGCTTGTCCAATATGAAATGTTCAGCCCTGAACACATACAGTTAACATTATATAGACTGAACACATTGTATTTATGTTCCTATCTATCTATCTATCTATCTATCTATCTATCTATCTATCTAATCTAATCTATCTATTTATCTTCTACCTATGAAACAATAATTAAAGGAAAAGGAGGATATGAATTTGAAAAAGAGCAAGGGGGACAAATGGGAGGGCTAGGAGGGAGAAAACAGAAGGGGGAAATGATTAATAGAAATTTAGTTTTAAAAATGCATAGATGAGTCAAAGCTTTTGAATTTGTTTTTTTTTTTTTCCTGCTGTCAGAGGCAGAGCTATAAGCTGTGGGAACTGCCAGGGCCTGATTTTTTTCTTAACCTAAGAAAATACAATTAGCAATTAGAATAATAGAAGTTTACATTTCCAGAACACTTCCTACATCTGGGAAGTCTATGAAATCAATCCTGCTCTAAGATCACTTGTCCTTTATTATTTTTTCCCATTGAGTAGGCAGTGGATGATTTCCAACTTCAGGTTTGCTCTTAAGAATCATATAGTCTTTACATCTCCTAATAAAATGGAGAAAGTAATGCTTTCCCCAAAGGCTTGCACAGAAGATAAATAGGAGAAAGCCCCCCAAAAATGCTGTTTTGGGCTGTGTGCATGGTCATTTGCTCTCTTCTCTAGGAAGGAAGCTCAGCTGCCTGGTCTTCTGCCTAGTTTATCCTGGATCTGTGCAGGTTCCTTTCACAACCTGAAGAGCCACAGTAATCCTTGGAATGACTGGGAGTGAGTCTACAAAGTAGCCATTTCCCCTCCTCTGGGAGCAGGCACAGACACAGACAGAAGGATGGCTCTCCCCAGCTAGCTTTCATCAGGTGTCATATCCCTTGTTTGTGATACACTCTAATAAACAGATGGAGAGATTTATCCACTTTCCTTTTCTTATTTGGGACATGAGATTTCAACATTTGAGACACCAACAGTAATTGTACAATGAATTGACACCAACTGCAATGAGAAAAAACCTTCTCTGTTTCCCCGTCTCAGATCATACACCAGGATGTGCTAATTAAAACATCTGTCTCCCTCCAGTTCCCAATATTAGATGCCTTAATTTATTTGCTTATTAAAGAGTAAAAGGAGAATTTGCACTTTGTTATCTTTTTCTTGCCTTTATTTTATCTCTGGTGTTAAACATCAAGCGATCTCTTGGAAAAATGACTAAGTAAGACAACTATAATTAAATATTCTTATTTGATGTGGTGATTTACTTTCTAGCATTGGCAACTCTAATAACTATGACCTTGTAATATGAGATGTCTCCTAGAGGTATCTGTTGTCTGTTTTGGACAGCCTTCGATGGAATCTGGCTGTTAGGACTTAATAGGTGGCTGTTTTGTTGTGACATATAAGGCCAACGTAATTTCTATGTTGTAGGAAAGCATGCGTCAGATAGAGGTGTGGGAATGAATGGTGAGAGGTAAGGTGTCCAAGGGTTGGATTATTTGGAAAGGAGTTTCTTCAAGCAATGCTTACAGCACCTTGCTTGCTAGTCTGTGTTCACTTATTTTCATTATGGTATTAAAATATTTACAAAATAAAATCTCCATACATCTCTTAAGATTTTGTGTTGTCTTTCAGCTAGAAAACCAAACCGAGTTTGTAGCATATGTGCAATACAAGAAAACCAGAATCAAGTTTGATGGTACCAAACTGTGATTAGATAGTAATGTCTCTACGAAAATCTTCAAAAAGATGCAACTATAATTCTGACTGTGCAGGTTGTGTAAAGTTTGTCCTTTCCAATTCTCTCTGACCTGTATTTTAATTCAATTCTATCACACTTTTCCCTATGGTAGTGCAGAGTGGTCTTTTTCAGTTGTTTCTTAGCATGAACGTGCCTTCTATGTATTGTGGCCACATCTATTCCTTTCTCATTATCCTATGATTATCAATACCCTCTGAGACAGCATCACAGCACTCAGATATGAGGATATGTAGAATCTCTTAAAATATTATCAGCAGCAGCTGGGTGTGGAGGTGAACTCTTCTAATAACAAGGGATAGAAGCAGTGGATCTCTGTGAGGTCAAGGCCAGTCTGGTCTACATAGTGAGCTACAGGCAGCCAGAGTTACATAATAGAGAACGTGTCTCAAATGAACCAAAACAAAACAAAATGATCAGTGTGGAAATTATAACTATGCTAATGGTAGTATCTGTTAATGGTTTAAACTAGAAAGTTTATTAATTCACAATAGCTGTGTAACAAAGCTCTCCAAAGTTCAGTGGCTTAAAACAACCAGCAATTTTTGATTTCTCCTGAGTCTTAAATTGGCCGGGAAGACTTGCTGATGTGGTCTGGAACACAGTGGGCCTCACGTGAGCATCTGTGCTCAGCTACGGATGGGCTGCTTGGCTTTGCTGATCGGGGCGAGACTCTCTGCTCTTTGGAGCTTTCATTTAAATGGCTTTAGCTTCGCTCCGTACGCTCACCAGCACTTTAACATGAGCTTGCTTTTAGGGTAGCCTGGATGTTGCTATGGTGATGAGAAGCAGAGGAAAGCTAGGTATGTGCAGACACTAAGGCCTAGAGCTGGAGCCTGCACACTGTTCGTTTTGCTGCATTCTGGTGATGGAAGCGATTGAAAGTCCCATGCAGACTTGCTCGCTAGGGAAACAGACCCCACAGGCTAGTGTTAGATGAGGAGCTGCAAACTCACAGCTCAAGTGTGTGCTGCAGTCATTTTTTGAAGCCATCAAATATGGTAGAGGTTGACATGACAATCTTTTAGGGAGTAATAGTACTGACCTGGGCAAGGGAACACACTGTTTTAGGCAAGAATGCTTGCATGAGATATTCTGCCAGGTTTTGATGCACAGGTGAGAAAGAGGGTAGAATAGAAAATGCTTCCTAGATGGCCAGGGCAGTAAAAAGACTGATATATAAGCCCTTCATCCTGAAAAGTGGGGTTTGTATTTTGGGATGAATAGGAAGTGGTGGAGGGATAAGATAGAGATTTACTTGGGTACATGTTAAAACCACCAAAAGAATCTTTTGAAATTGATAATTCAATGTTGTCTAAGACTGATCAAATTCATGGGAATTAAGCCTCATATTTAAAAATATATTCCCAGAAATTCTACTATATAGTAAGAATCATTATATAGATCTGTGTTCTTGTGCTCATAGGTTGACATTGCCTAGATGCTTTGTTTGAAAAAATAGAATAAAACACTGATGCCTGGCCCCATGATCAGAGTCTGTTGAATAGACCCGAGATGGAGCCTTGGCGTGAGTATCAACATAAAGTCTGTCTGGGTAAATTTAATGTGCAGCCAGTCTTGAGAACCACTGACCTAGATAGTTAATTCCCACTGTGAACAATCAATGCATTCAGAGTTGCAAGCCATGGCAAAGGGGCACTAGGACAAAGGCTCTCTAAGCTCTTTGTAGGACTGGAATTAGCATGAAATTGCTGGGTGCCAATCAGGGCATGGAGATGGAGCAGCAGAGGACGAATTCCTGAAATGCTGGAGATCCAGCCTGGACTTACACCTGGGGTTGGGGGTGCAAGGCTCTGGAAGAGTTTATCTTACTGCAAGGGTAAATCACAGGAAACCACCCTGAAACAGTCTAGGAAACGATTGACAAAATCATTCCAACCACTGCTTTTAAATTCAAAACTGGCATTTTCTATAGGAGGATTAGAAAATATAACTTCCACCATTTTCCTTAAGGAGGTCAATGCACCACACCACGGCTCTTGAAAGAATGCTTCCTTTGATTGTAACTGCTGCTTCCTGATTTTATACCATGAGTCAGAGTTTGGACCTTACCACGACTTAGATAATCCATGCACCTTTTTGTGGTTAATGTCTTACGTTTGTGGCCTAATTATCCATCTATGGTCAGTCGCTGAGAGAACAACAGAATGCTTAGGCCCCCTCTATGTTCCTAAGCCATTCTTGGCAGACCTTCTGTCACATGGGTTTTGGGCTGGCCTCTATGACTGTCTTTCAGTTTATTTTTGGCCTCCATATGCCCCATCTATTTGGGATCAATTTTAATTGCATAAGAGAGAGAAGGTGAGTCCTGGTATGGATACTGGCAGCTTCAGGATTTCTTGAAGCAATTATCAAGATGTCTTTACGGTGAACAATGATGCATGGAAAGGATACACTTCTTAGTACCACCCCAGATCTCTGGGCATAGAGGTCAGGCACTTGCACTTTTCACTTTCTTTCGTGTGATTCTTTCACTTTTGGATAGTTTCCTGAGATAGTTCCTATTCAAGTATTATGCTTATAGAAAAAAATTAGCAATTTGGGGGAACGTACTGCTTGGCAAAGGCTTGCTTATCAAAATATCATTTATAATAAAGACATCATTCTTTAAAAATTGTTTTTCCTAATAGCTCTGTGCAAGGAATTGTGTTTTCCCAGCCTTCTTGACTGTCACTGGAGTTGACCCATCTGTATGGAATGTATTGTGTTTAATTGCTATACCTAAGACATAAGCGAAGAGAGAGCGTGGGGGGCAGTAGAGCTACACAGTGAGGCAGAAGGGAAAAAGCAGTAGAGATAACAGGAAGAACAAGGCTGGATATATGTGTACCAGGTCTGGTGTCGTCCAAGGCAATACTCAGAATCAAAAGCTTTACAGTTTAGAGCATACAAAAATCTCATGTGTGATTTCCACGAGGGTTTGGTGGGCCCTCACATACCTGGAAACACTGAGACTTCTGGCAGCACCTTGCCCAAGGTCAGACAGTTACTGATGGCGGAACCAAGAAGAGAACTCAGAACTTTGTTGTGGAATAGACTTTTTGCCACTCCCCAGCTAGGCTGGGCACATGCCACCTGCACTGCTTACTGCTGTTCAGGTGAACCGTGAATGAAGGGCTTTCTGTAACGTAATTTAGGATGACTCTTTGGTGAGGTGTGTGGCATCAGTAGGGAACAGGGTAGAGCTGGGGTCCTTAAAGTCTTTTATAAAGGTCACCAGGCTTGTTGAAGAAGGTCCTATCACATGTAATAAGAGGATTACAGTCGACTCTGAATGTCCTTCCCCATCACTTCTTTCTCCTCCGTCTCTTCCCTTTTCCTCCTTCTCTAATCTCTTACAAAGAGAGCTCCAAACCTACCCATATACTAAAATTGAGATGTCTTTATCTGCATGATAAGGCACAATGGGAGGAATGTTCAGGAATCACCCTCACTTATTTCTGGTCTTACCCGTTGAGGCCAAAGGCAGGGAAATCCTAGAGTGTCTGGTTTTACTTACTCTCTCTCCTCTGTTTTGCTTTTGGGGTTAAAGACGACAATAATGGCCACAAGCTTTGCCTCATCTTACAGACCTTGTAATGCTCATGATTGCTTTACCTCACCACAGCCGTCTGGTGATACAAATGAGAGCAACAGCCCCACACAAGTGCAATAGTCATTGGTCCAGGAACACTTGCTCACTTCCCTGAGCCAGCCAGCCCTCCTCATGAAGAACCAAGGCAAGTTTATGCACAGAGAGGGCACAACACAAAGGGACAATGTTTGGTCTGGAGAACCAGGCTGTATATCTCGCACCCAGACCCCAGGGAGACTTGAGCAACCTAGAAGAAAAGCCAAGTCTACTTTTCTATTTAAAAATATGTGTGTAAACGTGTGGGCAGATGTGTGTGTGTGTGTGTGTGTGTGTGTGCCTTTTTTGTTGTTTTTGAGACAGGATCTTCACTGGCCTACAAGCCATCAAATAGGCTTATGTGGCCGCCAGACAAGCCCTTCGGATTTGCCTGTCTCTCCCTCCAGCAGTGCTGGGATTACCAACATACCACGCTCCGTTTTTGCACCTGGATTCTAAGGGCCTATGCTTCTGAGGCAAACACCTTACTATCTTCCCAATCCCTACCTGACCTTTCTGATTTTACTTGTTTGGTAAGGAAAAGCCTATTCTCTCTATACCCCGAGGAAAAGGTTAGAGATGTAAACTTACAAGACCCAAATGCTAAGGCTTTCTTTTTTAGGAAAAACTCCATATCATCGGGATAGAAAGCTTTTCAAACCTTAGTGAGTGTGTTTGCTGGCTCCAGACCTGGAGGATGAATAAAACCGTTGATGATGGCCAACATTATGGCCTGGTGATTGACCTTTGCCTCCCCTCTGGGCACTGTCTTTGCAGTTTAGAGACCTGGGACTCAGCCAGTCGTACTACTATGCTGCACTTTGCTAAAATAAAGAATGAGAGGATTAGGGAAGCTGTTACTCACCCAAGGTCATTTATTTGTCGTGTGCAGAAGCCTAGGTTTGTAGTTTGGAATCTTAATCAGAAAACTTAGCCACTCTCCTGTTCTGCTACGGGCCTCTTATGAACTAGCTCATTCTTATTATATTGAAAAATAAAAGATTCTGCTCCTCTGGGATTTCTCTGGCAGGAACATTATCATCTGAACATTAACATAGACTCAAAGAATGCATTTCTTCATCTTAACGTTTTCTCAGAGTGGGCATCTACATCTAAGGTTGTTGGGCTCACTGAAGTGCAGGGGATTCTTTATTTCTTTGTTTCTTTTCTTTTTTTCTAGACAGGGTTTCTTTGTGTAGCTTTTGGCTGCCCTGGAACCCTCTCTGTAGACTAGACTGGCCTCCAACTCTCAGAGATCCGCTTGCCTCCGCTTCCCGAGTGCTGGGATTAAAGGTGTGCACCACCACTGCCCAGCTTGAAGTGCAGTAATTAAGTTCTACACTTACACATGGAGGTGGACTCGCTACATGGAGCCCCTCCAAATATATTTTACTTCACCACTCCTTGAGAGCCCATGATCCAGATGGTCACGCTGTCCCTTCAAAGAAAAGTTTGCGCTTATTTTAGGAAAAGGGACCTATTTTAAGCTAAAGGACAGGGCTCCCTGTTCTGTGGCTGTGCTGGCTTGTTTCCCTTCTGCAGTCAGCAAAACTGGAGTATTCTCTAAACAATGGGTGGCTCAGGCTGCGCGAAGTCTCAGGTGAAATAGATTTAGCAAACAAAAAGAGAATGTTGGTTTTTTTTTTCTCCCTTTGATTTTTCCTGGTCCTGTTTGATGATAATTCCCTGTACTTGGTGCTCCTTTCATCCAAAGATCTGTAATTAATTAAGCCTCACAACTCCCCTGGCAGGCAGAGCAGTACAAGAATGTTCATTTAAAACCAATCCCGTTTGGTACCGTAGGACTGCTGCTACTAAGGCTCTTGAAAAGAAAAAACCTCCCCATTGTGAAACTTCTTTTTAATAGAGTGAATTAGGAGAGAAAGGGAAGAAGTAATTTTGTGTGGGATGCCTGCTCAGTTACAGCCATAGATGGAGCCCTGCCTTTGGGGCTCTGACAGCTTTCTTGGATTGAACTAGACGTGTAAGCTTTCGCTGCAATGTTCATTGCTGTAAGACTTAGTGGCTCTAGACAATAAACATTTGCCATCTCCTCCTGGTTTGGGATTCAGGAATTCATGAATGAGTTAACTGGATGGTCGTTGGGTGGAGGGTCATAGGGTGGTAACAGGATGTCAGCCGTGTTACAATCATCTGATTGTTCATCTGTTCATTCTGGAGCAGAGGTTTCATGTGATACCTAGTAGGTGAATTGACCAGATGCATTAAAGGTAGGATAGGCTCTGGAAAGGTAAAGAAGAACTCTATAAATTCTCATCTTGCTCCTAGATGTTAAGCTTATAGAAGTAAGACCTATATATGTAGTTTTGCAACTTCCAAAGAGTGGTGTATTTTGCTTTTATCAGGTTTGTGATGTATGTCTTACCACAAAGAGAGAAGTTCTTTTAAGGTGTCAGGAATTCTGGATATAAGGACATAAGTTAACAAATCACACCCAGGGCATGGCACACACTATGATGGCTGCTATTGGAGTGTTTTTTTGTTTTTTTTGTTGTTGTTTTTTTTTTTTTTTTTGAGAATGGGTTTCAATATATGGTCCAGACTGATCTGGATCTTGCTATATAGCCAGGCTCACTTCAGACTCACAATCCTCCTGCCTCAGATTCTCAAGGGCAGGGGTTAGAGGTATGCTTCACCTCAGTCACTGATTTTTTTTTTGTGATTTCTATAGTTGAGTGACTCTAGATTACTTCCAGTCTTTCCTGTGACCTCTTGCCTCTTCTAGGTGCCGAAAGACCAGTGGTTGGTGAATTAGTTCATGGCATTAATAACAGTCTCCAGTTTGTGTCTTTAGAGTGTGAAATTAAAATAGGAGTGATGAGATGTATAGCGTACCACCAAAGCCTACAGATGTATAGTGTGCCACCAAAGCCTACAGATGTATAGTGTGCCACCAAAGCCTACAGATGTATAGTGTGCCACCAAAGCCTACAGATGTATAGTGTGCCACCAAAGCCTACAGATGTATAGTGTGCCACCAAAGCCTACAGATGTTGGTGTTCAAGAACAGAGCTGACCAAGAGTATTTTATACGTATCAAACACCTCTATCTCAGTCAGTCAAGAACAACTGGATATGCCAGCTGTCAGTCACAGAGCTGGCATCATGGTCAGCAGCAATGCATGTGATGGTAAACAGGAAATCAGCAAGGTGTGTGTGCATTGCGTACAGAGGCAGGCGAGGCAGTGTGGGTGAACTATTGGCGTCATTTAACAATTATTTATTGAATCACTACTATGCTCCAAGTCATATTTTAGGTGCTAGGTATATTAAGGTAAATCAGACACATGAAACGGCTTTTATTTTAGTAAGCGACAAACAATGATGAGTAAATACACAACACAATATCCCACAGTCATTTGTGAGTGCCAGTAAGATGAATAAAGGAGATAACACCAAAGTGGGCTGCTTTGCTAGCATGATGTTGATGGTGATAATTTTAACACAATGACTCAAATAACATTTATTGAGTTCCTACTGTACATTGAACACTGTAATTGGACTTTTTCATTGGAACTGCCGGCTCCCCCAATAATGACATGGAGACTTATTGTTAATTATGAAGCATGGCTGGTAGCTTAGGCTTGTTTCTTACTAGCTCCTATGACTTAAATGAACCCATTTCTATTAATGTATGTGCTGCCACTTGGCTCATGTCTTGTTACTTCCTCTCCTACATGTTATGCTTCTTCCGCATCTCCTCGCAGCTCTGCGTTCTTCTTCCCTGTACTCTGTCTGCCCTGAAAATCCTGCCTAGCTATTGGATGTTTAGCATTCCATTAAACCAGTTACAGTGACATAACTTCACATAGTGGAAAGGAATAATGCACAACAGCACATGATGCTGGGTATTGGAGTTAAAGTGGTAACATTGGTTTCCTGATAGCATGGTGCCTTATTCAAGACCGATGAAGAGAGAAGAGAGAGACCATAAGTAATCAAACTACTGAAGAGAAAATGGTCAGTCCTACCTAGACAATTCAGATAAAGAGACCTGGAAAAACCTGCTTTGGTTTGGTTTGGTTAGTAGAAATCCTCTAGAAGAAGCTGAAATCCAAGTATCAAGAGGAGTCAGGCAGGCAGAAAATATCCCAGACCAAGAGGAAAGGGGCAAGGACATGGAAGCTCCAGGCTTAGCATATCCAGAAATAGAATGAAGACTAGTGTAACTTTATAAACCCAGGGCGACTGGAAACATAGAATAATTAAGAAGCAAAATAACCTTCTTGCATAGATATGACTTTGAGAACAAATATGTAACTCTTGGAAAACTATTTTTTCTTGCCATTTAAATATTGCCTAGTTCTCACATTAGAGACAGGTGTAACATTTAATCCATTGATCTGTGATATGAATTTCCTCCTGTAATTAGTTCTCTTTCCTCAGAACCCCCGAGAAAATCCAAAACACAGGGAAAGTGTTATTATAATAAAATTTTATTAGGCAGTATAATTAAGCAAAATACTATATGGCAGTACACCAGTCATTAAGTGTGTTGACTCATCTCATGATTGGGAATTCTTATTTAATATAAGTCTGTAGATTCGCTTCTCTTCTGTGACTCACCTTAATGCAATGCTTTGGGACTGGTGTTTGATGTCTCAGGGTCTACTGTCTTGTATATAGCTTCCCAGCTACCTGAATTTTGGAGCAACCTGAGAAATGCCCTTTGCCTCCAATACCTCTAGTCTTTCTTGCATGATGCAATTGCTTTAACTCTCATTCAAATCTCTGTAGACAAACTTTTAACATCCAGTTCTGCTCTCCATGATGGGCATATACAAACATATAAAGGTGTGTGTGTGTGTGTGTGTGTGTGTGTGTCTGCAGGTAGAAAAACAATTCCTTTTGTAGCCTCTTCCTGTGTCACCTTTTTCTGATTTTATTTATTCTTCTTTCATACAATACATCCCAACCACAGTCTCTCCCTTCCTCCCAATCCCCCAACCTCCCCTCGCTCTCAGATCCACTGCTCCTTGTTTCCCTTCAGAAAAGAGCAGGCCTCCCAGGAACACAACCAAACTCAATATAACAAGATACAATAAGACCTTTTTCTCTGCTGTACAGAGAATCATTTACCATAATAGCAGGTTCTGTGTTTCTCTGGTTAATCATCCAAGAAGCTTTTCTGCTTGCTCATGCCCTGGATTTCATATCTCTCCCAAGTAATGTTCTATTTATCCTAGTAACAGATGAATATGGGAAGATCAGGTGGAAAGACCATGTTTGCACAAAAACTTACTTCCAGGCTAGAAATGCATTGGAAACTTCAGCGTAAGTTTACTGTATATTCAGCGTATCGTATATTTATTCTCTAAAGTAAACTTAGCAACTTGCATATGGTGAATCACCAGGCCTTATGTTTCTCTGAAGAAGAAAGCACGATTTCTCAAAATACAGTATTGTTTTTAGAATGAAACTTGAATTTGTTTCATTACCAATTTGAATCGCTTTTGAGATTCTATACTACCTCAGTCTTACCAGCTCTAAAATGCAAATGTTCCCCACAAGGAACAAATGTCTTTTCAATTATTAAAATTGAACTTCAAGATATGCAATGGTTTCTTATGATGAAAACGTTTGACTATATCTGAGAACTATTTCTTAAATTCTGTTAATTAAAAAGGACAAAAGCAGGACTTGAAGGCAATAACAAGAGCAAAAACTGAGTTATGAAAATTAAATGCATTTAATTTCTGTAAATATTCTAAGACATTGAGTTAAAAAGCATTAGGGCAGGAAAAGACTGACTCATGGGAAAGAGTAAAAGTGTTTCCGCGTGCACACACCCAGACACCTACACACACACATGGACACATGCACACGTGTGCCCAGTCATGGAAAGAATAATTTTCTCTCAGGTATACACATACATACACAGAGATACTGCTCCAGCCCCCGCACCCCACACTCTTGCTAATGGGAAGGATAGGCTCTCTCCTTCTCTCGGATATACACAGACACACATTCACACAGATACCACCCTTGAGTCACGCTGCCTTGTGATCTGTGAGAATTGGGCTCATCTTAGCACTTGAAGTTGGAGGCAGGACGATGATGCTACTTTTGCTTTTTAACTTGAAGAATATATTTAGAAGCCAGGGGAATGATTAAGTGTTCTCGATGTTCTATGAAATGGGCGTAATGACACTGAAATGTGTATTGAATTTCTGTTCTGTATTTTCTGCCCCACACTGAAGGTTTGAGGGGTTCAAAAGAATGAGAAGGGCTGCTGTCTCAGCCTTCATGAAGTTTATCAGAGATGTGGGAAAGGGTGGTTTTATATTAGAGCACTCTTATTCAGTAGATAGTGCAGGGCATACAGACAGATAGATAATTCCAGGAATTGACAAAAATGGAGGCTATTAATGTTTCTAGAGGCCAACATGTGATTCCTCATGAAGAAGAGAAGTTTAATTGGACCTGGAGGGAAACGCAAGATTTGGCATCATTTTCTTCTTAGGGTAATGATAGCAAGTCATTTTTATTAATAATACTGATTATCTGTTGGCTCACGGATTAGAGGGTAGAAATGCATGACAAACCTACAGGGTAACTATGCTTTAGAGATCTCTTTAAGAGAGAGAGTCAGAGGGGAGGGAAGAGAAAGCCTTTCTAAAAGCTTAGGCTTGGGGCAAAATGTAGGAGGTGCACAAGAGAATTAACGGGTAATACTTACCATTTTGTGCAAAATATCCTTGACACAAATGGGGCAATTTAAAGGAGGGTAAGTGACTCCCAGCCCACTCACTCAGGTTGATGGAGGGAATAATCAGGGGGTTGCTGGCAGGTTGAAGGAAAAGGACCCAGGGTAGCTTCCCCCCTTCATTTCTAAACTAGAGGTAGGAAGCTTATAGGCAAAGGAATGTTTCAGAAAACCAGCCCTTCTGCTTTCCAGTCATTTCAGTCTGTAACTGGATCTCAACCCATCTGATGGGTCTGTTTTCCCTCCTCCTCTGAAGCTCCCGAGGAGATGTGAGTTACACCACTAACGTCCAGGACATCAAAGGAATCACATTGGTTTGAGAGCCCAAGATAATAGTAACTGTATATACTGAAGTAGTGTTTTCAGTGGGGAGTCAGGGCAGGGAGGAGTCTGTGTTGCTCCAAGCCTGTGGTTTAAACCCTGAGTACATATAGGTTCACCAGGAATAGGGTAGGTCTAAAAACTACTGAAGCCCAGGCTAGCCCCTTTACCTCTTTTTTCACAAGAGATATAGTTAGCCTGAGTGTAGGGGTCCTCTAAAGCATCCCCAGTTATTCTAATCTTCAGCAAAGTTGAGATCCACTGCTCTAAGGGCACATTTAAATTTATTATGTCTGGATAGCTTAGCAAGCCACAGACCACTGAATACCATTCCCAAGTGCTTGAATCATCAGATCTGGGATGGGACCCAAGAAGTTCCATCTCAAATACATCCTCACATCCTTAAGAGCTGTGGCTGGTCTAGGGAACAGCAGTTTGGGGAACACTGATTTTATCTGTGGAAGTCAGGCGAGTCCAGGTTGTACCAAAGAAAATTTCCTGAAGCTGGGGCCTGCACATGTTCCACTGCACCTTCTGAGTCCTCACTGGGGTTGAGGGCCCACAGTGTGACTTTTCAAAGCCCGCTGCAGCTTTTTTGCTATTGAGCTGAATAATTTTTCCTCTTTTGTGTTTGGTTCCAAAAATTATTTTCATATAAACTGAACATGTGACCATATTAAGGTTTTTGTGTCGTTGTAGCTGAAAGCTAGGGAAATCAGCTTAGGTCTAGAGCCTATGGTAGAATAGAAGACCACATGCTTATGTAGTGGCAGCAATTTCAACTGCATATGGGATATTTAAGAAACTTTTGAACGCAGTCTTTATACAGCCAGCATAAGTATATAACTGTGCATGCAGAGGTCATATAAAGGTTAGATATCAGAAGGTTAATAAAACAGCAGAAGAAAACTGTATACAAAAATTTCATGATAATTTAATAATGAGTTTTGTATTAGTAGAAATTGAACACTATTCATCAAATCTTCAGGTTCATAGTTGTCTTTAGTAAGTTTTTGTCAACACAAACCTAGACATACCTGGGAAAGAGGGACTCTCAATTGCGGAATTGCCTCCATTAGATTGGCCTCCATTAGAGTATGTCTATGAGACATTTTAAGTTGCTAATTGATGTAGAATAGCCCAGCCCACTGTGAGCAGTACCATCCCTGGGCAAGTGATGGTAGCCTCAGAAAGCTAGCCTAGCAAACTAGAGAGAACAAGGCAAGAGAGCAGCGTTCCTCGGTGTTTTCTGCTCCAAGCTCCTGCCTCAGTTTCTACCTTGGTATCAGCAGAATGATTGCACCTTCTAGTCAGACAAACCCTTTCCTTCTGATTGTTTTTGTTCATGGTATTTTATCACAGCAATAGAAAGCAAATTAGAAAAAAAAAACTAGTGGCAAGAGTTGCAGGTTTGGGAGTAAAACTATTCATTTTGCTGTTGGTGAGGGTCTCTGTTGGGAAAGCTATGTAAAATCAGTTGAACTGAATTAGAACGAGGCTGACCATCCTCTCAAGTTATCCCAACTATTACCATAGAGGTTCTGATGGGATTTTCCCTTTCATGTTTCTGTCTGTCCCCATTCACTTGTTAAAGTGTTAGCTATCACTGGTGAATGTCCTAGTCAAAGGGAAGGAACAACCTGCTACAGGAGGCTCTTTTGTTGGATCCAATGTGGATTTGGGTGTGGCCCTAGAGTTTTCTGTGATTGACTTCTGCACTGTCACGGAAGCCCACCTTACTGACAGAGGCCAGGTCAGCTCTAAGCATCCATATGTGTGACTGGCTCTGATCCATTCTTCACTCTTTCCTACTTCTACTCTGGTGTTGCCAAATTGGATTTGGACAAAAAAGCAGTGGTAGGCACAAAAAGTTTGCTTGTAATTTCCTGTTAAAGGGTAGGAATAAGAGGTCTTAAGACAATAAGAACTTTTGTCAAAACGAGTGTGCATGTACACACACACACAGACAATAAGAGCAACAGAACACATAGAGAGATCTGGTTTCAAGATAGAAGAAAAGGAAAGTGAAAGAAATACTGGAGATGGGTTGAGTGAGGTAAATAGAGTCAAGAAGAGAAATGCCTAGCAATCTTCAAGGTGTTCTGTTTTCATAGTGGGAATACTGGAGAGTTACATATTGTGAGCAGTTGGGCATGCTCAGTTCAGGTGTTTGCTGTGAAGTAGTTTTCATCTTAAAGCCTAAAGAATCATTTGGCCTTTTGCTTATCTCAGCTCTGAACTTGAGACTCTGACTTCCCTACTTTATCATTCCTTCAATTATACGTCCCCTGAACTTCCCTGTGCTGGGGAAGATCTCTCTCCCATTTTTCTGTGGCAGAGCCTGGACCACACAGGCAAGACCTATTGTCTCTTTGAATCAGATAAACCAGTGCTTCCTTATGTCAAGAATTCCACCAAAATTTAAGTACTGTGTGCCTGTGAGAAGCAAACACATTTTTAATATTCCAATAAAATGCTTTGAGTTTTTACTGAGACGTTTATTCTGTTTTCCATAAATATAAAACCCTAGATGTATTTGTATCAGTGAGCCACTGTGTCTTCCCTTCAATGCCAAACCCAAGTAGCCCTTACACTTTTCTTAACTGATACTGTTCCCATTTTATGGATGAGGAAACTGGGGCCATATATTTAGGATACATACGTCATCTAAATTTATTTATTTATACTTACTTATTTGTACTTACTTGCTGACTTAGAGTTTCTATTGCTGTGAAGAGACACCACGACCATGGCAACTCTTATAATGAAAAACATTTAATTGGGTTGGCTAGCTTATAGCTCAGAGGTTTAGTCCATTATCATCATGGCAGAGAGCATGGCAGTGTGCAGGCAGACATGGTGATGGCTACATCTTAATCAGGAGGCAACAGGAAATGGCCTCTGTGTCACACTGAGGGAAGCTTGAGCAAAAGAGACCTTAAAGCCCGCCCCCAAAGTAACACACTTCTTCCAACAGGGTCATACCTATTCCAACAAAGCCCCAGCTCCTAATAATAGTGCCACTCCCTATGAATTTATGGGGGCCAATTACAGTAAAACCACCATACTTGCTATTCATTTCACTTGCCTCAGGGAGGCAGACAATGATATTTGCTAATATTTTAGCTCTCCTATATACCAAGGACCATGACTGTCTCAAAACAGAGGTTTGATAAATACTGTCAAACTAGATCATACTTTGTTGAAGACATTAAAAGGATGCAATAAAAGAGCTGAATCTGAACATTCTCCATTCTCTCCAGATGTTAGATTTCAGTCTGTAATCTAACTGAATTACAGTATGGCTCCATATTTTAAGCATTCAAAAAATATGAGTTATTATGCTGGCTGAAGGACTGACTCAAGACCATATTCTCTAATCCTTGTTCCAGGTGCCTCAATGAGGACTTTGTACTTAGCTGACTTGATTGGTTGTATTTCTAGCCTTTATTTTGAGAAAAAGCAATGCCAATAGAACTGCAAACATAGAGACTTTCTGGATTCGTTACCAAGAATCATCTTGAGATTATTTTAATGATGTTTCCTAACTTCTTAAAGACACAAGTATCAGAGTGACAGACTTGACAAGTAGTTAGTAATGGCCCTTCACTCCTTTAATTTTCATTTCTCATGTTTTGAGTTTGTTACTAGTCAATCTGGATTGTTGTTGGTATGGGAGGTCCTTTTGTCTATGTGTTGCTTTTATTGGTTAATGAATAAAGAACTGCTTTGAGCCTATGGCAGGGAAGAGCAGAACTAGGCTGGAAAGCGAGGCTGTATGCTGGGAGAAAGAAGGGTGGAGTCAGAGAGAAGCCATGGAACCACTGCCGGAGACAGACATGCTGAAACTTTGCTAGTAGGCCACGGCCTTGTGGTGATAAACAGATTAATAGAGATGGGTTAAATTAAGATGTAAGGGTTAGCCAATAAGAAGCTAGAGCTAATGGGACAAGCAGTGATTTAAATAATACAGTTTCTGTGTGGTTATTTCAGGGCTAAGTGGCAGAGAACTAATAACAGCTCCCTGTAACAAATTGGCATCCAATGTGGGGCTAAATCCATGTAAAACCTAAAAAAGCTTAAAAAGAAACTCTAGACACAAAAAACAAAGTTTAGCTTCATTTTTTTTTGGCTGGTGGTGTGCTGCAGCTCCCTTAAGGGAGGATTTTCTGATTCACTGGTAGCAGAGGATGGTGTCTAAATTTGGATGCCACCTTATTCTTTTCAGGGAGGTCTTTGTCTCTCTCATGGATCTGCCTATCTCTACCTCCCCAGCTCTGATACTTTTATATGGGTTTTGAGAATCAAACACAGTCTCTCAAGCTTGCATGGCAAGCATTTTATGAACAGAGCTGTTTCCCCACCTGTAATAATGAGTTTTGATATTTAAACTGTGGCTCAATTATCTTAAAACTTGGCTTTCAGGATGGGCAGTGGTGGTGCATGCCTTTAATTCCAGCTCTTGGGAGGCAGAGGCAGGCAGATCTCTGTAAATTTGAGGCCAGCCTGGTCTACAGAGTGAGTTCCAGGGCTGGCTCCATAGCTACTGAGAAACCCTGTCTTGAAAAAACAAAACAAACCAAACAAACAAAAAACCAAATCCAAAACCAACCAACCAACTAACCAAAAAAACAAACAAAAAACTTGACTTTCAGTTATAGTCTTAAAAAAATCAAACAAGGTATTTAATTCATACAAAAGGATATTTTGATCCATTCTTCTTAGAGAGTGTATGAAATATTGTTCCGCTTCCCGAAGAAGAATCTCTGGGCAGAATCAGAACTCAAAATGCTCCATGAGATTCACCTGGGAATTTCCAGCTGTGAAGGGAGGGTGTGGCTCTCACCTTAACCACTAATGAAACTTCCTGTAACTCCAGAGCTGTTGAAAGGGACTCACCAGATCATGTAAGTTAGTAATTTTATTTTCTAGCCTTGGAGATAGAACCAGAGCCTAACACATGGAAAGTGACATTCTATCGTTAAAGATTATAGAAGCAGCATCTTCATTATTTACACAAGGAAACGGGCTCACAGAAATATAGCTTCCCATAGATACAGACTAAATAGGAGGGGTTAGCTCAAGACTTACATTAACTAGCTTACATTAGACTGCTGGGTGAATTATCCAGTGAGAGCCCCTTTTGAAGGAAAGACTGCATCGTTCTTTAATATGACCTGAGACACAATTGTGTCTGAAGTCACTAGGCATAAATATGAATCTAGGTATAATGCCAAGAATGCATGGTGTTGATGCAGCTGCTGAAGGTAAGGCACTGGGACTACAAACTTTAATAGTAGACAATAATAAATGATACAGTTAGGGAATCCCATAATTCAATCACACAGTAAATGGCAGGAAAACACAGAGGGAAGTGTTTCTAGTGGGCACACTTAGAAGTGTCCAGGTTTTTGTTTTTTATTTCTTTTGTTGTTGTTGGGTTTTTTTTTTTTTGCCTTTGTATCCCTTTGGACCTATTATTTTCAAGATAGGAAAGGCATTGTCCAACTAGGGCTCTGAGGAACTTGGGGATTTCAGCAGCTGAGTCATAAAGTATGAATTGTGCACCATGAGAATTTGTCAGCTAATTTCAATGCACTTTTGACTTTTCTTTTTGTCATGTTGGTTTCCTTTAGCAGGAAGAGAAGGACCTAGGCGAGTTCAAGTTGTCATTATTTCCAAACACTCCTTCTTTATCAACCATTGCACAGGAGAGAGTGGTACTGGAACATGGAACTTGCAGATGGAAGGGGGTGGGAGTGAGGGTCATAACAGGAGAGAAAAGCTGCAGCCACAGCTATGGTTCATCAAGCATCCTAATCTGCAGTAGAGAAAGCCAGCTGCTGGCCAGCACTAAACCTGTATTCTTTCTCCAAGAGAATGGGATAATTCACCACCATTCTTTTCAAATGAGATGAAAGGCAAGGGGTGGGGAAATTAATTAATGTCAGCAAATGAAGCATGGGATGCATGTCTGGATATGATAATGACTGTGAATTAGTGTAGAAGAAATGGAATGGTGTAGAAAATGAGCCATGGTAGCATGCCTCTTTGGGGCGGGCTCAGCTACCCCACAATGCATTAACTCTTCTCTTGCCTCATTCTTTGTCCTATGTCTCTGTTATTCTGGGTTAATGCTCTCCCACTGCTAAGTATCAGAGCTGGAGAATCACAGCCTAAGGTACCTCAAAGGATCCAAGTTCCCAGGTGACAGAGCTAGTAGGGGAGAGTATACTTCTAGAAGATGAATAATAAGGTTTGGCATCTACTTACTGGGTTAATGAAACCACACCAAAAAGAAGCAATTTTGAGTATCCTGCTCAGTGGAACCATACGATGATTCAAAGAGGCAGAAAGCAAGCTAGAGGGAAAAAGAAATTGTCATTTCCTCAAATAAATTGTTCCTTCCCTCAAATTCAAGGGTTACCTTTGGACTCTCAAGAACTCATCCAGCTTCATTCTCTTCTCTTCAACATGTACTTCAAATTTTGCTTTTAAAACATCATTGCATGATTCTATCTAGCACATTCACAGATCATTTCCTGCATAGCAGGCACTATAGAATGAATATAGATGAATCATGAAGACTCCATTTTGTAGCTTTGTCCTTCAAAGCCATGGTGTGGCACCTGGCATGTCATAGACATAACTAATTGTGACTACTGTCAGCATCATTTAATAATTTACACTAAATATTTCATCAAGGGACAAATACTTCAGAGATTCAGAGGGCCCTTGGAAACAATGATTGTTCTTTGTTTCTTATACTTTTTCCCCCTTTTCTTTCTTTCCTATATCATAAAGTTGGTCCATTCAGAGATGAAATGCCAAAATACACTTGTAATAACCTTTTAATTTTAACATCTAAGATACCACTTGCTGCTAACATAAAACTTCATTGCAATATGGTCATAAGTTATTCACCGAATTTAGAATTGATATTAATTCACACTACAGTATAGGCAAGTGACTTAGTGGTAGAACCCCAGGTTTTGATCAGGAGTGGCTCTGTCTTTAGCCTTATATGGAACCAATGCCAAAACTTTATGGTATTTGGGATTTTCTTGTGTGTGTGTGTGTATGTGTGTGTGTGTGTGTGTGCATATGTGCACATGCATGCCTGCCCATGAGTACACACACATGCTCATGTATGCAGGAACACATGTACCTATGTTACTTGCTTATGAAGACCAAAGGTCAACTTTAGGTGTCCTTTCTTGTGTGCCATTCACCTTGTTTTTGAGAAAAGACCTCTCCTTGACCTGGAACCCACGGAGTGAGATAATCTGGCTGGTCATCCAGTGAGTTCCATGTCTCTGCCTGTTAAGAACTAGGATTAGAAGCATGTACCCCCATGACCAGCTTCTTTAGGTGGGGTCTGGGCACTGGGCTACATATTTATACTTGTGCAGTAGGTACTTCGTGGATTATCTCCCCAGCCCATGTCTGAGATTTTCCTTGATACTCTGAAACAATAGTAAGAAGGGATTGCTAGATGAAACCATGTCAGTAATATTGTTGAAGTTGGGCAATAGACTTATGGTAGCCTCTATATCCCTGGAGGAATACTGAGAATTCAACTCCTAGATTTATGTGGGTTCTAGGGACTCAAAGTCCTTACACTTGCACTGAAAACATTGCCCACTGAGCCATCTCCCTAGCTTACAACGCTTTTTAGAGAGCATTAATTGGAGATACCTCTTGCTTTCTAGGGGTCTGTGAGCCTCTTTATAGGAGGTTGGTTTGTGGTTGGGGTATGTGTGCACTTTGTTTTTCTTTTTTATTAATCTGTTGATATTTAGGCAATAATGACAGTTACATCTGGGAATAATCTTGAAGAGCAGAATAGGGTCCATTTATGGGACTAGGTTTGTTGAACCCTGCTAATGAGAGTATAGCCCTTCTGATGAGAGAAATTTCTCATGGAATGAAAGAGAAAACAAGACTATAAGGTGAGACTTCACAATGGACAGTTCCTTTTTAACTCTGACACAGATACTTGATACTCTTGCATGTACCTGTGAGCATCTGTCTGTGAACTTTGTAGTCTTGTCTATGAGAAGATGTTGTCAGAGGCTATGATCAACAGGTATCATCATTGACTTGGATAAAATAAGTTCCCACAAATGATGAGAATTTGGTTATAGTCAAGATAAGAGCTGCTTATGGGACATTCAGATTCTCTTTCATTGACTGAATGGCTAAAGGATGTGTGTAGGTAAATCTTGAAGTTGCAGGAAAAGTGATTCCAAATCTGGATGGAACCAATATGAATTTATAGGCTTTACAGATGTAACTAAGAGCAGGCTGAAGACTGGGTTTCTCCATTTGGTTCAGCTTCGATGATCTTCTATTCCTAGTCACTGCTCTGGTCTGTGTAACTTTCTGAATATACCCAACACTGCCTGGCTTTAGATTTGTGGTGTGAAGTCTCTCCATCATTAAAATATTCAAATTTCTGTTGCTCTGGTTTTCTAAATGACATTTTCTCCATGTAGAATCTGGATGATATTTTTGGAGCATGATTTTATATCACTTCCAAATACACTCTGAAGAACTCATTTTGGTATTCACATACCTGTTATTCTAGGTTTTGGGACAGGTCATTGCAGACTTCATGGATGTTCAGCACACAGGCTATTCTTGGCATTATGTATTTATTTCTGAGATAGGTTAATTCAAGAAAAGCAAGAAGATTATCTGTTTTGTAGAGATCTGTTGTTTTTGTTTAACAAAGAATTCCTCCTTAAATTTAAATAATAAAGTCTTGATGGATATTCGACAGTTATTTTTCCAATATTTGAAACCTGAGAGAATACAAGTAAGTACATATATCTATTTCATGGATCCTCTTTTTACTTCAAGGGGGATATTAGTTTCCTGGGCTGCTATACAAAAACACCACAGACCAGGGAACCAAAGCAGTGACAACCAATTTCCTTATCCTTCTGGAAACCATAGGCCCAAGGCCAAGGTTTAGCTGGGTTGAGTTTTCTTCTTGGCTTGAAAGAGAACATTTTTACTTTATGTTCTCACATGTTCGTTCCTCTATACACATATCCCTAGTCTCTGTGTCCAAATCTCCTTTTCTAACAATACCATTTGATTAGTGTCTTAGTCAACGTTCTATTGCTGTGAAGAGACACCATGACCACAGCAACTACTATCTAACTGGGGCTTGCTTACATTCAGAAGTTTAGTCTGTTATCATCATGGTGAAATGCTTGATGGCATGCAGGCAGACATGGTAATGGAGAGGTAACTGAGACTTCTACATCCAAATTGGCAGACAACAGGAAGAGAGAGACACTGTGCCTGGCTTGAGCATTTGAGAACCCTAAAGTCTACTCCCAGTGACATACTTCCTCCAACAAGGCCACATCTACTCCAACAAAGTACACCTCCCAATCCCTATCAAGTAGCAGCAATCCCTAATGACCAAACATCCAAATATATGAGCCTATGGGATCCATTCCTATTCAAACCAACACAATTAGGAAATGTTTGAATGTCTCCATCTTAATGAGATCACTCCTTTAAAGTCCCTATCTCCACATACTGTTGCATTCTGGGGATTATGACATAGAAAGGTGGAGGTAGGCACAAGTTATCCTATAGGGTTATGCATATCTTAGATACAGAGAAAGATAAGAATGGAGCTGGCAAGATGGGTCAGTGGTTATGAGCACTCTCTGCACTTACAGAGGACCTGGGTTTGATTACTGGCACCTCCATGGTGGCTTACAACTGTCTGTAACTTCAGTTCCAGGGGATCGATGTCTTCTTCTGGCCTCTTTGGGCACCAGGCATACATATGCAGTGTGTAGGCATATATACTGACAAAACACCCATATATGCAAAAAGAAAGAACAAAAAGAGAAAGAAAAATAAAGAAGTTGATCTCCATGGTCTGAAAATCTGCTTTGAATTCTAGACACCTCTTTGAAAATCTGCATTTAGCTTTCTTTGCAATAGCTGAGAAATTATAGAAGGATTTCACAATGACAGAAAAATCACTAGCTAAAGGAATCATGAATCTGTAAATTTATCTTCATGTTATAGAGGACAACGGGGTTATCATGGTGAACAAATTTTGAAGGGATCAATGGGAAGTCAGATGAGTGAGCTAACAGTTGAAGGAAAGTTGTCATGTTGGGTAGAGGGATGGGAAATATATAAAGAAGATGAAGATGGGGAGAGTAAGGGAGAGAAGGAAGAAGAGCGGAAAAAGTGGGGGGGGGAAGAAGGGAGGAAGGGAGATGAAGAGGAGGAGGATATAATGACAAGTGAGTGAAGGGGAGGACGAGGAAGGGAAGAATGGGGTGACAGAAGAGGTTGGAGACCAAGGAAGGAATAGGGAAGAGAGAAGCTGGTATAACCAGCATATGCCCTGGGTTGAAAACAAGTTTTGAATTTGGCCTACTCTTAGGAGATTCAGTTTCGTAGGAAGGGACAAGTAGCTGAAGTGACTGGATAAGAGAGATACAAGCAGATTGGCAAAAAGATGATGGCCCTGGAAAGAGAAGGCTTGAGTGTTGAGGTTTGGGGTAGAGAGCTGAGACATCCAATGTCAATGAGCACAGATAAGTGCACAGGCCGAAAATGTCTCTCTGGGGACTGTGATGGCAAGAGCCATAAGTGCCACTGGTTACTGTGAGCGAGAAACTCATTACTGTGAATGTGAACTCACTCACTCTCTAGGCAATCTGGCTTAGAACCCAAAGCTCTTGTTTGCTGCCAGGCCATGCATCACCTCTCTGCTTCTCTGAGATGGTCTCAACATGAAACCCAGTACTGTCACTCTTGCCAAAGTGCTTGGCACTGAGCTGTCACTTTCTCGAACTTCTGAGATGGGAACAGATTGGTAAATGTGAATGCGTGCATTAGGGAGTGATGTGAAAGTATTCTTCACTTTTGGGGACAAACCCATAGGATGTTTTTGCATTTTCCGTGGGCCTGATGATTTTTCTTCCAGAAGGAACGTCTGCCTATGACTTCCAATAAACTCAGGCCACACTCCAGCATAGGGTGGCTTCATCCTGTCTCAGAAGGGAATGCATTTTCCTCTTCTCCCAAGCCAAACAAATTATGTTGGTAGATAAATGTGGACTTAGGTGAAAAGATCCATGAGACAGTGAGAATTTGGAAGCCTCGGCAAGTGGGTGTCAGTATTAGGCTGAGCTCGAATGGTTCAGGTGCGGCCAGGGGTTAAAGGAAAAACTGGAGCGAGAAAGTCCATTCATGTCCATCTGGAGAGAGGAGGTGACACAGAAAAGCAGTTTCTAAAATGTCACAAAGCTTTCTGTTTGCTGACGCTGGGGAATGTTAAAATCTCTGGATAAGCCTGTTTAATTATTTGACAACTTGTCCGGCTTAACTGAGCCTCATATATGCAAAGTTATCTACTGTAACTGTATAGTACAGAGTAGGCCACCCATGGGTGTTAGATTGTTATTATTATTTGAAGGATTTGGACTTGATGCAGATATTTTTCTAAAAGTTATAAATAATAGTGGTCTTGTAAAATTTGTAATTTTATAGATTTTATTTCCATAATAACCAGTCTCAGGGCCAGCTAAGTTTTTTTTACCATTTGATACAGTCCACTGGGACAAAGCATAGGAAGCATGCAACCCTTAAGTATGCAAAAGGGAGACTGTAATCAAGAGTCTCACATATGGATAGGGCCACATTAACAAAATAGCAGCAGCATGTTTCATGGCTCTTTAGAGATTTCACAATTTTTTTTTTCCATTGGATTTTCTTTTCAAAGTCAGCCAGTGCTGACTTGGAATTCTTGATTCCCCCATCCCCCAATCCAGTGCTGGAATTACAGGAATGTATCCCTACTTTTGGCTATTACTGCAATTATAGTACAAAGAGAGCCCTGAGGCAGACAGGCAAGGGGACTTGCCCTAGATCACACAGCTATAATTTTTACATGCTGGTCTTTGTTTTCTGTGCATAGTCAACCCATAGTAATTGTAGACTGCCCTTTTGTCCTCTTTGAGACTTGCTCTGCCAGGCTTGCCTAATTCTGCAAGCCATTTGACTTATACGGAGAAGAGTTACACTGCCAGTTCTCCTTGGGATTCCTCCTTTGGGCCTGGCAGGATCTCTGGGGCAGGGAGAATTAGGAGGAGGAAAGGATGCTCTCAAGCTGGGCTCCCTGGAAAGTGTGAGGATGGCATGTGTTGGTCCACTGGCCCCAGCTGCCGGATGATGGGAATTGGGATCAGCTGTGACCTAATTATGAGTCTGGTAAACCTGCATTGTGCCCTTCATTTTCCAGCTCATTGACCACCCAGAGGGGGAAAATGGATGAGATTCTGGTCAAGTCCTTCCTGCCACTACCATGTGGCCAAGGTCGCAGGCCAACGATATTCAAAGGGAGTTTTGGGGGAGGTCTTTGTTGTCCTCTCTGAATGGAGTGGGCTCCCAACAAAGCAGAAGAAAAGGAGAATTAGCAGATACCCTCGCAGAAGCTCAATGGGATTGGAATGTCATCTCACATCCATTGTAGATCAGGAACTTCCGATTTGGCATTCTGTGATTATTCAAATTAGTATGGGCTGCTCTCAGTAATTACACATATGCAAATGCATATGCATGAAACTACTCGTTTCAGGTATATACCACGCATTTCATGACTCTGTTGTCAAAGGCTGTTTAAATTGTGCTGAGAATGAAGTTTTATACTGACCAAGAGCCCAACTCGACATTCTGAAGCCAAACGCATCATCTCTGCATTAGACATATAAGTGTTATTGACACTGCTTTTTCCTGTTGAAAGGTAGAACCCGCAACCACCAAGTGGTGTCTCTGCACTTTAGAGTTGGAACAGTGTCTGAAAGTTTTCCTCACTATTTTTTTAAGTCCTATTTGGGGAGCCCTACAGCCAGCATAGAAACTGATACTTGGAACCAGAGATGCATAGACTCAGCTCTTCCCTAGACAAACTTTGGGCCAGCATTGACTCTACTCAGCAGACTAACTCTATTCACCTCTGTTTTCTTATGAGTCAAAACTGGGAACGAATAATAATAACATGCCAAGGTTATTCTATGGTTAAGATTAAATGAGATACCATATGTGATGTGCATTAAAGTCTTGTCACACAGAACAGATCATGTAAAGAAAGATTCCACCCATCTCACAGTTTTCCAAGGTACAGGGTAATGAAATAGGCAGAAGCTGTGGAGTAATAAGATAACTTAGTTTATAATGTCTGGAGTTTGGGATTTGCTTTTCCGACTGAACTGTCAAGATTTTTGTTAACTAAGAATTTTTTTAAAAGAATTTCTATTGATTGATGTCATTTTATAAAATAACTAAGCAAATTAACCTACCTCAGCAGGATATGTGAAAATAATATTAAATATCACAGTTCCTGCCATAAGTACTTTGAGAGGACTAGGCATTATTTTGGAATATGTTAGTTTTAGCATTGGTATAGTATAAAATTAATAGGAGCCAAAGTCAAATTCCCAAATACAAAATAAAAATTGCCTTTCACACACAAAGGAACACCACTTCTACCACCTCCCACCCAGTGAATAGGAACTTACCAATACACAATTACTCTAACAAGAACTTCCAGACATAAAAGTCAAGCTGAGTGGATGAACACAGATGAGGTTAACACCTCTAATATGGCACCTATATGGGCCCTCATTGTTGATTTAGGCATAGATCCAAGAGCTCTGTAATCAGCAATAAGAGTGAACATTGACAACATCATTTCATAGATTCAAGAACATATTAATGTGCAGTTATGACTTTGCCATGCATAAAGACTGGTCTAGAAATTTTCTATGAGAACACCCATGGTAATGAATATACTTCAGACCCCCCGACTGCATGTCCATGCACATCTTTAGCCAGTTCTCATAATTTATATAACTCTTAAAAGGGAATTGCCCTCTTAGATTATGCTCCCAGAGCCAAAAGTGAACAGAGTCTGTTTAAATGTTGGACGTGTTCTTTCTAGCATGCTATGCATCTTGCATCCCAATGCTGCCTCCAGACACTCGAAGGTTTACAGGTTATTTTCAGACAAGAATAACTTAGCAGCAAGGAGAAATTACAAACATATTTTATCTATGGATCACGCTCTTTGGGGGGAGGTGATGCTATTCAATAGATTTATTGAAGGGGAGAGATTGGGCACTTAGAGGTAAAATGACTTTGGGTGTTGTAAAATGTAATTTAAAAAAATCCTGGATATACTTACCTCATTCATTACAAATTGAGAGGGAATTTATATAAACAAACATTAAAACTGCCCCCCTCCAACCAAATCAGTAACAAAATAGCCTTACTAAATATCTGGATTTTCTGTCTCAGAATTTAAGGTCAATGTCAGCATAGACCAAAGAAAGGTGTTAAGATAGCTTTTCAGTCTGTGAATCTGCCCTTTCTTAGACGTGAGATGCTTAAGAGCAAGAAGATAGATGCTGATTGATGTCTTTTCTGTATGCTGTATGCTCTTCTAAGGGATGGAACTCAACATTTTTATTCATTAGAGATGGCTATTTTGAAAAAAACTGTTGCCAGGAGAGATACTTAACACAAACGTGGAAAATTAGTTCCCAACTACAGCAGCAGTTCATTCTATTAGATTGTACTTTCTGAGCTACCATTATCTCAGAAAATGGTATTTATACCACCCTTTGCAGAGCTGTTTCTATGTATACCCTACACAGGGACTTGGGATGGAGTTTTGAATTCAATTGGAAGCCAAGGTCAGAAAGCAAGGTACTTACATTCTAAATACATGTGAGTCTGTATCTAGTCTACTTGGGTGCTTGGACAAAGGGGCCGAGGTCACAATGGCTTCAAAAAATCCTTTATAGAGATGTTTTATTTTCCTGATGTTTTTCAAACTTAGTGTCTGACTCTTTATCATTGAGGTTTCAGAGGTGAAGTCTGTAATTTGAAGTAACTGAGTTGCAGAAAGAGGCAGCAGAATAAGTAGCCTTAGTCACGGAGAGTATTCGCAGCCCTGAAAACTAATCAACCTCTAGATGATTTATATCTAATTCTTTTCCAACCCGATAAAACATGTGGGTCCTGCTCATAGATGCAGATCAAGCTATCTCCAGACTACTTACAGTATGTATTTATTATGAAGTACATGAATAAATCACCACTTAAACACAGCAAATGCAGTGTTATTAAAAATTAACAGAGACTCTGTTGTTTCTTGGTCCCATCATTTTCCCTTTACTGAAACAACATTCTGGAAAACTACCTAATAGCTAGAGATATCTCTGCAGGCAAGATGTATTTTACTAACTCCTTAGCATAATCAGACTGACTGGCCTCTTTGTAGATGACCCATTTCTGAGTAATCATTCAGAAGTGAATGAAGAATGGGTTGATCCATTGGCTATGGAAGCATTGGCTTAGTAAGATCCTCTTTAGAAGGTCATACATCTTTTCTGAAGCTTGGCATGTCCTGGGAAAACTATTTTTGCTCTTTCCTGCTGCAGCCACTCTATGTATTGTTAAATGGTATGCACCCATATGTTTATACCAGTTGTGTACATGTATATTATATATGTGCTATGTTCTGGACATACAACCGATTATCATTTTCCAATTAAAATTTAGAAAGCTAAAAAGAAGGAAAAGAAATCTAATAAATGATGGTAAATAGTGTATCAAATTGAGCAGAGTAAGGGGATGAAGTCCTAGGTTAAGGACAATGTTACATTTGATTCAAAGATGAGAACAATATGTTAATACTTGTGAAGATACGTGAGTGTGTGCAGAAGGGAACAAATAAGAATGAGAATTAACTACTGGGAACCAGAGGGCAGAGGGCCCTTTGGACTGCTGAAGGAATTTTAGGTTTATTCTGAAGTAAATGGGAAACTCTGCAAATGAATAGTGTGAATTGACTTCAGTTTTAAGATGTTTGCATTGCCTTCTGTACCCTTGATGTGCCAAGAACAACTTTGTTGCTCTGTGATTCCAGTTTTTGACATGTTCTTATGTCAGCATTTCCTGCAAACCCATGGTCATACCGAATCAGTGGCTATTCATTTCTGGCAAGGGACTGTAGTACTTCATTCTGAACTCCATGATTCCAAGATTTCACCAGAAGATTGTATTTTCCCTGAAAAATCAAGCTGTAAGTGTTTGGTGTCTCAGAAAAGAACAATGCACAAAGAGTAACACATTTCCCTGGAGTACAAGGTTTGAATACCTTTTCATTATTTCCAGTCAATAAAGCCATAAACATGAGTGGTTATGTAATTATGCAATCACACTGTGGGGTCAGAGACCTCATTACCCCTTCATGGATAAATCTGCCTTGTCAAATTTCTTTAAGAACACACCGCCCCATCACCTACATAATGAAAGAAGCCACAGCTCCAGTCTTTGAGGAATTGTATTGATTTGTAAGATGTAAGAAGAAAGAAATGATAAGTTACTAATGTCCTCACTATTCTAGAAATAGACACCACATTTTATCTGCCACCTGGTTTCCTGTTATAAATCTGCATAAGTCCATTAATCCAGTTATCCATTCATCCATCCATCCATTCATTCACCCATCTCTCTACTCATCCATCCATCTACCCACCTACCCATCCATTTATTCACTCAAACTTCTATTTATTAACCAGGCACCATACTGGGAAGAAACATATTTCATGGTTAGTATGAACTATATATGTAGTCTCAGACTGAAATTAAATCTTATTCACTTTTTAATGTCATGACTTTAAGTGAGTTTTGGTATTTGAGCCTCGTTTTTCTTAGTAGGATGAGAATAACCAAACCGGTCACAGAGTTGTTTAGGAGGATCACCAGGTTAATTGATGCCATGTCCTTTCCTTTTGTCCCAGAGGAATGGTTTAAGTTGTTTGAGTTTGCATTTGATCACCTGTCCTTTAATTTTTTTTCATGAGTTCACTTCTTCCTAGCTCATCCAGCATTCTTTTAAGAACATGCTAACTTATAAGAGAATCTCTCCCCCCATATCTGTCCCTCTCTTTCTTTCCCTTTCTCAGTGCAAGACTGTAGGCGTGGCATCTAAGACTGAGATTGGCCCAGGAACAATGCCCAGTATGCATTTTATAGAAGGAATGTAAATCCCCTGCCCTTGAAGTATTTCAGTGTATCTGCAGAAGGCCATTGCCAGATGGGAGTGTCACTTGGCACCCAGCCAAGGACAGAGAACCGTGGGAGGACAATTGAGCATCAGCAGTTGGAGATGATCCTCCATCTGCATCAGCTGAGCAGACAGTTAAAGTGATTACTTTCTATGCCAAGCTTGGCAGGCTCTTTTGTTCCATGGTGTGTGGTTGTGTCTTGGTGTCAATGACTTGTCCAATGTTTCCAGGATCTTGTCTTGATGTACAGGCCAGGCAAGTGGGATCATTTCTGTGTCCCAGAAAAGGTTTAACCTAGGGCAGACAGAATATGTTTTGTTTTATGCTAGGCTATGTTTGATAGCCTCTCATTTTGTTTTCCTGTACACCTTACAGGGGTTAAGAGCAATTAATGTTTGGCTTTTAAGACTTGGAGCTTTATTAGATAAAGTGGCAATGCCTACATTTCAAGCGGCTTTACCTCATCTTATTGAAAAGGGAGTGGAGAGCCTTGAGACAAACATGAAATGTAATGGGATAATCACAGTGGTAGTTTATGTGTGGATGGAACATGAGGGACTCCGGAGCCAGGCTGCCTGGGATAAAAATCACAGCTCTATTGTTTGTGCACCACATATCCTTGCACAATATTGTCAGCTTCTTTGTACCTTCATTTTATTGCTATAATGCGGTTATGATTATAGCTTACCTCATTGAAAATTTAGAGGATTAAATGAGATGATGTATTTAAAGTGTTTAAGTTCTAGGTTTATAATAAGTATTCAGTAAATGGTAGCTATTACTTTTCTTCCTCCTCCTTTATTTTTTTTTCTGCTGTTGCTGCTTCTATTTGGAATGATATTATCAAGATACAATTAGATAATGACTGTGAAGGTATATAATTATCCACCACAGATATGCTAGACAAATGTAGATTTTCCTTCATCTGGGCCTCCAAGTTCATATCTGAAGTCTTTGGAACTTGTTGGTCATTTTACAAGCCAAGTATATTAGAAGATACAATCGTGGCACAGTGTGACAGGTATAGCCTATAAGAAATGAAAATATTCTGCAGAGATATTTGTGTCTTCCAATCTGAAAATCAGACCATTGAATCAAAGACCCCAAAGAAATGGGAATTTCTGTAGGAATTTCAATGCTGGAGGGGAAAAACCCCACCAGTCAGAGGGTGCTTGTCCTCGTAAAAGATTTTACAAAGTTCTTCTAACTTGTCAGATCACCTTTGAAGATGAGGTTGAATCCCAGATGCTGATGGGTCAGTAGCAAATGGGAACACTCTTAGACCAGAACTACTTAGATTCATATATCCTTGGTTTTCTGTTTAAACCTTAGCCTTACTTCAGAACCCCAAAGACTGACTTTGGAGTGAGTGGATGGATTGTGACCTTGTGTTAGCTATGTTTTTCTGTTTGACATATTAAAACTATAGCAATATCATATGATGATTTATTATATTATAGTTTCTGAGAACTGGAGTCTAGACACAGCTTAAATATGTCCCCTACTTTAGGAATTTGTACCAATTGTGATAGAGATTTCAGCCCTGACAAAGTGTACTCTGAAAGCTTCCTTGGAAAAGAATTTCCTTATATGCCCCATGGCTGTCAGTATTCTGGAGTTCCTAGAGTGGTGTTAAACTCAGGGACTTATGTACTGTCTAGAGGATGTGTCACAAATATGTGCACCTATGCCCTTGCCATGTACTTATTGATGGCCTTGGTGACTTAATTCGTGGGAGAGAGGGGACTGTAAGAACATGGAAGTTACCACCTCACATAAGATCTTCACAGAAGTGGCAGCCCACCATCTTTACTATCGCCAAGTAGTTAAGAACTAAATCTTGGATTATCCCACCCACTCCAAGGAGGGTGTAATGCATGATTGCTACTATCAAAGGGACTATGGGACTACTGGGAACTATCTTAATTAGTCTAACATGCCTGATCCCTTTTCTGATTCTAAATTCTCCCCTCTTCCTTCCTCTTTTTCTCCCCATCGCCCTACTCCCTCCCTCTCTCTTTTTTTCATTCTTTCCTTAATATCTTAGTCCAGCAGTTAATCAGAGCACATGTAAGTGACACATCTGTCTGTCTGTTATCCAGCACAATTCTGGATAGGTTTTCAACAAACTTCTCTTTGCATTATTTTTCTGCTCCTTGAAACAGGAACCTATCTTTCCAACAATGAACATTGTAACTTCAAGGATACAGCCCCTGGAAAGCAGATGAGTCTAAGTTTCTTTTTCTCCTTAGCCTCTCTGTTAGTGGTTAATGATGTGGAAGTCAGTACTTGAAAGTGGTGCCAGGGAGCTCCTGTTTGGAGAAACACTTTGTAGGGAGAAGCTGCATTCTACAGTGAAAGAAAGAAAGGACAGTTAGCCTCTAATTTACATGTTTTATGAATGTGGGTAGCTGGACTTTTAGTCCCCCTTCATACTTGTGTGAAATGAAATGAGAGCACAGGGTTGTGTATTTTGAGCATTGATAAAGGCATTCCCCAACTCCCTTAGGATCCCAAGAGAAGGCAAGCTACAATGGTTGTGTGTTAATGGAGGATCAGTAAAGCTCTTTTCTAATTGTTTCCCATCCCATAGTTCTAGCAAAGGCTATTCAAACAGAAAGAGGCTTCATTTACTCCTGTTATTTATTCAGTAAACAATTTTAGCATGTTCTGTGCCCCAGCCCTTGCATTAGGTGATGAGGTTACAATAAGATATAGCCCTAAGTTTCAATTACTTATTTGCTCAAACATTATCTTCTAAATCTGTTTCCCATATATTGTCAATGATCAGAGTAGGTAGCTCTCTTTTTAGTCCCTCTGAGAGGTCAGAGAATAGCAGCAAATGAAGACGGGAGTGTCTTTGGTTGTTTTAGCCCTGGCTTATTATCTTTCTCGTTCTTTTACTTACTATATGCTAAATTTCAGGGCTTGAAGAGTTAGCTTAATGGTACAGTACAACCACAGGGACTTAGTTTCCATCCCTAGTACCAACAGGAAAAAAAAAGGAATGCACATGTCTTTAGAGGCAGGCTGTATTGTTTATCTATGTCTACAAAACAAATTACCCAAAAGGCTTAACCATTGAAAACAACAGCTTGTGATAATTCAGTTTCTATTGGTTAGCAACTCAGGCATGCCTTAGGTGTGCCTTCTGACTTAGTGGCTCTTACAAAGGTCTAATCAAGGGGTCACTCAGGCTGTAGTCACACCAGGAGTTCACTGGGAAGGAACTTGCTCTTGTGGTTGTTGATAATATTTGGTTCCTTGTTAGCTGTTGAGCTTCAGGCTTCGGTTTCTCCTTGATATGGCACTTCTTGTATTTTCTTGCCTCCTGATCACCTCTGTAGAACACTTCCTGATGTGGTGGGTTTGTTTATAAGGAGACTGAGAGAATGAGACCAAAAATGTAAGCTACAGGCTTTTGTAACCTAAAGCGAGAAGTTGTGACCCACCATTTTTATTGTTGTTTACTCGTTGAGAGCAGTCTCCAGGAACCTGCCCACATTCAACAGGAAAAGACTCACTTGGTATGAATATTATGAGGTAGGGATCATTGGGGAGGGCATTTGCCCATAGTCAGGGTGACATATCAATTATAAAGAGCATTGATAATGTCTTTCCTGTGTGCTAGTCCTGGCTCCCCTGTAGCTGTCATCCCTTGTCTTATTTTCTGTGTCCTAAACATAAATATTGACAGTAAGGAAGGGTTATAAGGTTATGTTGATTGAGTTTGCTGTCCTGCCCGGTTCCCGCAGTCATTAAGTCCCAAAGAAACACACATTGGTCTACAGTAATTATAAAACTGATTGGCCTAGTAGCTCAAACTTCTTATTGACTCTTATACTTATATTAGACCATTATTCTTGTCTATGTTAGCCAAGTGGCTTGGTACCTTATTTGGTGAGGCAGTCAGATCTTGCTTCTTCTGTGGTTGAGTCATGAATGCAGACTGCACTTTCCTATTCCCAGAATTCTCCTGTTCTTGTCGCCCGGCCTCTACTTCCTACCTGGTTGTCCTGCCTATACTTACTCCCTGGCTACTGGCCAATCAGTGTTTTATTAAAAATACAATTAACAGGGTACAAACCATTGTCCCACAAAATGTTAGGTATGAAAAGTAAGAAAAATACATATGCAAAGAGCTGTGAAGTAGTATAGAGACAGCATTAGGGAGACAAATGGAAAAATTTACTCTAGTCTAGAGATCTTTGGTAAACCTCCCAGAAACCCTTATACCTATAAAGTAATGGCAGAACACTCCATCTCCAAGGACAGCAACAGAGAAGTTCTCCTCAAGAATGATTTGTTCCTTTTCTAATCTTTGCCATTCCCTCATAGGAGACCCCGTGACCAATATTTCTCATCTCCTTCACTCAGCGTGGAAATGCACGCCATATTGAGAGCCTAGCTGAGAAGCCCCGCCTTTCTCCTGCCACCTGCCCTGCAGGGCTTTAGCTCACTGATTCTGCTTTGTGCTTTGGAAGCAAATCATGTTCAGGATAAATACTACATTACAGTATTAATATATCTGACATAAATTTTATCACATATCGGCAGGGTTGGCAGCCTTTCTGGGAGCCTGGGACAATAGGCCTAGCATGCTAAGCTGTCACAACACTCTATGTCTGCTCACAGAATGTTGGGCAATAGTCTATGAATATTCTTTTCTGTATTTGAATAGTGGTAGCTAAAAATGCACAAGGGCTTCATCCAATAATTTTACAACTTTTTTCTTTAGTAGCAGCATGCCTAGCAAAAAAAAAAGTCAGCTTTTTCTGTTAATTTCTCCTATAATCTAAATTTTACCTCGGTTACTCTGATGTGACATTAACCACTTAGGACAATGGAGAAAAATGGTACCTAAGTTTAATCTCCCTCATTTGTTCCATTTGTTCTGAGATAGAGTTAGAAATGTCGAACTACCTAAACATGGAGGGTGAGGTGGGGGGGCACATGGCTATAAAATTACATAGTCACCTTATACATTTTTGAAATGTGTCACATCGGAAATATTGCTGCAGAATGTTATCCAGAGGCTACCGAAGAGGAATTCTTTGGTCACATAGCGGAGGGCACTTCTGAAGAATGAAGTTTCATGGGAGAGTCTCACTGCAGGAAGTCTTCCTGCTTTCATGCCAGTTGTCACATTGTTCGCCAAACAGGGGATAGAAGCCCCAGTTTTCTGTCCTCTGTTGATCTAGCCATATTAGTTTGAGACTACTATTCTATGGGACACATTTTAGAAATCTTTGGTTAGTAAAGATACAGGCTTCATATTAGTTTTCTTTCTATTTCTGTGATAAAATATTCTGACAAAATGACTTAAGGGAGAAAGAGTTGACTCTTGGTTTCCAGTCCCAGGAAGATAGAGTCCACCATGACAGGAAAGGCATGGTAGCAGACAGTGAGGGCATGGCAGCAGGATCCCATTGTACCTGCACTCAGAAAGCAGAGAAGAGTAAGTCGGGTCAGGCTATACAACCTCAAAACCTGCCTCCAGTGATGTACTTCCTCCTAACCTTCCCCAGAAGCAATCCTGTCTGCAAACTATATACAAACTGAAGCCTATGGGAAACATTCCATATTCAAACCGTAGCAGAGTCAGAAAGCAAAGGCTCAACCATCAGTGAAATAAACAACATCTTGAAAGAACAAACAGATATTGCCGGTATCTTCTGGTTGTTGTCTGATATTGTCAGGGCTATGTGTGCCTAGCTGCGATGATCATAATTCAGGTAGTTAGTTCTCAAACTCTGTAGCAAAGATACTACTAGTTAGGACCTAGACACAGAGAGAACTTTTTGTTGCATGGTGTCCTTAAAGGAGACTTCAGTGAAGGAAATGATGGTGTCTGTCTCTATGCATTGGGATCTCAGAAAAATAGAAACTTTTAGCTATTATCCTAGGTAATTCAAATCATTTGTTGAGAAACATATCCTGGGGTTCTGATGACAGACTCTTTGGGTTAGGAAGTACCTTAATGACTGCTTTTTTAGTTAAATGAATTCTCTGATGTGATGACCAAGTGATCACATTTTTTTGCTAAGCTTTCATTTGATGTTACATCTTATATGTTTTCTACAGATATAAGCTCAAGTGCTTATCATATACTCTGCTACTGACTCTCTTATTAAGTCTGAAATTTAGTTTCATTATCCCTATTTGAATAGATGTTTAGAGACAGAACTTTAGGTAAACCTACTCCTTTGAGGGTCCATCAGCAGGCATTGGCCTTCAGACCCTCCCATTAACAGCTTCTAGGACAAAGACACAATGAATCAGATTTATGTGACTCTGTTCTGGCCTGTGTAGAATTCACATGGATTTAACAAGCATAAGACTATTCCACTACAAATAAAATCATGGGTTGGCAGGTTTTATTGTTGGCTGTAGAATGAGTCAATACCAAGCAAGCCAATTGAGGGAGAACAATGAAGCATTGATCTCCTAGGCCTTACAAAGTGTGAAGGCAGGTGTCAATCTGTGTAGAACTACATTTCTAAGATGAGGTGAAGAGGGGGCTAGAGAAAGAAAGGAGAATGATTTGCTTAACTTCTGCAATGAAGCGATACAGACAGACAAGTGGCATAAGCAATTTTTTGTTTGCACTTGGGCCAAAGAACATTTTCTTTCTGACATTTTGGTAAAAGACCCTTTGAAAAGACCAGGCTTTTGTGATGATGTCAAAGATTCCAAAAGCAAATGCCTCAAAAGCTTGGCATCTGAGGATATTGCAGACAGCCTTCTAGGTTGGTCCATGGTCTTCTCAAGGACACACATTGCAAAAGAGGATTTTTTTAATTATGCATTTCAAGGCAGCTGGAGGAGTAAGTTGCAGTTGTTTCACTGTGAACAGTAATAGTTAAGCAAAATGATGGATATGTTCATTGATTGCCTTCAGCAGTCTAAATATACCACAAGATTGATGTGGGGTTCCCCTCTGTATGCTGCGAATATGTTTTATTACCAATGGTTAATAAAGAAGCTGCTTTGGCCTATGGTAGGGCAGAATATAGGAAAAATCTAAACTGAATGCAGGGAGAAAGAAGGCAGAGTCAGGCAGATGCCATGTAGCTGTCAAAGGATAAAGACACCAGAACTTACCAGTAAGCCATAGCTTCATGATGATACACAGATTAATAAATATAGGTTAATTTAAGTTGTAAGAGCTAGTTAATAATAAGACTGGGCTAATAGGCCAAACAGTGTTGTAATTAATATAGTTTCTGTGTGGTTATTTGGGTCTGGGTGGCCAGAGAATGAAAACACAGTCTCTGTCTACACAAGATCATATTATACCCCATAAATGCACAAAATTTTGATCATAATTTCTTTTGATATTTTAGAAAACTGATATATAATTGATAGCAAATAGTGGCATATATCTACTGGTTTCAATTTGAGTTTGTCAAAAATCTAGTACTATGATGTCATCCTCATAATCACTGACACACACACAATACCTTCCAAAATTTCTTGGGTCTTTTGGAGGTAGTGGTATATCAACACATAAGTTGATATCTACTCTCCTAGCATGTCTTATTTTAGTAACTAGCAGCAACGTTCTGTGCACACAATATCTGAAATTTATTTGTTGAACAGAAGTAAGACTGTAGGCTCTTTGCATAATGGCTCCCTACTTCCACAACCCCATCAAGGTATTCTTGTCTCCTGTAAGTTTTTATATTGTTTCCTCTGAGGAGAGGCATGTGCTATGTTTTTCAAAAGATAGAATTCCCTTATTTTAAAAAGCTGAATAATTTTCTATTGAGTGTATTATATTTTATTTGTCCATCTGTTGATGGCTATTTGGTTTTCTTTCTATATTTTGTTGAATGGATATGGAGGTAGAGTTTTTCTTTAAGATCCTGATTTAACTTTTTAAAATTATATACCCAGAAATGATACTCTTGGATCATATGCTAATTCAGTTTTCAGCCTCTGAGGAACTCTTTTCCACAGGTCCTTTACATGCCTTTTGGCAATGTACCAAGAGCTGGATATGTGGTAGAGTACTGCTTATCATGAGCAAGGCCTTGGATTTGATACCCAGCACCACAAACTAACCAACCAACCAAACAAACAACCAAACAAACAACAAGAAACGGTGAGGCTGAGTTTCAGTTTCTCCTTTATATTTTTAATAACAGGCATTCTTCTAGGTATGAGGAGATATTTCATTGTACATTTATGTTTCCATGATTGATTAATAATGTTGATCATCCTTATATTGAATTTTGAAGTTTCATTTATTTAACTTTTTTGTATATATGCATATGTGTGTGTGCAGGCACACATGTACTCACACATGCACACTGGTGCATGTGTGGAGGTCAGAGGACAGGTAGGAACGGATTTTTTCCTTGCATCATGTGGTATCTGGGGGGATTGACCTCAAGTTGACAGGCATGTCAAGAAACCACATTACCACTGAAGCATCTCATTCACCTGACACTGAGCAGCTTTTAACCCAGATATTGTTTATTTCTGTATTTTCTTTGGAGAAACATGTATTCAGATATTTACCATTTTATTATTAAAAGTTTGGGTTTTTTTTGCTTTGGTTACTGATTTCCAGCACTTCTTCACATATTTTGTTTTATTTGCATGAACTTCTATGTGTGCATGTATGCATATTAACATATGCATGGGCACATATGTGTTGGGGTACAGGTGCATGGAAAATAGCTCAGTGAATAAAGATGCTTATTGCCAAGCCAAGTCTGATTACCTGAGTGCAGTCTTTGAAACCCATATGCTGGAAAAATAAAGCCACCTTCACTAAGTTATTCGCTCATCTCCACACTTGCTTATGCTGTGAAATGAACATATACACATATGCACACACCCAAACACACTAAGGAAACAAGTAATAGATGTTTACTTAAAGCACTTCAGAGTTCAAATAAAGCCTTGTAGATTTCATGCCCACAGCTTCTGTTCTATAACAACTTGTAAGAAAGCCCATGTCATATAAGTAAGCAAACATTCCGTTTATGCTTTGTCAGGCATTTCCCGACCTACTTCTTAAGGTATCAAAACAAAGCCATAGTGAAAATCATCATTCAGGTCTTTCAGACAAAAGGGATGCTCAGAGAAATGAATGGCTTTTCTGTTCACATAGCTTACAAGTATTTTTACAGCAGATCTCACTTATGATTAGTAGTGAAATCTACGGAGTTCTCCCGTTTTCATCATTCATGAGCCTTGTTCCAAGTGGACAGTACTGAAATCATATACATAGAAGTGACACTGAATAAACTGAGCAGGCAGGCTGTAATTACATATTTAGATATAAAACACACATGTGCACACACACACACTCACTCACATACATGCATGCACATAACAGCAACAATTAAAGAAAAGAAGGCCTGAGAGGTAGTAAGGAGGGTACATGAGAGGGAACAGAGGCCAGAAAGAAAAGGAGGAAAGGATGTAACCATATTTTAATTTTAAAAATTAAAAACAGAGACCTACAGATTGGATGAAGCCATGCTTTGTTCTCCTCTGAACAAAGAGGGAGAGTCCTAGTCAGATGGATAACACCACTAGCAGTCACTACTTGGTAACCAGGGCCACACCACTATTCTGTGGCAGTCAGTACCCTTGGTCCATGATGTAAATTCTGGACTGGCTTTCCTTTGCTTAACATGAGCTTGGAGTTCATTACTGATCACTGGCCCTTCTGGGGTTGTCAAACTTAGATTTATTCCATTTTTGAAGAGCACCCTTCCATAACTTTGAAGTCTATCTGGATAGGATAAATTATCCAGGTTCTATTACATGTGTGAAATTAAGCCTGTTGGATTGCAATAAAAATGTAGTTCTGAGTGGGAAGGGTATGCTGATTAAAAGTCTTGTCTGCTGATATACCAGGTATTCTGAAAAGTAAGATACATGGTCATTTATTTTAGTTAGGGAATTGTGTGAGCTTCTTGAGACACTGTTGTGCTCTGAGTCCTTATACTAGCAGGGGCCACAGGGCTATAATCTCCCCCTCACTTGTTTTTGAATAGATTAGGAATTCTTAGGGGCCTGGGTTTATGTCTATATAGTTCTCTTCATGCTAAGATGAAGGTTTCCACAGCATGATCTATAACTGCATATTTAATAAAGGCTTTCTGATGTGGATAATGGTATGGAAGTAAATCTCTCGAGATCCAGAGTCTGCCTGGGTTTCCTGCCTCATTAGAAAAGAAGTGATTAATAGGAATGTGTGGATAAATATGAATGCAAGTCTTAAGTCAGGAAACCACATGCTCTCCTGTGTTAGAATGCTGGAGAAAGAAAACTCAGGAAGGTGTGACTGAGGCCCAGCTCCTTTGACAGCAATACCAGTATTTACCAGTTGCTTAGTTAGGATTTTATTGCTGTGAAGAGATACCAAGACCATGACAACTCTTATAAAGTAAAATATTTAATTGGGGTGGTTCACTTACAGTTTCAGAGGTTCAGTCCATTAACATCATGATGAGGAGCATGGTGACATGCAGGCAGGTATGGTACTCCAGCTGAGAGTGGTACATCCTGTGGGCAACAGGAAGTCAACTGACTGTCACAGTGAGGGAAACTTGAGCAAAGGAGATCTCAAAGCCCGCCTCCATAGTGACACACTTCCTCCAATGAGGCCACACCTCCTAATAGTGCCACTCTCTTTGGAGGCCATTTTCTTTCAAACCACCACACCAACTTTCCCTAACCAGGTAGATTCAACTGAGGTTCCAGCAATGTCTGTGTATGTCTCAGATGACTTGACAAATCACACCAAGTATTACTCAAAGCCACACTAATATGGTGTGTGATCACAGACTTACTAGTGCCCAACGAGGATGATGACAGTGGTTAATGGTCTTCTTTTTATTTGTACAGTTACTTTATCCCTGCCTTTCCTGGCCAGATGGATTTTTATACGTTCTTCTTCTCCCCCAGATTACTGAACTGGTTTCAATATAGTAGCATATTTTAGGGCTGTTTCGTAGTGGCCTTTCTTTGTTTTTGATGCTGGAAGATATGGAGAATGAGTTCAAAATACGAGTTATTGAGATGACCATGAATACTAAAATAAATATTATCCTTTGATATTTATAAGTGCCATTTATAACCAGCCATCCTGTATGTTTCTTTCTTTGTCGCCTTGGCAAATCTTGTAAGTAAACTGGTTTTAAGCTTGAGGCTTGTACAACTTTATGAATTTATTCAATGATTCTGAAATGTACCTTTTAAATCTTGTGCTGTGTGTGTGTTCTACTACGATAGAAAGCTATGATTTTAAACATCTAGTCAACTATTGAATAAACTGTCCTGTGTGACATGGATGATATTTATATTCAATGTCATAAATTATGGGCAAAGACTATTAATCTATATCACTGAAGTGTACAAAATCTATTATGTTTTATTTTCCTTAAATCAAATTGAATTTTGGGCTCTGAGCTCTCATCTACTGGAAGGGGGTGAGAAAAATCAATTGTTTTGTGTTTGAGGGAACTCACTTTTAGGGATATTTAGATTTTTAAGTGAGATATATGTGAGCAAGCCACAGGGTACTTCAGTGACACTGGCCTAGAGTACAGCTCTCCATTGGCAGCCTTCCCTTCCTGCCAAGCACCTGTGCTTGGTGCTCACAGACAGACTTCTCATAATTGCTCTGTCTATTGCCTAGAGACATGGCCAGAGGGGCATTTGTTCCCCTTCTTCAGCTGCAGTATTGACTTCCAGTGTCCATAGGCATTTGAAGCAATCTTTCCACAGTGTGTTGCTTCAGAGTAGACCGTTCTCTGTTACTCAAAGACTCACAGAAACTCACAATTCTTCCAGCTCAGAAAAGCATATCCCACACTGCTAGGTTCTTTTGCCTGCCTGAATCCAGCACTCAACCAGCCCAGATTCTCAGGCAAATCTTTGCATGAGGGAGATTGAAATCTGGATGTCTTATAGTTTTAACTTTTGTGCCCATGAAATTTTGAAAGTAAGGGATCTGAGACTCAGAATGGAATGGGCTATTTTTTTTAATGTAAGGGTAATAAAAATATGTGTTCAACTTGTAATTGTTCAAGGTGCGTGTACACACACATACATACGCACGCGCATGCACACACAAACATACAGCAGCCATGCATATATTAGTATTTGCCATAAAATAGTTGCAAATGTGGTTTTAGACACAGAGCTTGGGTGTGAATCTTGACTCTGTTACTCATTGGCTGTGTGTTCTTGGATAAGTTCATTTCGCATGAATCATGTGCAACAGTATTATTATTTTTTTATCTTAGACTAACCTTGAAAAATGAGTGACCTCCCATGATTCAGTCCTGAAGCCAGTAAATCTAGTATATAGAAAGTGCTCAAAATGAAGCTATTAGGAAGCTGTCATGGTAATAGTCATTATACACATAACCAAGACTGGTCATTTAGAGTTTAATCCTCTGGAGCTTCGTGCTTAGCTCCTAGTGGGGAATTCACGGAAGCGGAGTGACCTTCCCCATCAGGATAGCTCAGGGACACATCACCCTCATCACCTCATCTGACTTTGGGTCAGTTGCCAGGCCTCTAAGTAAAGTTCTTTTAAACCACTTAGTCTCAAAAAGGCAAGCCCCAATTAGAATTACCTAAGCGATCTATCCAATTCCTAAAACAATTGGTATTTGCTGTTTGGAACCATTAAATCTGGGAGGTTTATCATCCTGCTAAAGCTAGCTGATCGAGAGGATCACACTTGAGAGTGATATGGGCCAAGTCTGGACATGGTACCCATCACTTCACTAAATCCATCATACAGTCTTTCTCCCCACAAGCGAGACAAGACAATCCAAAGGAACACATAAAGGAAAGGGATTGGGTGCCAAGAACTGCTGGCCAGTATCTGCCACACTGATTAACCTTTCTTTTATAGAAGAAGCCCCAGGTGGTAATCACGGTGCAACAACTTTCCAGGCAGGTTTCTTCAGCCAGGCCACTAGACAGTCACTTTTAGTTTATTTGTTTGGCACAAGAGATAAGGAAAGGGAAATAGGGCAGATGTGCTGCCTTTCTGGGAGGCGACTGGTAAATCATCTCCTGTCAAGGGTCGTCTGCAATCCTGAGAGATAAAAAAGGAGGCTGTGGGGATTTTTAACACTGTAATTTTCTTAGAAGAAGAGTCGTTTATTTATTCCCACTGTGCAGGAAGTCTGGAGCCTCTGCCTTTGAGAGTATTCCGGACACGGTTTGTTTTCTGCCCTATAGGTCTAAATCTACACTTTCCCCAGGCTCTGAGAAGGGAGAAAAGGCTAGCCTAGCTCAATTTGGACCAGGAGGTCTCGTCCCAGTCTTATTCAGCAAAACCATTCCTTTTTCCTTTCCTTTCCTTTCCTTTCCTTTCCTTTCCTTTCCTTTCCTTTCCTTTCCTTTCCTTTCCTTTCCTTTCCTTTCCTTTCCTTTCCTTTCCCTTCCCTTCCCTTCTCTTCCCTTCCCTTCTCTTCCCTTCCATTCCCTCCCCCCTTCCCTCCCCTCTCCTCTCTTTTCCTTTCCCCCTGTCCTCTCCCCTTCTTCCCTTTCTCTCCCCCATTTGGGTCTTAGTTTGGGATAGTTCTTGGATGCAGGGAATCAGATGTGCAGAAAGCACCCTATTCTGGAATCAGGCTGTGCAGATTCCAAGTCTGTTTCTTGTTAGTTACCTCTGTGTGATCTTGAACCACTTCCCTAAGGCTTGATTGTGAAGGTTAAAATGGTATTTAGAAGAAGTGTGACACACAGTAGGGACTTATTAAATACCACCATCATATCACTATTGTTGCCATCCTCTGATTTTCTGTTTCTTCTCCTTTATCCGTCCTATTATCCTAATAGGAAAAACATCTCAAATTGGGGAAGAGGGCCTAAAAGAGGGAGAGTAGAGGAGGGAGCATGAGACAGTAAAAATTCAGCTTATTACACAATTCAAATCAGATCCCATATTTGCATGATTAATTTTAGTCTTCAAAGGATTTTGTCTTGGCAGTGTCATTTAGTATGGCAGTTCTACGAGATCCAAGTAATGCATTGTCAGTTTGGAGAGATTAAACATACACAGGCACACAGAGAGCACACACAGTTAAGGAAGAACCAAACTACTGAACTTGCAGCAGCTTTTAAATCTATCTAGTAATGCAAAAATTAGAATATTTTAAAACATATTTGTTGGATTGAAACGTTTGATGGTGATCACCTCCATTAGTATTAGGGTTTATGGGCCAAGACTTGTCCTATCTTACATTTGGGATAATTAACCTAAGAGAGTGTTTTAAAGGCCACGAACAGTCTTGTTCTCTGATGTGAAAAAACATCTCTAGCTCACTGCCTCTGGATTGACTGTTCCTTTATTTCTCCTCCATCTCTCTATAACGAGTGTACTTTTATGGCTGGCTTCTGCCATGTACCTTAATTATATTTTTAAGGCATGTGATAGGTCAACTTTTCTTTCCTTGTACCATTTTCAGATCTAGGAAAACCAGGAGTCAACTATTAGACACAAGAGTCCACAGTCTCTAGTGAAAAAATTCCAAGCCAGTAATGGAAGAGATCTACACTGTACTGGTAGGAAAACATTAACTGGTATTTGAATGATAATGATGATTATTATAGGGAAGGACAAGAGTAGAGAAAGAATAGGTAATTCTGGGGAGGTGAAGTTGGAGAAGATTTTATGGAAGATGTGAGATTTGAATTGTGCTGTATTGGATAGTTCAATGGATAGGCTTGGAATCTGCAAGGAGTTTAGGGTGGAATCACCAGGTTTATTAAAATACACAAAAGTAGACTCTTTGCTCTGGTAATTATTTTTGATATAAGATATGAAATAATTTTGTCTAGAACAGTTCCTGGGTTCTATTTCATTCACTCATGCATTCATTCAAGAATTTACCCCAATAACTGCAGTTTGTTGAGCACAGATAGTATTACAGACAGTGTTCTCGGTCCCAGAGATAAAACAAATGGCCAATGAAGTAACTTCTTTTCTCACATGATTTTATCCTAAATGTGGAAACAACCAGTTAAAACCAAGCAAAATGTATACATGTGGTAATAGCATGTGGTCATGTATTATGACAAATATAGCAAGAAAACATGATGATAAGTGAATATTATAAGAGTGAGCATTTTAGAGAAGGAAAGGAGAAAAGTCCATCCACAGTAGGTGACATGGAATGATTAATGGGAGTCATTCATGTGAGAGATCCGAGTGGTGGGAATCCCTAGCATACGAAATAGCTAGGATGAAGGCTGTAAGGTAAGAATAAAGTTGGGAAGATCAAGGACAACTGGCTAAGTAATGAAACTGTTGCAGCAGGAAGTGGGAAGAGAAATTAGATGGTACTTTAGGTCATAGAAAAGCTCTAGTCCCATCGTTGAGAAGCTGCACCAGAAGTTCTATTATGAGATCTAATCATTAGGATTTGCTGTCATCTCCCCAGCTGGTTATATAGGTATCTAATAGGGAGACCATTTCATCATTGAGGGAGACAGAAAAAGAAGGACTTGTAAGCAGACAGACAGTGTCCTGGAGTGCAAGGAGGACCAAGTACTGTAAAGGGTGGTACCTGTGCTGAGGGAATGCTCTCTTTGGACCTGGGGCTAATAGAGTCCAAACTGGCCTATTCTTTAATTAGTCTCTCTTGTCATTTTCCTAAAATTACAGTTTATTGTAGACATCTAAGAATTAGGTTTTTGCAGGTCACGGAGAGCCAAAGTTAGGGTAGAGAATAAGCAACTGACCCCAGATTGGAAAACTCCCTCCCCACTAGAAACTTTCTCTAGTCTTATCCTGGGAAGGAACCTGGTGAGAGACAGTTTAACTCATCACTACCTATAGCACCGTTCTACCTACAACTTCTTTTCTGTGAGAACTGGAGATTCCATGTGTAGTGTATAAAAGTATTAGGAGGGTAGGAACTGAGCACAGGTGCTGTAGAGGAGGAAGACTGACCCCAGACAGGTAAAATGTGACAAGAAAAGCTACTGCTAAGACCAAGAAGAGGAGTTCATAAAAGGAGCATGACAGTATTGGGGAATGATTCAAAGATGCTGTGTGTGGTCCGAAGGAATACAGCAGAAAGAAACAACTATTGAGTGTCTACCTGCTTCCCTCTAATGTATACTGTTTAATTCTATGGAACATGGAAGAAAGAATAGGATGGGCAGAGCTACAGCAAAAAGATTGTCTCGGACGAAGATAGATGTCATGTGCTAGGCAGGGTGATCTCTGAGAAATATTCTAAGTCATACATGACTTAATTTAGTAATCTGAGCACACACACATACACACATGCTAGACTGCCAAGTTTGAACCTAAGAAACAAGAAATGGTTTTAAGGCAACAATGACATTGAGAAGTAACAGTGAATTACAGGGGTTTTCAATACTCTGGCTGGGAGTTGGTAGGAAACATCAAATTTATTACACAAAGCTACAGGTTAGAATTCTGGTCCGTATCCTGACAGGGAAACTTGTTCTAGGCTAATGTAGAATATTTGAGAAGAATATATGTAACAAGTAACAATGAATACCAAATACGTACTTGACTTTCCTGATGGGTAGAATATTGTAGAAAACCAAGTTGAAACTTACTATCATAGTCAATCAATTATGAAGAAATAAGTTAGCAGAGGAGAAAAAAAATCTTATCATTAACATTTTATATATTAAATTATACTGGAAATTAGGAAGCCTTCATGCTAGATTGCGTTACATAGAAAAAATAATTTAAAATATCTAGCCTTCAGGGCTTTTATAGTATGAAAGATAAGGGCATTAGATTACATGATGACTAATCCATTTTTGTTTAAAATACTGTTATCCTGTGGCATGGAGCTAATTTGGTGACTTGAGTTCAGATGTGTCTAAGTTGGAGACAGCAACAAAGAAACTACTTGACTTTGTCAGGTGTTTGGCCCATCTCCAGCTGCATCTTTGGTGTTTGTATGTCTTAAATTTTATTTTATTAAGGCAATAAAATCACATGAGATCTACTCTTTTAAAAGAAAAACTTATAGACTATATTTCCATGGAATATAGCTTAGGTTTTATTTTTCATTTGGGTCAATAAAAATAGACATCTTAGAAATGAATAAATCTATGTGTTTTGTTTATTGGCTGTAGCTCTTGGCTTCAGGAATAGACCATGAAAAAAGACCGAAATACTTAATAAATTGACTTAAATATGTTGGATGTAGTGGTAGTAAGCATGCTCTGAGTAGCATCTCACAGCAAGAGGATCTGAGGTAACTATGTGTCACCCAGTACACGTGCATGTGTAGAAAAGGTCTATTTTCTGAGCTGCCCCCATTGTTAGGCCACAGACAGAGGGACAGGGTTTTCAGGCACACCTGTTTTCTCCATCGTGCTTGTTGTGGCGCAGGCGCCTCATGGTCAGGCTCGGGCAGTTTGGCTGTTATCTCCAAGTCTCCTATTTTCTCACCTACTCAGCATTGCATTAGTCAAGTTCAAAACCTGTATTATCAGCTGCCAGATAGGTTGCCGCTTCTGTGCAGAGACAGGAAAGCCTCTCCTCCCCCCACAGAAAGCCACATTTAGTAATTCATTATCAAAGCTCACAGTGCTCAAAGGTGCTTTGGCCTTCCATTCAATTATTCATTGAAAAGAGTGGTAAAGATGAAAGTGCTAAGGACAGTGAGAGGGGAGAAACACTTGTCAAAAATTGGATTTTTCACCCCTGAAAAATTCAGGTTCATAGTCTGTTCTTAAATCACCCAAGGGAAGCATGAGATATTCACTGTCAGTTTAGACTGTCAGAAATACTTGTCCAGATGTTGTCATTCCCACGGATTCTCATCACAGAGAGCAAGAATTGACTTCCTGCACTTAAACTGTCTCTCTATATGCACAGACCTTTGCGGATGATAGGTATGTATTACAAGAACTTCTGAGCTGGCACTGCAAATACAGAAGCCTGTTTTCCTAAGTTTATGAAGGCTTGGAAAAAATGATCTAAAACATGGTATCCTCACACAAGGCTTTTATGGCCTATTTGGGGGATTAAGACTTATATACCCATGGCCTCTGTCTTGGTGAAGGTTTCTATTGCTCTGAAGAGACATTATGACCACAGAAACTCTTATAAAACGAACTATTTAAGTGGGGTGGTTTATATTTTTAGAGGTTTAGTCCATTATCATCATGGTGGGACATGGTGGGGTGCAGGCAGACATGATGCTGGAGTAGTAACTGAGAATCCTACATCTTGAACCACAGGCAACAGGAAGTGGTCTGAGACACTGGATGGAGCTTGAGCATATATGAGACCTCAAAGCCCACCTCTACAGTGACCTGCTTGCCCGAACAAGACCATACTTTCTCCAACAAAGCCACACCTCCTAATAATGCCACTCCCTATGAAATTATGGGGGTCAGTTGCACTCAAACTACCATAGCCTCATTTTACTAGTTCTTTGTAATTTTAAGCTTCCTGTAATACAGTAAAAGAGCTAAAATGTGATCCCCATAATGGAGAGCTATGAAAGCTCAGAAATGAGATGAGTTTACTGAGGAAATGGTAGCTGGCATGAGTTTTATCTGCCTATAAAAAAATTCTTTGTGAAATCTTTGTGCAACACTTTTTTCTTAAGTCCTTTCTTCTTCTGGTAGAGTCCTTACCCAGTCTGGGCTTCCAGGAGCTGTGGGTGGTTAGAGAAGACTTTTGCTTCATGTGGAAAGTGAAAGAGAAAGAAAAGAAATGAATGTATCAGAATAAAAATTGCCTGAGACCCAATAAAAGAGCCTCTATGAACTGCTAAAACCTAAGCTACCCAGCAGAAAAGGGGGATTAAGTTTTATTTTGCTATAAATAGGAGGACATGTTAGCTCATTTTTGTCATTTATCATTGATATATATGGTATCAAGCTTTATCATGAACACAGTTTCAACCAAATCTAGACTTATTTAAAACTTAAGTCTGTCTTGTCCTCTGCTTGTAGGAAAACTTGGATTTGGATACCCAGCATATACTGACTCAGTTCCCCACATTCACTCTCCTATTGCAGTCATTGCAGTGGTAGATGTCACTCAAAATTATTCATTCTATGGCCTCACTTGGTTCCTGCCCCCATGTTCTTGCCTTGAGTCCATTCTCTGACTTCCTTTTCTGATAGACTGTGATGTGAAAGTGAAGCCAAATAAACCCTTTCTTCCCCACGAGTTTTTCTCATCATTGTGCTTTATCATAGGATACAAACCTTAGCTAAAATAGCTGGAGTCTTTCAGTAGGGAAAGATGCTACAGTGCCTAGCAGCAAGTGCAAGTTGAGACCTATGAAGATGCCAGAGGGCAACCAAGACAGACTTTAATATGATGGTGTAGAGAAGTTAATCTTTTTCTCTTTTTAAGCAGCACTGAATGAAATCTGTCAGCAGGACGTTTTCCTCAGCTATATTTATGGTTTCTGAATGACATTGTTTTCCTTTGCCATGCAGAGGATAAACAATACTGGAGAGAACAAGAGTCTTGTTTCTCTGTTAGTGGCAAATGCATGAGTTAATATAATTAAAATACCACTAGAATAGGTTATGGAAGAGGCTTACCTAACATGCGTACCTCTTCTCCCCTCCGTTCCCATCATCTCCTGCATTCTCTCCCCTCCTCTCTCTCCTGGTCCTTCCCCCTGCTGCTCACTTCCACCCATTCTGTCACCTCCATCCATTCTGTCACCTCCACTCTCACTTAATTTCCTGTATATTATTTCTTTCCTTCACATGAAAGGCATAAACTATCATAAAATGATAGCACTTCTCTTTCATCCACCTCTCTTGATATTCAGGCTTTTTCATCATCTACTCCTCTCCAAAGGACATATCTGTCTCCAGAAGGATATATACCCCATATAATGGTAGCCATTTAGATATTATTCATTATCAGCAAGTAATGGAGAAAGTTTTTATTTCATTTCTTGAAAGTCATCTGCATGGAGAGCTAATTAACCAATGATATCCAGGAAAAGAAGTATTATATCTAAAGTCCAAAGTTGAGTTTACCATTGACCTCTTAGCAATCAAGGATAAGAAAGGAAGAACATTTTACAGCCATTGTGTTAATTATTAGGAAGAAATTATCATAAATTTGGGATAGGGCCAAGTAATCTTGTATTATTTCAGGAAATATGGAAATTACATACTTTTATTAAAAAAAGAGAGCTTTAATTACAATACATGGTTTATAGTGAAAAACAGCACAATTATGTAACTGGGTAAGAGGTCTTCTCTCTCAGTAGAATTTGTCTGTATATCTTGATAAACACAAAATATAGAATAAACATTCTTGGGGAATATACAAATGGAACCTTGAGAATCAACAGAATAGTACAAATTACTTAATTGTCTTATATTTTGAAGATTTCTTGTTTTTTATTTTTTATTTTATGTTTTTGAATGTTTTGCCTACACACATGCACACACACACACACACACACACACACACACATGCCCTTTGTGTGTAGCTGGTACTTGTGGGAACCAGAAGAGGTCACTGAATTTCTTACAACTGGAGTAAAAGACGTGGCTGCTTGGGAATGAGCCTCCGTCCTCTCAAGAGCAGCAAGTGCTGATCACCACTGAGTCATCTTCCTGGACTCTGAACAACTCTTAATCTGGAAGATAGTGATGTACTTTAATCTCACCAACTAATGAGTAGGAAAGGATGACTCAAGAGTGAGGGCAGATAATTTAGGTAACAGTTCCATAAAACATCTTTGTTGATAAATACAAAGCCATAGTTTTTCCAAGTAGGATATACTTTATCAGTTTGAAGGATTCAGGTATTTCATCAAGTAAAAGACCAGAATGGTAAAATAAGTTTTGTTATCTTCTGACCACTTACAAAGGGGGAGTTATTGCATATTCTGTTTTATATTTATATACACACAATTCAAGAATCCTAAGAAGGAGGTTGTGAAAGATAAGAAAACTGAAATTCAGAGAGGCATAGTCATTTGTTCATTATTATATGTCTCTAGCATGTCAATGTCAAGATTTAAATCCAGAAATATCTTACTCTAAATTCCGTGATTCTGAGAAAATAGCTGGGTTGCTGTCCTGAAAGAGTGTTAAATTCTCCATAGACTTGGTGGGACCACAGAGGCTTATATTCAAATTTCAGCATGTTCTCTCTTCCCCATAATAAGCTAAAGCCTACTCCCAGCCAATTCTACAATCATGTGACTAGTAGTGATTTATAAAGATCAGATGTCACTCAAGCACCTAACTGGGGTCTACTTCCTTTATAACTAGTAAACAGAAGTGATTTAGTTACAAAAATCTACAACTAAGGCAACTTACAGAAGATAGCATGTAATTGGTCTTACTGTTTAAGAGGGTTAGCGTCCATGATGGTGGAGCAAAGGCATGATGGCAGGAACAGCTGAGAGCTCACATCTTTGACGAGAAAGCAGAATGAAGAGCTAGGCACACTGGGAATGAATTGAGTTTTTGAAACATCAAAGTCCACCCCCAGTGACCCACCTCTTCCAACAAGGCCACTCCTCCTAATCCTTCCCAAACAGTTCCACCAACTGGAGACCAAGTACTCAACCCTGTTGTCCTATGGAGGCATTCTCATTCAATTCAGCACAAGTCAGGAGAGACAAAACAGTGGATACCATTTCCGGTTACAGTGTTTTCAAGAAATGTGGACCACACAACATCTTGGATTTGATTCCACTTTGTTGGCAAAATATGAAAGTCATTCAAGATTGTGGTACATTAATAATTATTATTACCGGCAGTAGTATGTGTATCAAGTTTATGCCTCCTAATTGGTTCTGACACAAAAATGTGCTGCAAACACAATACTTGAGAATTAGTCAGCATATGGGTGAGTATCACTGTGTATTCTTACTTATTTGTTTTTATTAGATGTATTTCTGCCTGTATGGAGATTTGTGTCAGAGCCATGCTGTTCTGAGAGATGCCAGTGTAGAAAGAATGCCTCTGTGTTGTGGTACATCTGTACTAATCTGCTGGAGAAAGTGCTAGATATGTGTGCTTGCAAGAAATCATGTTATAAGGTGTGTGTCTATTAAGAGAATCAGTGAACCAGAGCCAGGTCCCCAGAGGGACTATACTTGAGATCATCTTTCTAGCCCAGTGATTCTGAAGCCTAGCTGTCTGACAGAATGCCTGGAGAGCTTATTAAAAACACAAGTTCCATGGCTCTTCCAAGATCCTCTGAATCAGAATCTCTTAGGGCAGGTACAGGAATATTTATTTTAATGATTGCCCCAGGTGATTGGTCCTGCTAATTCATAGAGTAGTCCCTGGGGATCTCCTTTTCTTTTCTTTTCAAGTTCAAAAGGATCATTGGAAATTTTCATAAACCAGGTAAGTATCTAACCTGAAATCAAGGATACAGGGTATTTTGCCCAATACAATTCTTTTTTTTTTCTTTTTCAAATATTCTATCTGATGTGATCTCTGGCAGTGTAGGGTGAGTCTGTTTCCCAGCCTGCTTTCTGTGTTGCTGTTATTATCTGTTACTATTATGACCTTGATTAGGCCACAGGTAAGCTTTCTTGGCTCCCGGTCTATTCTGTATTTGACTCTGTGCTTGAATTCCTGCTACCCTCCCCCCCCTTCTTTTGATTCTACCTCTCTCATTAAGATTTATTACATGTACTCCATCAAGACCTAGATTAAAAATGGCCCCAGAATGAATCATATTATATCAATTTGGAGTGAGGAAAGAGGATTAAGGAAGAGCAGAGTGAGACTCTAGAAGCCAGAATGTGAGTTTGTCTGCAAAGGAAATGATGACTCCAGTAAGTGTCTCTCTCTCTCTCTCTCTCTCTTTTTTTTCCATTTTTATTCCCCTGTCAGTTAATCCTCTCAGCATAATCCTCTTAGCTGTATGTGTTCCCTCAGCATTTCATCTGATCTACCTCTCTGACAATCTTTTCTGTGTTAATTCACATCCTCTGGTTTCCCAGGAGCTCTGATGGTACATGGGAAAACCATGTGGCTTCATTTTCACACACGTGTGGCTGCCTGGGAAGCTCAGAGCCTGGAGAAAGGCCCTTTGCAGATGTTAGAGTTATAGGGAAAGTCTGGGGAACAGTTTTCAGCTTGCAAGCTTTAATAGGGATAGATGTAAAAGGACACTTTCTTGTCTCAAGGTTGGACCTTATTTTGCACACGACTGGGGTGGTTCAGGGAGCAGCTATAAAGCATCAGAGGGTGGAGGATAAAGGGAAGCCATGACAATGAGCACTGGCTCATACGCCAAGGTGCTAAGAACACTGCTAAGAAGACAAGACAGATATGGCCGGAGTGTTGTCTTTCCAGGTCCTCCACATACCACACAGTTGACGTGCTGACATTGATTAGGGAAAGGCTCCCAAGGCTTCATCCCTAGTTGAAGACCAGCAGGAAATCAAGGGCAGAGGGAGGAGAAAGTCAGTTTTCTTCAGGGATGAGCCCCCTGATAGGTTGCTTATGTCCAAGTGACCATCCCTAAACCCATGTTCAAATAGGGAATACCAATTGGACTTGATAGGCTTAATATATATATATATATATATATATATATATATAATAAATATAACAATAATAATTATAGAACAAGATATGATTTTGAGAGTTGAATGTAGGGGGAGTAGGGAAAGTTGGAGGGAAGGGAGGAGTGGTGGGTATGACGTTCATACAATGTACACTCATGTATGACAGTCTCAGTAAGGAAATAAGACATATAAATTGAGTATATATAAATAAACTAATTTAAATAAATTGAAGGGCTGGTGACAGATCTCAGTAGATCAAAACATTCCTGAGTTCAATTCCCAGAGTGCATGGCGGAAGGAGAGAACCAAATCTCAAAAGTTGTCTTTGGCCTTCACATACATGTCAATCATGGCATGCATACACACTTGCTCTCTTTCATACACAGCATCTGTGTGTGTGTACGCTTGCACACACACACACTCACACACACACGCATCCAATAAGTTAAAGCTTAAATTTTAAAAAGAGGCATTGACTTTCACTTATAAACTTGACCACTAACTTGATATGATCAAGGAATCCAGAGCAAGAGGAAGAGCTAAAGTATTTCATTCTCTTGGCTTTGACTTTAGACCATAATAACTTTATCCAGTTGGGAATTCAAATCCCTCTAAATTAAAATACCCTTGGGAGGGGTCTAACCTTAATCCCTTTATCAGCTTACTCCATAATTATCAATTAATACTTTAGGAAAGATTAACTACTAGCCAATGGGAATCAAGACTGTGATGTCAGAGCCTGTTCTTTGGTTTCTCTTCTCATTAACAGAGTGACCTTGACTCTGTAACTTCTTTAGGTTGACTCTTCCTTCATTAAGACACTGAGAAGACAGCAGTCTTCCTTTCTAGTCTGCTTTGGTGACTAAGTTCTATATATGCTTCTGGGCTCCTGCCAGAAAGAGGGACTGGTAAGATGCTCCCTTGATTTGTGGCTTACAGTGTGACCAGAGACGGGAAAGGCTAGGAAGCTGAGCCACAAAGCTGCTTTGTTACAATACTTGAACAGCTGTGCGCCAGTGATGAGTTTGCAAAGGAGGGGTGACGTGACGTACGGGATGTCACAGCTCCACAGCAGAAAAATAGGCTGATAGGATCAGAAAGGATGCCAGGCTATTGTGGACATCTGCCGTGCAGGATGACATCAAGTGGCTGTCCGAACACAGTCTGAAATCCCTCTTGACTTTCAAGAGACCCCTGGGCTCCAGACTTCAATCTGCACGCTAAGCATGCCAGCAGAAGCCCTGGCCTTCTTGCGTCGACACCATGACCATATTCCTGTGGATGCAGGACTTGAGATGGCAAGAACTAGGTTCCACTGTGCTATCTGACCAAAACTAAAATAAAAGCAGTCATTATTATGCCACTCTGACTTTGAGCTTTCCTTATTGTAAACACTAAGTTAAATGCACAGCTTATTGTACTTGAGCTACTACCTTTGATTCTCCTTCAGACCTCCAATTTCCTCTCTAATGAAAATGGAACATTTCTGCCTTATCCTGTAATCGTAGCTAACATTTTCTGAACGCTTGCTGTACACCAGACACTAAAGTAAACAATTTTATGCATTATTACCATAATACAATAATCCTAAGAGAAGGTAGGAAATATGACTATTTCCATTTGTAGAGAGAGAAAATGAATGCACTAAGTGACTTAAATAATCAGTGAGTGGAGTTGGTAGAAGAAATGGGCTTTATGTCCTCCCCCCCATTTTCAATATGCGAGGAAAGGCAGGTGACAGCACTGGCTATCACCCTACGCACCTTAAAGAAACTTTCTGTGCTGCTGAATGGAGCCATTTTCTCTCAGCCAGGCAATGTGGAAGACTGGCAGGGGATATGTGGATAGAATTAGCACGCTGTTCAGAGACAATAGATGCCAGATGACAGAAAGTGCTCTTTGCGTGTATGAGTGTGTGTTCATGTGGGTGCCTCTGTGTGTGCAGATGTGGAGGTTAGAGATCAGTGTTGAGCCTCTCTCTTCCTCAGGAACTGCCTCTCTTATATTTTGAGATAGGGGTTTCAATGGCCAGGAGCTTGCTGATTTGGCAAGACTGGCTGGCCAGGGAGTCCAAGCCCACCTGTCTCTGCTTTCTCTGTGCAGGATGGCAAGTGGTTCAACATACCTGGCTTTTTATTTATATATTCTCATTTTAACATGGGTCCTAGAGACTGGTTTGGGGATCAAACTGAGGTTCTCATGCTTACACGCCAAGAACTTACTGACCAAGCTATCTGCCTGGTACCAAATGGCTACTTGCGAACAGCACTGGGAATCCAGAGTTCACTTAGGAGAAGATTCCATTAGTTCACTTTCTAAGTCACCACAATGGTGTCAAAAAACCTAAATTTCCCCCTTCTTTTTTTTTCCTTTGTCCTATCTCATTGATTTTATCTAAGCTCCAGTTTCCCTGACCTGAAGAATGGGATCAATAATGCTTTAATTGACTGGTGGGGAAGTGTAAGCAGAATTAAAGGAGATAGCACACATTAGATTATTTTGTCAATGATGATTTCATAGATATACTAAGCTTAAGAGTAACCATTCTGCCAGATGGTTAATTCTCTGTCACTGGGTATGAGATGATATGTTTTTTATTCTGAAGAAATATCTCCTAGGTTTGTTTTCTTCTTTGATTTTTATTTTTATTCTTTTGGGTTTTTGAGCCTGGTTTCTCTGTGTGGCCCTGGCTGTCCTGGTACTCGCTCTGTAGACCAGGCTGGCCTCAAACTCAGGCAGATCTGCCTGTTTCTGCCCCAGGAGTTCTGGGATTAAAGGCATGTGCCATTATGCCCAGCTATTTTCTTCTTTTAAGTTACTGTTTTAAATATTCCTTCCTCTTCTGTGTAATGAAAGCATATCAGGGAAAACTGATATTCTTTAAAGTGCAGTAACTGGTAAGAAAAGAGAGGAAGGAGAAGGAAGGCAGATCTCTACTGCTCGGCACCTCCGTGTATGTGCTGATTTAATTAGAGCTGCCCTGCATAAATATTAAACCTGATTCACTTTCTTTTACATCTCCTTTGCTTTTCAAAGTATCTCCAGATACAGATTATCCTTTTTCAAATCCTGTGAATTTGAGGGAGTTAATTGAAGAATGACAGCTCAAATTTAACCAAACTCAGAGCTTTTCATCTTATCTCATGCTTTCGCTCTGTTTTTAAGCTTTGCTTAGCTGCTAGCCCAGAGACGAAGGGAGGGCTTGAGTTTTGCAGAGTTTGCCTTCAGAGTTGGAGGGTGTGCAGCCAGCCTCCTCCGATGCAACACATCGTACGCTGTTTCTCCGGGAGAAGGTTGAGATGGTTTATACCTGCATAGGGATCGAACCCATGAACTTATGCACGTTAGGCAAGCAGTCTACCACTAAACTATATTCCCAAGGGATGGATATTTTCTTTAATTCTTTGCGCAACTCATTGTTCCTGTTTCACAGTTGAGTTGATCCCAAGCATAACGTCCAGTGTTCTAAGTAATGAACTTAATTGCTAGACTGAGCTATTGACAGATTCACAATAGAAAAGGATGAAACAGTTGACTGTGGGGTTGGTTTGAATGGGTTTTGTAAGAATCAGAGTCCTATAGGTGAGAGGGACTCTCTACACATCTTCTGTTGTAAGTGACACAGAGGTGTGCAAATTGAGACCCTCCTTTATTTAAAAAGTGAAGCTCATTTATCATGTAGTTTTTGTTTCCATTTTCATTTGTAAAATACTACATCAAAATATTACTTCTCCCCATCACAGAGGGCTGTTTTGACTCATTCTTAAATTCTGTGCCTACAAGTACTTCTTTTTCCTAGTTTAATTCTGTGCACCAGGCACCATACTCATGGGTTTAGCAGACATTCTCCCTCATTTTCCATGGGAAGAAACTGCTGCCACCAATCACAAGGCAGTCACTAATCACTGTGGCTCTAGACTTACAGTATTTCCAATATAGTGTTTTCCTTGCAATGACAGGCAGAGTTGAAATAATGTGAGTGTGGGAGGTGAGCATCGGGAAGATATGACCTTGTGGTAGAACCAGAAAAAAATATGTTCTTGACACAAAGTTAAAAGCCCTTGAACTGTGCATATCTGCTTAGGCCAAATCCTCTACTCATTTAGCAAGCAGGACTGCATATTGCATCAGGTAGAACTTAGATTAGGCTCAAAGAACTACTTGACAATGTGGAAGTGAGGCTGTCCATTGGTTTCCTGAAACAAAAAAAAATACTGTAAAATTTAAGAATGGTAGCTGGAGAGATGGCTCAGCAGTCAAGAACATTGACTGCAGTTCCAGAGACTGGGATTCAATTCCTCAGCACCCACATGGCAGCCCAGAACTGTCCGTAACTCCTGTTCCCAGGAATCTGACAGGCACACGTGCAGGCAAAACGCCAATGCACATAAAATAAAAATAAAATCATTTAATAAAAAAGGGAAGATGGGGAGATGGTTCAGGGGTTAAGAATACTGCCTGCTCTTCTGAGAGGACCGGAGTTCAATTCCCAGCAACCACAGGATGGCTCACAACCATCTCTAATGAGATCTGATACCTTCTCTGGCATGCAGATGTCCACGCAGAACACTCATACATAAAATATAAATAAATAAGATTTTAAAAATTTAAGAATGGCGAGCTTAAATCTCTGGGTTAGTTAAATAATGGGGTCTGTGACAAAATGTAGAGAAACCATATACAAAAACTACGTTTTATAATACTTTTGATTCCTAGAGATAACCTTTCTTCCCCTACCCTGCAACTCTTCCTTTCTTCTTCCCTCCCTTCTTTCTTTCTTGTTTGATTTCCTTTCTTGAGCATCCTTTAATTTCAGGAGAAACATGTTTTTGTGAAGCCCATTTGTTTCAGTTACTTTGTCCATCACTACAAAGTTACCCAACAAAAGTATTTTAAGGGAGAAGAGGTTCATTTGGCTGACGTTTTCAGAAGTTCTGTGTATCATAGCCAGGAAGGCATAGTAGCTGGGGACCATCACTGGCAGCAGGAACTTGTATCATGGCTTTGCACATTTGGTTGGATCAGGAAACAAAGATCTAGACCCGAGGCAGGGCTACCCTATATCCCACAAGACCCACTAATATGGCCCTAAATCTGCCAATGATGCCCCACGCCCACAGCAATACTCCCTATACAGGAACACTAGTTGGGGACCAAGTGTTTGAATACAAGAGCCCGTGGGTGACGTTTCATATTCAAACCATGACACGACATGTCTGAAGTTTAACTTGGCGGCATCCTCTTTCCCTTCCATAGAGCTTCCTTGATCCTACTTTCTGTTTTGTGCTTGCTTTAGTCAACTGACAGCTTCTGATGGTCCACATTCCTTCCTCGATGTCTGTTCTCTGTCTCAAGGCTACGTGCAGCACAGACTTTTCTAACCCCTTGCATTGAGTAGCTCCAGCGTTAGAAAACATTGTGGTGTAGTGTTCCCATTATGGCATTCTCAGCTTCCCTTGCGGGCCTATCCCTCCCTGCTCAGTGTATCTTGTAGTAACATTTCCCTTTCTTGAATGACTTTTACATAAAACAACTTGCTTCAGTACTTGAGGGCCACACAGGAGTATTCTGCTCTGTCCAGAATATTAGGCATCATGGGTAGCTTTCTGCTGCACAAGTTAGAAGGTTTCTTTTAAAAAATCAAAAGTATTTCATTTCAAACATCCATAAGTAAAGTGTTGGCATTTTGAAGTCAAGTTATTTTTAGTAAAGGTGCCAGTTTACTTAATTATTTGAGTTTATGGTTTATAGCCAATAAACCTCTTTTAAACTGTTTTGTTTTAGTGGCTAGAGAAGTTTATATGGGCAAATAATGTTTTGATCTAAGCCACCCAACATTCCTTCTTGTCCAGTTTCTCCCGTATTTCCCTACCTCTCTTCCTTTGTAATTTAATGTTCTGTCTGTCCCCCTCTCTTTCTCTTAAACCTACTGAGTCCACTTAGCACTGTCTATATACGCATATGGATGTAGGACCATCTATCCGAGCATGGGTAGCCTTTCAGGGACTATCTCCCTGAAGAAAACTGGTTTTCACTCCACTAGTAGCTATCAATTGCCAATAGCTCCTCAACTAATGATGGTAATTTGTGAACCTTGCCACATCCATGTATCTATGGTTGGCCTGACTCAACAGTGCTTTTGGAATCAATACATAATTACGCAGTGCAATTTAATCTAAAGTGGGTGTCTCCAAACTTCATAGAGGACTTTTCCAGCAAGGGTGAAATGCATTGCATTTCAGAGTAAAACAATGATTTGCACCATCAAGAAGACAAAAGAAGCCGGGCAGTGGTGGCACACGCCTTTAATCCCAGCACTCGGGAGGCAGAGGCAGGTGGATTTCTGTGAGTTCAAGGCCAGCCTGGTCTACAGAGTGAGTTCCAGAGAAACCAAGCCTACACAGAGAAATTTGTCTCGAAAAACCAAACACACACACACACACACACACACACACACACACACACACACATACACACACAAGAAAGGAATAGGAAAGGCTGTCATTTTTGCATGCCTGTGATAGGCAACCCAGTACTTCTAGCACCAAGGCTGTAGACCTGTCTTTTTTAAAAACAGGCCCAGTGTTTGCTGGAGTGCTCAATACTCATTGATGGCTTTTTTAGCTCCATAGATAGGAGTGTTGCCTTATCTGTAGCTCCCTGAAGAGCATGATGAATAAAATACTCAGGGTTTGAGACAAGGCTCTCAGCTACCTTAGTAGAAATTACCCCTTTCAGCAGAAAAAAAAAAATTACTCAGAGCCTTTTTATTTCCCCTTTCCTTGGACAAAATTGCATTTTTGGCATTTAGGCTTCTACAGGTTGGTTTTCAGGTGCCTGGAGGGTGGGGAGAGGTTGCCATGGAAATTGATGTTTGACACTCCAGGGGAACCACAAATGATGGCTGCCTCTGCTGGTGACTGGGGTGTCTTCTACGGTGGGCATGGCTTTCATCCAGGTAACCACATACAGGTAAGAAGCAGCCCATTCAGACAGCACTGGTCATAGGATATGACCTTAAACCTAGGCTCTCCTATTGCCAGAGCAAGTGTTAGTCAGCTAAACTTGGCTCTTAGCATCTAGTTAGTCTCTTGTGGTAAAACTCTGTGCAAACCTTTAGGTTTTCCTCTCACTGTTTACAGAATTCAAAAAGCAAATCGACTCATTCTAGGTCCCCCTTCATCCCTTGGCAAGGAGAGGTAGGCAAGGTGATGCCGGATTTTACGCAAGCCTGAGCTAGATAGGAAGATCCTGCCTCAGAAAGTTCTTTTGAAGACTGGATGACATTGCCTCTCTGTCCCAGCCTTTCTGTCCCAATCACTTTGGTCTTTATCTTATCATTGGTTATGTTTCATGAAACATTCCAAAATTCAAAGGTACTTTTAAAGAATATTTTTATTTTATGTACACGAATGTTTTGCCTATAGTTAGGTCTTGGCATTGGATCCCCTAGAATTGGAATTACAGGCTGTTGTGAACCACCATATAGATTTTTGGGAATTGAATCTGGGGTCCTTTCAGAGGGAAGCCAATGCTCTTACCTGATGAACCTGCCTGTCCAGGCCCCAAGACACAGTCAAACAGGTTTTGAGCCACTGGGTTGGTCCCTTTATTTTTCTCGATGCTCTAAGTAACTCCACTCTTTCCTCCATTTCCTGATATGCCCTTTGCTTTGCAGTACCTCTTCTCTTCTACTGCTTTTATGGCCCTTGCTCCCAAATCTGAGTGTCCTCATCCTGCCATAGCCGTCATCCTGAGCAGCTTTGATGCTGATGCTTAGGACAAGAATGAAGAGAGATGAGCCAAGTGTTAGAGCTGACCTGGTCTTTGGCATCTTGAACCATAATTTTCTTTTAAAAAAAAAAAGGAACTGGAAAAAGGATTCACCCACTTGTGGGCAGTTCCTTGAATGGTTATGAGATATGGCTTAGGGTTGGGTCACTGGAACTTCCCTTCTGCCAATACTGGCCTTGCAGTTAACTCAAGATCTTTCTTTGAGAAAAAGTTCAGGGAACTTCTCTCTAGGAAGACCTCCCTAATTGTCCCATTCCTTGCCACTATAGGGCAGGTCACATCCTTCTGTTGGCATAATAGCGCATCTGTGCCCATGTAGCAGCCACTGTGTCACACTGACTGTCCCTGCTTTGTTTTCCTCAATACACCTCCATACTCTGGAGTGCATTATCCCTATTTTCAGTAGCGATCAGAGTGCATGACACACAGGGAGTGTAAATTAGATGTAAAGAATTTAAACCAAATTTGGAATAGGTTTGAAGAAACCCTACTTTTTCTGACTTACAGATAGTTTGTGTTGTCTGCATGCTCTGATTATGAAAATTGTGATTTAAACTAAATAGTGTACAAAAAAAATCTGTGCTTTATCTCTGCCGTTGCGGGATAATGAGCTAATGTGGATTTTTCTAACTCTCCTTTGAATAACATAAATCCATTGTAGAGAATTCCAAGTATACAATGGTATTTTATATTAAAATGAAGATAAATATGGAACGTTCACTGGCATAATAACACTAGATAACTGCTGTCAGTTGGAAGAAAATGGCAACCACACACAGATGTCAGTAGATCTATGAGAGCCACACTGGAGTTTTGTACACATGAGAAGTTTGTAAATTAGAATTTGAAAGAATGTCTGACTCATGTCCCTAGAGTCTGATAAGCATGGATATGCACCTGAGTGGCCATGCAGACTTAGAATACACTTACTCTGTACAGTTGTGAGACAGAGGGCTCCGTCAGTTTCTACTGTTCTCATTTACTTCTAGATCTTCTTTGCTTAAAACATTGTCACAGCATCCTAAGAGTCCGTCTTTGATCCCTATCTTTAATACTTCAATGTCTAAACCATTCACCTTCCTTCTTTCTATTTCTTGCCCCTGCTTCTCCCTCCCCTCCACCCTCCTTCCTCTCTTCTTCCTCCTTCCCCTCCTCTCTTCTGCTCTCTGTCATCTAAAGAAGATTTCTCCCTCCTTCCTCTCTTTCTTGCTTCCTTCCCTTGCTTTCCTCTCTTTCCTCTCCTTACCTCCTTCTCCTTTCTTCTCCTCTCTTCTCTTTTCTTTGTTTCACGTTGTCTCTCCTCTCTTCTCCTTGCCTCTCATTGCCTCATCTCTGTTCTCCTCTCCTCACTTCTCCTCTGTTCTCCTCTCCCCTGCTCTCCTCTCCTCTCCTCTCGTTACTTCTCTTCTCTTCTCGTTATATTTATCAGCTGCCAGAGTTCCCCAGCATGCTAGTGAAGCCTCTTTTGTAGTAGACAATTTCGTGTAAGTTTACTGATAGTAGTTGTTTGTACAGTCACAATAGTTTCACTTTAAAAATTAGTTTTTCTTTCTCTTTATGATGTGTGTATGCACACAAGGGATGCTACAAGGACAGACCTGATTGCTCCTTTGTTATAAGTAAAGACCATCTAATCATAATAAAACACATTTAATAATTTTGTATAATGAGCAAATTAGAGCCATAATGCAAGGGAATGAGAGCCAATTCCTTGAAATGTTTCTGCCTTATCTTTTAATTAAGAGAAAGGCTTTCTTTTTCTCCATCACCAGTGAGACTGACTGCTGAGATGCCATGGGCCAGGCAAGTCTAAAGGTACCCAAGGTTCTGCTGCCCTAGTTTTTAGAAAGCTAAATCCTGGTGGGAGGGTGGGGAAAGAAGGAAAATGAGTGTCACATTGGAGCTTATTTTCACTCTGGATTACATGGCAGATTGATTTCAGCAGACTCCAAACAACAGGCACCCAACCATCCATACCTGTGTTTTTCTTAGAATTAGGCAGTAAAGTAGTTTAATGATCAAAAGCTGGAGGCCTGGCATTAAACAGTCCTCGTTTATGGTCCCAGGTTTGCTACTTTACTCATTTGTGATCTTAGGAAGTTACTTACCTTTTACAGGCTTTAATCTTCCCAGCTGAGGATGGAGACTAATGATGGCTCCCACATCCCGTAGTTTGTGCAAAGCTTAAGCAATGGTATTTATTTCAGTGCCGGTCGTAGGATCAGGACTCAGTAATATTCACTATGAGGAAGAGAGAAGAAAGAGAATAAGAAGTCCAAAGGATAATACTATGTGGTTGGATGAGGATGTTATATTAAGGCGTTTAAATCCCATGTCTATTTCTGACTAGCATTCTCATTTTGGGAGGCAACTTTGAGACACATCAGTTTCCAAATCTATAAAAAATGGAGGATGCTAGTGTATATTTGGGGGAGTTCTGAGGGTTATACAAGACAGTGCACATGTAAGTGTGTCATATCCTGAAGTTAGAACTAAATAAAAGCTTCTTATGGTGTTATGCTATCAATGGAGAATAGAATTTGCCTGTGACTTATGCTACGTCCAAGTGACTTTCATTGTATAAATCCAGATGCCCTGTCTATTCCACATTCTTCTAATCAAACTCATGATCCTTAGTAATTAGGGCAAAGCTTGGAGCCTGAAAGTATTCCATCATTGAGAAGTACCGTCAGAGCCCTACCATATCTTTCAACTTGAGTGTGACTTCTGCCAACACACACCATTCCCTGTGTGTGTGATTTTCCTTGCCATGGATCCACTTTATTTGGTACAGGACAAAGTATAGAGTATAATAATGGTCCCCTCCTTTAGTGCCCCTCAACCAAGGATTAGTAATCTTTTTCAACACGGGCTCCTAGATTTTCCTTTCATTTCTCATGCTAGAAGATGGCTTGATACTTCACCCATTACTGAAGCTACCCGAAGCATAGGTCACATGCCTACATCACCTTCTATGTAAACAATTTATATTGAAGTTCTTCCTTTTGAATTTACTTCCAAATAAACCCAAACAAAGACATGTGGCTCCGCCAATAAGCCATCTCAATTATATTTCTGTAGCTCTTACACAGGAAGTTCACTGCTCCGCTAGTTACAAGAAACAACTCAGCCTGGCTTCAGGTTTAATACTTACATTGGGATATATGTGACTGAGAGTCTGTGAATGTTTTTTTTTTTGTACTGCTATTGATCTGAAGACTTGGTGTGCTTAGGTTGTGAAAATAACATTTGGCTTTTGGAGTCCAAATAATATTGTGGGTTCAGGATGAGATGAGTGGGAAGAAACCATCATAATGATTCCAGGACCAAAACCGGGGCTTCAGGTTTCTCTGATAAGCAGAAGGGAATGGAGTTCTAACCTCCTCAGTTCTAAGAGCCAAGATTTTTGAGAACTATACTAGTCCTAACACACCTAGTCATCACAATGTCCTTCTGATTAGATGTTTCCTTACACTGGCTGCCTTGATTTATGGTAACAGCTACCTGAGGATATTGTCTATGGTCATGCCTGGGCAGAGTTGAGATCATAGGGTTAGATGTCCATTTCCTAAGGTCTCCTTCAATTGGGCCACTTATAATCATGCAATTATGACCCAGAGGTCATAAATAACCTTTTCCTGCCTCTATGTAAATACTGATATTTTAATACAAAAACAATGTGTTTATGTGCATTTTACATATAAGAAGTAATGATGTTTAAGATTCTAATAAACATACTCAGCATATTAATTACTTAAGATTAATTTCTAATCTTGGTACTGAAGAATTTGGAGTGGTAATATTGTCGTACAGTGACAATATTAGCTGTAATAATAGTTCCCCTTGGTTCAGGATTCACTTTTAAATAAATCATGGCTTCCTTTCCAAGGTATGAGGAGCTGACATCTGGGACATAATAACAGTGTAATAAGTTGGGGCTTATATATTGAAATGATAAGTCATCCTTTAATTAATTGTTTATTATGTTGTTGTTTTCATTGTTTTTAAAGCCTTCTTTCTTAGATACCAATGCCAAGGGGGGAATTATTTCTCCTTTTCTTCAGTCCTAGCTTGTTACTTCAAAAGAGGGCTTTTTAATGGAGGTGGCCTATTTAGAGGGTAGAATTAAAACTTCAAAGAAAGGATAACTTGGGACACATGAGATAGGTCAAGCTGTCATACCTGATAACCCGCGTTCATTCCTTGGAATCTATATGGTAAAAGAGAGAACTGGCTTCCACAAGTTGTCTTCTAATCTCTACAGGAGCAAAACAGCATGTGTGTCTCCCTCCATAATTTAATAAGTGTAAATATAGAAAATAAAGAGTATAACTTAGAGTCAAGGCTGTAATGTTTTTGACACAGGGTTACATAGTAAGTTCAAAGTCAGTCTCCTGGCTTTGACTTGCTATAGTCTTCCTGCAAATAGGTGAGAGTCTCATAGACAATGTATTGTAGAATACATTTCTTCTGTCATTTTTTTCTTGATCTCTGGCAATGCAATGCTGGTAGAGAAGAACAGTCCCAAGAATGATCTCCTGATGGGGTCTACACAGGTTCAACCTTGTATCAGCAGAATAAGTGTTTATGAAGCACAAGGATTGTCCATCAGTTGGGTGCAGGATAAAGGGGAACAGCATAGAGGTGATTGGGAAGGAGTTATCCCAAAGGATCCAGAGGAATTCTGAGAAAAAAAATAGCTTTAAACTTCCAACTTGGCCACTAAGCCTGCCTTTGCTATTACATATTCTCAGATCCCAATGGAGGCTGATAACTTTGTCATCACTTCCTGTTGTTTATCACTTTGTGATAGTTTTAGTGACATCATTACAGTTTAACACTAGTGTTATTGATTAGCCATGGTTTTTTCTCAGAAGGGGTGGAAAGAGTGTTGGAGAACTAGAAGGGACGCGAGAGCTATAGGTTTCTACTGCTAATGTACACTGCATTGACACCGAAGGAGAGACAGCCATGTGCAGGGAGATAATTTCTAGGGAAAAGATATTCATATGAATTTTTTGGTCAAGGACCTTTGGTTGTAAGCAACAGAACCTAATGCAGCTGGAGCCAACAGATTAAATGGGCATGAACTCTAAGCGATCTCTTTTGCTTTTTGTTTCATTCATGATTTAAACAGAAACACATTTTTTTTTCATAAAGGCATAGTGTGGTGATTTCAATGGTGTTTTTCTACATATACCTTTCCATTTTTGCTTCATGTCTCTCCTTTCCCTGTCAGTCCAATCACACTCTCAGACAGCTCACCAATAATTTCATTCGTATGTAAATATGACTCATATTATACATGCAAACACATTTTGTTCTATCCTCACATGTAAATGTTTTCAGGTCATGGTATCATAAAAGGAAGTATTACATACTTATTATAAATACTTGCATCCCTTTTAGAAAAAATACTGTGAAACATAGGCTTCCAAGTGCTAAAATATATCTGTATTGCTCAAAGAACAGTAAAACAGGTACTCATGCTATATCTAATCTCCGATGAAGAAGGAGAAAATCACCCATGCCTAAGGATCAGTCTCCACATCGCTGCAATCTCTTTTCCTTCCCTTAAGAACTGAGCCATCTGGAATCAACCTGTGCCTCTCCTTAAACATTTTGCTGTTTCTGTTCAACTCTACTTCATAGTCAAAAGGTCGAGCTCTAATTGACTCTTTTTAACAGGTGCCCAATATTTATTTATTACATTTCTTCATTGGTAGTAATCCTACCTCCATTTTATTTTTTATAACCTGACTAATCTTCCAATAAATGTCCTTGTGTGTTTGTACTGGTGCTGTATTATATATGGTGGAGTCCAGGAGAGGGATTGATGAGTAGAAAGGGACTTGCATTTTAAGTATGAGCAGATGCTATCCTATTGCTTCTCAAAACACTGCCACACTTCACTGTCTTCACACAGCATGTGAGAGCATCCTTTTCACACATCCCTGGTAGTGATGGGATACTATCTTTTTCACTGTGCCAGTCTTAGGAGTGCAAAGGCATAGCTCATTGTTACTTTAATTTGTATTTTTCAGACTCTCTGAGAGCCTTGCATTTGTCTGGAGGCCACTTAGTGGATCCTTTCTGTGAATGGACTCTTTTGACTTCTCTCATTTTTTTCAATAGGAATGCGTGTCCTTTTCCTGTCTTTCCAAAGGCAATTCTTTGCCTACTTCAAGTAAACCATATTTTGCCATCAAATGTGTTGCTTTCTTATTTATGTAGTTAAGTGTCCGTTATTAACTTCATAGCCTCTGGTTTTTAGCCTTGATAAAGACAGTTTCTCCATTCTCCTCTCTAAAACGTGGGTTAGGCTTATTATAGAATGATTTGTTTTAAAATTAAAGTTTTTCCTTCTTACATGTAAATCTCAGTCAAGTGGACGCTTACTTTTGTGTTTAGTGGTAGTTGGAGGGCCTTGGTCATTCCATTCTTTAATGGTGAGTGTGCTGGTAGCTTCTAATGTGTACTATTTACTGTGTTCAACACGTCACACAGAGGTGCCTCCTGGAAATTAACCATAGCGATTCCTGTCACCCACAACTCGTAGATCGAGAATGCCATACTACGCCAATTTCATTATTGAAGAAAATGAGCCACAGAGCTCCTGAACCAGCAGTCCAAAAGTCAAATGGCTGGTAAAGTAGTGAGAGTGAGATTAAACCCTGGAAAAAGAGTGCTGATGCCTAACCCCTTCCCTTATGGCTCTTGAGTAACTGGCTGCTTGGTCTAGGACTCTATCCTTTCTCCATGATATACATCACTTCTCTTGTCCTTGGTCACATGCTCATGTATACCAGAGTCGGTGTCTATATTCTCTGTCTGCTCCTTGATCTGTTAGAGTGATTCCATGCTGATTTCACAGTAGCTTCCTATCTCTATCATCCTCTCAACTTCATTGCTTGACTTTTTGTCACTCACTTGTTGACTATTTCTAGGGATTTGGGTTCTACATGAGATTTGTGTTTGTTTTTATTTAGTTAAAATATATTATGGATTTCTAAGTAAAATGATATTAAATAAACACATAGATTGAAGAAAGATTCATATTAAGTGCTCCCACTTAAAATATGATATATTTTCCTCTTTCTTCCAATATTTATATACCAGTAAGACTTCATGTTCTTTATTTTGTCTTTTAGATTGCAGTTTAGAGAAAATAATTTATAAATACTTTAGGTTTTATTGATATCTTCAATAAAATATTTTTCTAAATTTGGTGTTTCAGCGATTATTAATGTTCTGGAGAAGAGGTATTGATTGACTGTATCTACTTTACTTATTCAACATGAAAAAACTATCAATATTTTATTTTTTCATTTAATGAATTTTCTCTATTTTCTTACTTTATTTTAAACATTTTAGTTAATTCTTTGATAATTTCATACAATATATTTTCATCATATTTTACCCCATCCCTTTAATTCCTCCTAGATCCAGTCTTGCCTCCTACTGTCCCAACTTTCTTTTTCTCCCCCTCCCTTCCTCCTTTCCTTTCCCCCCCTCCCTCCCTCTCTCCCTCCCTCCATCCTTCCCTCCTTCCCTCCCTCCCTTCCTTTCTTCTATCCAATCCAATAACCCATTGCAGCCAGTTGTGCTGTCCCCATATATATAATCCTGGGTATGGGGCCATCCACTGAAGCATGTTAACCCACTAAAAGTCAAAATTTGACATTCTCTCATGCAGAAAGTCATCAACTGTTTTTAACTCTTCGGTTATCTGTGGGGGCTCATGAACTGCTCCTTTACTCCACACTAGAGTATTAATTGACTTGATATTGTGAAAGTCTTGTTTAGTGACAACTGCTATGAATTCATGCATACAGCAGTCCTATCCTGTCTAAAAGACAGTGTTTCGCTCAGGTCTTTCCAAACTTCTCGCTCTTATGGTCTTTCTGCTCCCTCTTCCACACTGGTCACTACGTCTTGGGAAAGTGGGTGCCCTATATTGTAACTGAGCACTCCACTGCATTTTGGCTAGTTGGGAGTTTTGGCAAAAATCTACTGTCTACTAAACAAAGAATTTTCTCTGATGAGTTTTGAGATCTGTACTAATCTTCGGGTGATAGATATGATAGTTTAATACTATTTAGCAAACTAATAAAACAAGTTTAACTCTGGGGCTTATGAACTCCTCTACCATGGGTTCTCAGATTTACAGAACCAGGTATGGGTTTATTATATGGGGTGGTCCTTAAATCCAACAAGTAAGCAGTTGGTTAATCATATAATATTTGTACCCTTTTTGCATCCACAAGCATATCTTGTCATGCTAGTCATTATTGCAGTTCACAGATGAGTAAGGGTATTGATGAGTCCCCTGGGTACACACAACAGCCTACATAACACTTTCCACTACTATGAAAGCTAGCCAACATGGAGGAAGCTTGCTATTCAGTACCTACTTGGTTTATCCATATTCTCTGACCAATGTATGTGGTTTCAGAAATATTATCTTTCCATCAACTTTTGGAGGACAACCAAGAGAAGTGGTAATAGCATATAATGTTTTGGGGGTCTTTAGTATATACTTCTAACCAATAACTCCAGGGGAGATATGCCACATATGGCACTGGGCTTTTTATTGGTCAATCCATGGCTTTTGGGGATGAGCACAATGTCTAGGGTATAGCCAATTAAACTCTTTTATACGAATATATAATACATTTAAATACATCTTTACATCTGTATCTACTGATTGAGCTACCTCCCTAGGTCTATAATCTGCCTTTTTGTTTAAATTCATAGGATGCAGGTGAAACTGAACTGGGTCCTTCTTCTTGCCAACAAGATGCTCTATCTCCTTCATTGTTGCAGGTCTGCAGAGGACCCAAGTGTTGCATGGACCTAATTAGCTGATCTTGATTCATCCTAATAAAATACACTCATTTCAGATTCACCTTGTGCCTTTGCTGTTGCTATTTTCCCCCAGAATGCCCATCCTCCTTTCTCAGCTCACCTATTAATTCTTGTCTGTGAAGTTGTTTCGCCCCTTTTGGAAACCCTCCCTGTAAACTATCACAGCGTTCTTGTACCTCTCAGTAACCAAGCTTACCATATCACTGATCTGTGCTTGTGTCTGTTGCTCCCATAGGCTATCAATAAAAAAAGCATTGTTAGTGCCCTTGGCTTCTATCTGTGAATGATATAAAGGTGACCGCAGTGAATATTTTCTGAATAAATGAATAAATGTATAAATGAACCTTGTGATGCCTTTTTAGCAGTGATGTTAGTTATATCATTTCATAATTTAATATCTAATTTTTCCTTCTGTCCTCTAATTGTATTAACCTCCTGGTTCTTATCTTTATAAGGGTATTCTATATGCTTCTGAAAATATTTATCCTGCTACACAGCTCTTTCTTGCATCCTGGGCCATCCCCCTTCTTTTCCTGGTTTTGGTCTGTTCTGACCTTGTTTTTATTGCCTTTTCATTAACTGTTAGAAAAATAAGTAAATTGTCAACATTTAGTTAACTTTTGTCCTGCTAAGGAAGAGGGGACAGAGATTGTCCGATATCTATAACTTTTCTTTCCTTTGTTTTCTCCCCAGTAGTTTCTATCTGTTCATCGATTTTACAGCTTAGCTGTAGTTGCACTGATAAGGACGATATGCTGAACTTACTTGCTCCATAATTAAGGAAGCTCAAATGGGTATGTCTTGGTGGTGTTTATATTTTTAGAAGAAAAGCAGAGAGAGATAGTTAACATATGTCTAATGCCAGAATTCCAGGAAAGCAGGGATTAGGAAGGTATTTTGGATTGAGCAATGTCCTATCAGTGAGGTTCAATTCTCTGTACATAAATGACTGAGGATTATGCCTGGGGGTATTTTCTTGGTTATATGAATACATCCTTTCTGGCATGGAAGTTCTATGGGAGGAACTATAGGACATCTGCATCCTGGGATGCTGTGGAAGTCTGAGTTCTATTATGAGTAAGTTGAAGTTGCCCATATGAGATTATCTATAGTATGTCCTTGAGCCTAAGAATAAAATAGATCCAGGAGTATACATATTATTGATGATATAACTCATGCTGTGGTTAAGAGACAGGCAACTGTAGGAGTCACTGTAGAACATTGTTGGGATCTGAAGGTTTATGGATCAGATGATTGGTAAGGTTCAAAGGCTGAGTCTGATATCTGTTAAATGTTAATGATCTCATGTAAGATGTTAATTTCTTCATGCTTCAGTTTCTCTGTCCATACAAGGAAGGTAATACAGACCCTTTCTCACTGGATGACTTAAGGATGTGACAGGAAGATGCATGTGAAAACATGTAGAGGGGAATATGCATGATGCATAGAGTTTGGCTAATGCAGTTCTTATTACCACAGTTACTGAGAAATCCAAGTTAAGGTGGGGATCCCATGCCATCATGGAAAGGACAGACTCAGTTTCTTTTTGTTCTCCTTGGAGGCTCACAACTTGCTTTGTGATTGTCCCAGAATTAAATTGTAGTGTCAAGTTATCTTTTCTCCCTTATATCTACTTCTGTTTTTCCTCTTTGCTGGTCAATCAAAATACAGAATTCTTATTTTTCCTTTGAACACCCCTAATGATAGTTGTGATCTGTAATTGGAAGTTTCTCTCCTACATGCCAGTTCCTAAATAACCACTCAGAGGCTTAATATTACTTGTAAATGTTTGACCAATGGCTCAGGCTTATTATTAGCTAGCTCTTACATTTTAAATTAACCCATTTCTATTCATCTTTGTATTCCCATGCGGCCATGGCTTTTACCTAATTTCTATATGTCTTCTTCTATGGTGGCTGGCTGATGTCTCTCAGACTTCAATTTTCTTCACCTGTATCTCTCTTTGGATTTCCTGCCTGGCTCTATCCTGTATTGCCATAGGCCAAAGCAGCTTTATTTATCAACCAACCAATGAGAACAACACATATCCACAGCATGCAGGATTCCACAGCAGTGATCCTTGTAGACTTTATTGGAAATTTAGGGGAGACTCAGAAAACAATAGTTCAGGAAGTGATGCAGCAGTCTGCCTTCTGTGCTCTCATCTCTCTCTCTTTCTCCTTCAATTGTATTTTTCTTTTGTTCCTCCTTCTTCTCCAATCCTCCCCACCCTGTATTTCTTTTCTCCCCTTAACTTTGTGTCCTCTCGACCCTCCCATCTCTTTTTCTCCCTGACCACTCTCTCCCTGCTCCTTGTGTCTCTTCTCCCCATCTCTCCTATCCTTCTGGATTTTGTTCATCCTTTCTGGTTCTTCCCTTTCCCCTACCGTTTTTCAATTTCTTTTTCCAATTTCTCCCTTCTGTACTCCCTCTCATCTCTTTTTGTACATCTCTTCTTCCTCTCCCTCTCAAGAGCTCTCCTTTCTTCAAATGGGCTTAATAAAGCATTTTTGTTTGTTTTACAAAGACAACTCTTTCTGTAAGAAAAAGAAAAAGCCATGCCAACTGCCAAGAAGGCAACATTTCTCCTTATTATAGCCTATTAGGAGTGGAAGTGTCCTTGGAGACCAGTGAGCTCAGAGGTCCTCAGAGAATATAGTTGGTCATGATACCCTGGACAGCACTTAAAAAGCCAAGCTCTGTTTCAAGCACTTCTGGACTACAAGGTCAGCACAAGGGCTTGGCATGGTATTTGTATGGATTGTTCCAAAATGCATTCATTTTAATTTAAGAAGCCTTCAATTTCAGGCCCAATTCTACTACTTACTATTGGAGCCATCTCACCAGAGCTATGGAGACTTTCAGTGGGTGGCGGGGAGGGCAGGGAATGGCTTGCTGTAAAGTACTTGCTGTCCAAGCATGAGACTCTGAGTTCAATCCCCAGACTCCACTTTTAAAAAGCTAGACATGGTGGGGCATGCTTATAACCCCAGGGCTGAAAAGGGAGGCATGGACAGGCAGACCCTTGGGACTAGCTAACTGGCCACCTAGCCTACTTGGTGAACTCCAAGACAGTGAGAGGCTGTATCTCAAACAATAAATAGATAACACTTAAGAAAGAAACCTGGCCTCCACACACATGATCACATATTTACATGTGCATTTGCACACACATATACACCTGTACACACATGAATACATACACACAGACACAACCTTCATAGACTCAGAAATATTTGTGACATGTAGACATTTTCCCCTCAAGTAATGGGCAGTGATCACTGACCTGTTGATACATAGTAATCAGTAAAATTTCTAGGGGTTTTCTTCTCTGGTCTTGATCAACAGTGTAGAATCTTGGCTCCTTCCCTAACTGCACAGGATGAAAATCAAAGAAAGCCTAAGCATTCCTGTGCCTGGCAGCATGGCTGAGAAAGGAGAAGAGTCCTTCTGTACCATCGTTCTATTAGCTGCTTCTAAACTTTGTCCTAAAAAGTCCTGGAACCAGTCTGAAGTGAAAAAATAAAAATATACCTGCATTATAAATTCACTTTCCCAAGATGATTTCAATGAATCTTTATAACAACCTTATAAAGTAAATGTTATTTTGCATTCAGATACAAATGCCAATAGGAAAAGCAGTTTTAAAGCTACTATGCACACACCTTGATCATTTAACACATTCCAAATAAGCACTAGGGGGTGGACTTTGAGGTCTTGAGATTCTTAAACATGATTGATGGAGTGTTTAATATGGAAAATCCAGCTACCAGCGTAAGGAAGCCATCGGAAAGGACCACATGAGGTTGTGAGTGTCTGAGGTCACAGCCATTGACTTTTGGAAGAACCTAGGCCAAGGTTAGTGAGTCCTGCTGAGGTCCCTGCTGATTTCAGTTCCACTCTTTTCAGGATGTCACTAGGCTAGAGCTGCCAGTTCCAGAAATACCACTTCCCACTCTAGTAAGATCTCTGAGCCTATCTTCCCCTTTTGGGGTTGCAGGAAGAGCCTCTCTAGGAGCAGATATCCGAGGGGTTATTTTTAACCAGGAGCCTTGACAATTAGAACCATTCTCATGATAGGGGCTCTTGTGATTTCATAGTAACTAAGTTCCAATTGTGGTAAATCCTGACATTCAATTCAGGAACTGCTTGTAACCTGTGCTGCTATCTTAGCTATGCATCCCACCATCACCCCAGCCTTGTATCTAAACATCACTCCATTTCTTCTTAGCTCATTTAATTTTAGCTTCAAATACTTAGGTCCAAATAGCACCCGCTATGTTAGTTGTACCCACAGCAAATGGCTTATTAACGCTCTACCAAGCAGCAAGGTGGAAGGCAGAGGGTGGGCACTTGACAAAGGGGAAGGCTGTGCCTATCAGTTTTACAAAGAACCCGAAAGGATGGAAGAAAGCAGTGTGTGGGGGTAAACGAAGAGCAGGCTCTGATGGAAACAGATTGCCCAAAAGGCAGGTGGGTGGCAGGAAGCAAAAATAACCAAAGAGTGACCAAGCCTTCATTTTCTTTGAAACACTCACACTTTTAGGTTATATTGAAACTGCTAATTTTGTTGGCACATTGATGTCTCCTTCTAATTAATGAAGAGCTTATTAGGCGAGCCATCAAAAGGGAGAGAAGCAAGCTGCTCACAGGGAAAGAAGGGCGATGCATTGAACTTAACTTTGCAGTCACGACCAAGAGGGTGTCACCGACTATGTGGTTGCTTGTGGGCGAGCTGAAGCCTAAACCTTCTGCTGGGATTCTTGCCTTCTGGCTTCACATTCTCATGGCTGCCACCCCAGTCCTCCACCAGCATTAAGACACAGCTCCCAAACAGCTTGCTTCTGGCCCCAGTTGACTTCTGAATCCCGGATCTGTCCCTGATTCACTCTGGTGAACATGTTATATGAGACTTGGTATAAGTCAGAGATCGTGGAATTTTTCAGTTAAGTCTCATAAAGTAAGTGTGTGTGTGCGCACGCGCGCGTGCGTGCGCGTGCGCGCTCACTTATCCCAGAGCAACCTTTGGTGTTTTATTCTCCGACACAGTCCATTTTGTTCTTGAGATAAGGTCTCTAGTCAGCCAGAAACTTGCCAATCAGGTAAGGCTCGCTGCCCAGTAAACCCCAGGAATTGGACCCACCACCCTCCCCAGCCCTGAGACTACAACAGTAAACCCCAGGAATTGGACCCACCACCCTCCCCAGCCCTGAGACTACAACAGTAAACCCCAGGAATTGGACCCACCACCCTCCCCAGCCCTGAGACTACAA